>OX578276.1:117251478-117496478 GCA_951217055.1 Gerris lacustris
TGTCATGTCAGCTATCTGTCAACATTACAATTAAATTGAAATTACCCCCAATTTTGACTCTCTCTATTGGAGGCAGAATTTTAAATTTTGTTATCGGCTACAGGCTGGATTTCAATTAAAAAGTTTTTAACGACTGAAGCTGACTTTATAATAGTGTTGTAATGCTACGCATTTTGTCTACACCCTCCTTTTGTTAGCCATAAATTACTTATATTCATATAATTATAAGGGTGTATCATAAGTAAAATTATTATTTATAATTTAATTTTATATGTAACGATTTAATAAAACTTTATACACATCGACTAAAGTACAATTGAAACAGATATGTAAAATTTCAACCAGATACAAGCAGAAGTTTTTGTGCAGTGAAGTGATATTATTTTATAATATTTTTAATTTAGTAGGCCGGGTAGGTAGGGAACAGGATTGTCCCTATCTGCTTCAAACCATCCTCTTTAACTATAAACTCATAATTAACTTTTCTCAATATTCAATACATATTTATAGCAAGACGCTCGCTTGAATGATAAAAATAATGCTTTTCTTGAAAAACTGCCAGAAAAAATACTAATAATGATTGGTTAGGTTTAATTTTGTCTCTTTTCTAGCTCCGCCCATGTACAAGTAAAAAGGGTAAGAACTTCGTTCCTAACGGGGGTCCCGCGACACCACACGTATTTCTTTTTTCTATAAAGGGTTAGGGGGGAGGGCACGTGCCCCCTGTGCCCCCCCCCCCCCCTGGATCCGCCACTGAGCTAAATTACCCACCTAAGTGGTCTACGTCCCAATGTTTTCTACCCCCCCCCCCCCCCCCCCCCCCACCCCCCTGGAAACATTCTTGCTCTCATGAAAGTACGAGTAAGGTTACGGACCATAGAGAGCTGACTTGGGCACAATGTAGATATTATTACATTGACAGGCTGACGTTTTTAACTAGGCCCTTTTTTTTTAACAGTGAGCTTTTGTTGGGTAAGGTTTACTTCAATACAAATTGAAGTTGTATATGAAAGTGAATGTAGATTTACAACCTAATGGGCTGAGAAGGTTAATCCAATGTCGTTATTGTTCCTGGTTGAACAGTTCTATATGAATTTTTATAATAATGAAGTTGAATTAAAGTTGAGAGTAGAAACCACAGAATTAGTTCATTATAAAGTTTTAATTGGACGAGATACTCTAGGCAGCGGTCAGAGTTGCAAATTTCTTTACGCCCCCTTGAACTTTTACACACATGTGATGCCTTTGTATTTCCGCGAGGCAATACCATTCAACTTTATGAAATACTTACATAAATATTTCTTCTTTTTAATAGAGTACTTACATTGTTCTTTGAGAGAGATTTTATGTTTCTAACAAAAGTATATTTATTTACCATTGATTAAATAAAACTATAAATACCTACCTGAAACCAGTTCGGTAAATCTTCTTAAAGTTTTTCTAGAATACTGTTGACAAGTAAAATTTTTAAAACTCTAGTTCCTTAAAATTGGAGAAGTGATCCAAAATAAATTGGGGTCCCACGATAATTCTATCTCTACCTCTATTTTATTTTTTTATTTTTAGAAGCAATAGAGTTTATTTAATTAAATAATAAAAATAATAAAATAATGAAATAAAAAATTATGTGGGGGAGTTAAAAATGGCATACTTTAAAAAAAAAAAAAATTATTTAACAACTTAAAATATAAATGCTGTTCTATTTGTTTCTTTTATTAATTACAGACAAAATAAACAACATATTGAAGTATAGGTAATAATAAACAAGATGGGAAAACATATTTTTTTAGGCATAAATATGGTCTAGGGAGAGACGAAATAGTCAAAAATTATGGAAAAAAAAACAAAAACATTCAAATTATTTTATTTAAAACCCTTAATCGACCCAACTAATAAGAGGATATTTAAAGTTACCTTTTAACCATTTGTTATACCTACATATTGTAAATTTGGATTGTGATAAATAATTACATGACTGCATTGCAAAATATTTTACTAACAGGCATTTTATACATGTTAGGGTTAAGAAAACACTGTTGCTCCTTATTTTCTTGTTATAAAATTTAACTAGTACTATTTTTTACAAGCTTTTATTTAACTTGCGATGTAGTAGTTATGTATTTCCCTCAATCGATATTTCTTTAAAAAAAAAAGAAAGAAAATCCTTCACTGGTCTATTGGGTAGTAGTAAAAATAAAAACTTCTATGTTCTCATCAATTTAATTCAATGCGATATTTCAACTCCTCCTTGGGTCATTATCAAGCTAAAAATAAATAATTTGTATATTATTAATTACAAGAATCACAAATTTTATACGAAACCTTAAGAAGCATAATTGTAACATCTAAATTCTACCTGTTTGTCTTGCATGTGCATTATCTAATTAAATTTAACAAAAAAGCACATTAACAAACCCTTTTTTAAATCCATGAATTACTAAAAAATGTTATTCTATAATAATTTTCTATCTTCTAATCATTAACTTGCAATGTTTTTATGTATGATCGGGTCAAATCTTGCAACTGAATAATTTTAAAGCAGTACTCCTCAACTGATTGAATTGAAAATTTGCATACACGTTTAGTTTCGATGACAATGCATGGTTAGCTAAGTGACTTCATTCAAAATCCAATATGGCGGACAGCCCAAGATGGTGGACTTGTAATTGTTTAAACACATGATATCAGTATCAAATGAAAGAGTTTGCTGAGAAGAATCCTAATAAAAGCTTGTATTTAATTTTTTTCTTCTACTTTATTTATGATAGACACATAGCTTCCTCGCATCCTATCACGTACTTTATTGATTTTATGCTTTCACAAGCCATTATTGTCTAATTTGTTTGTTTCCCCCGTTTTTTTAATCTGTCAAAATTGTTTTGATTTTTTATATTTTCTAACTACAAAGTGCTTTTCAGTCCATGTTATAATTAAATATCTTTTAGCCCTGTCGTCCTTCCTTATAGGCGTTAGATAAATTATTATAATTTAGAATGCAGATCTTTTGGAGCCGTTGATTCCTCTAGCTCTTCACCAGGGATATTTATTTGTATTTTATTTGTGATTTTCTCTGGATAACTTTAAGAAAAAAAACTTATATCCTGTGATTATATTGTAAATCAGAATTTTAAGAAAAAATAATCACAGGGAAGTACTTGCATCCAAATACTTTTTATGGTTGCGTAGGTTATTGTTATTAGGCATATACGTCATCATCATCATATGCTAAAATATCACTTTATTTCCCCATCCCGCCCTATATGAAAGTAAATAAAAAATAAACAGATTTAGATGGGTGACCCCAAAATATAAAAAAAATTACATAGAGTAAATTAAGTCGAGTGATTCCTGAGTGGATTTAATTCCTGGTTCGATTCCACGGGAGGTATTCATGTTTTTGTCGGTAATAACAAAAAGTTAAATTAGTTTCTTCTGGCAATTTATATCGGCCTACCATAAGGTATTGGCATGAATTATTTCTTCATTTTAGGATAGCCGTTACATAATGGTTAGAGGGGGGGGGATTTTTTGGGTAAAATTTTGGCGGTTAAAAGCACAATAGTCATATTAGGTTTTATTAATATGACTTTCATTTGATACCCATCTCAAAAATTAAAAATCCCCCCCCCCCTATTTTCATGGCTCCTCTATAAAGTGGTATTTTATAAATAATTTTTCTTTCTTTAAATTTCAAAATTTAAAACTTTTGAGTTTTGTTTAAAGTTTTGCTCATTTCGCATGCGCATATTAAATGTTTAACCTCTCAATATTTTTCCTATAATATGTTGGTCAAAAAGTTACGCCAGTGTTTTAAATTTCACATCTCTAGCGTGAACGGTTCGGGGGATATGAAGCAAGGTCGACGGACAGACAGACATATCACCCACGGCAATAAGGGTTTCGAGGGTGATCTACGAAAACCTAAAAATAGGATTAAAAGGGATACAAATATATTATTCTCCAGATGTTTGGAGGAGGTAGCAAAGAATTTGATTCTTAAAAGTAATGTGTCATTAAATAATGTTGTATGATTCCTAGCGGAAAATATAAGAATTTTTATACATTCGATTTTATAAATTCCAACACAAAAGTCCGTTTCAGACATCAGGGAACATTTTTGGTTTAGTGTCTGTCTGTCGGTCTGTCTGACACTCAATTTTTGCGAATCAACATATCTTAAAAACTACACTTCAGATTTTAATGAAATTTGTTTGGAAGGTCATAATCAGTCCATTGTTGGTCCCATATACGTTTCAAACTTCTGCACCCATTTTTTTCTCTTCAACATGCACACAATCATACATTAATTTACACCTATATCTTTAAAAGTACTCATCTGATATTTATGAAATTTGGATGGTTTCTCGAAAGTAGACTGTAGATAGCACCAGATTAATTTCAACCGTCTGCGATCTTCAACTTTCAATTGTTACTTTAATTCATGTAAAATATCAAAACAATTTTGACATATTTAAGAAACGGGGGAAACAATGAAATAAATTAGACAATAATGGCTTGTAAAAGCATAAAATCAATAAAGTACGTAATAGGATGAGAGGAAGCTATGAGCCACACTAATTGGCAATCTATTTTTATAAATTATATTAAATCCATGTACTAGAGAATCTATTGCCCTAAATACAGAAGTGAATCATATTTACATGAGATGTACAAACAAACAATTTTTGTTTGTTTAATATTAATTTTAATTTTAAAAATATACGGATGGCAATTTATTTAGATACAATCTATGTGACCCGAAATATTAGAATGAAATTCAATTTTATAAAAATAAAACCCCAGTTTTATCCGTTAGGGAGTTATAAATATTCGAGTAATACAGGAGGATGTGTTGAGGGGGTTGTGAGTACGAGTCACCAGGGGATTATTGGATATTTTATTTGGGGATTGCTCCGGATTGCCTCCCAGCCCCGATCGGAAGCCTCCAATATTTGATATCTGATCCTCTCGCCCACATTTTTTTTCGAATATAGGTAAGTAAATATATAATATTAATTGAGAAAATAAAGGGCTCGGAGAGGAATACAGTTTTGATTAAAAGTTTATTAAGGGTTAAAGGAAATGTAGAGATCCTGGTGCTCGGAAAACGGTTAAGGGATCTAATCCGAAAGCTTGCTTCACGAGCCAAGGGAGACGGGTGTATTACTAATTCAAGTTTCAATCACTAGGTCGCACCATCGAGGTACCAACAGTAGCAACCCAATTATCTGGGTGTGAGATTGTGTGTACAACTACAGACCTAAATCTCACCCCTAGAGATAAGGAGAGATATTACCAGAGCTGAACCGAACAGCAAATTCTGTCAAATAATCTGTGGTGCTGAAGTTTGAGACCCACAATCTCCTTAACTCTAAGTCCGCTTAGACTTTATTTACTGTAATATCTATGTATATAAACAAAGCGAATCCTTTCAACAATGTAACTAGTAATTTTAATTATAATAACATTTTCAAACTTTCAATTTCTTTCATGTTATGTTAAGAATTAAAAGACCCCTTTCAGAAGGAGCATTTAGTAATTTATAATAGAATTAATTAAATGAAAACGATTCATTATACATTAAAATAATGTATACAAGGCATTTCGTGGCTCTATCATTGAAGCACTTCCTATATTACCCCATAAAACAAAATATTTTTTATATTAAATCGATATACGATCCTCTCTTAATACAAAATTATAATTTGTATAGCTTATAATGTTTATACTATCACTTTAATATCACTATAGGCCTAAATTCGCCTTCATAAATGAATTCCTGAAGGACAGAGTTGGAACCAGCCCCTCTGACCCGGAAGTATAAGATAAGAACTGTACGTCACGGAGTCTGTCCTGAATGCCACACTCTTCTCAGCTCACAATACGTTGGCGATCTCGGGGTCTTTTCGGCAGGTTTCGACCGGGAAGAAGTCAGGAAGAATATGCAGGCAGCAATCGATGTGGTGGCACAATATCGGTTTTCACCTCTGCCCCAACCAAGACGATTTGCGTATACACTTCGGCTACCAGAGAAAGGAACATTTTGCACCCGAGCTAATCTTTCATAGGGCTCGGTTGGAGTGCAAAAACTCAGTCCAATTTCTCGGTCTGATCTTCGACTCCCAGGGGAGATGGATACAGCATATCTCAGCTCTGATAGAAGGATATAACGTCATCAAGGTCCTTGCTCACCCAGGGCTCTTTCTAGTGCACAATCCTGCTCTAAGTAACTTCGGCCACTTCCTGGATGTCGCCCCTCCCCCCTTAGCCGATTGACATAAAAAGAGGTAAAATGTAGGAAGACTTAAAGATTCGAAAGCTTTTTCATAGTATAAAAAGTCTATGAAAAGGACAATTTGATATTCATTGCATGTTTCAATACCATGGTTTAGCCCATGAAGGTAATGTGTAGTGGAGAAGTCGAAGACTTCTCGGCGTGGTTAGTCGAGATTCCTTTAAATTCTTGTTTGAATTATTTTTGAGAAAATTTTAGATAGGAGACTTGGGATGGTAATTATTAAGGTCAGCTTTTTTACTACTTTTCTTGCGAATAAAAGTCCAAGCTTGAGGAATGAAAAGGAACGTGTATACTAAATTTTAACTGAATCTGTCAATTTTAACTTATTCGCTTCAACTATTATTAATTACAGTGCCTAATAAAACACAATTTTTTGAGGTTGCTTCTTTGAAAACAAAGTTTTAGGGATCTGATGTTCAACGTTTGGCCGACTCTATACGAAGCATCTTCAAATGGCAATAGAGATGGAGACTAGAAGCTACAAAGTGTACTTAGAACAGGTTTGATTGTCAGCTGTATTGATTGTCAGTTGATCAAACAATTATTCTCTATTATCGTTGTGTTGCTGTTCAAATACTTATAGATAAAAGTTACCGAAAAGATTCCATATCAAAAACCATTGGCAGTCTCTTGGCGGACTGGACAGCCATCCCACTGGCATTTTGGTAATACATAAATAAAGGATATAATTCTATTTTTTTTTTTTTTTTCTGTATTTGTAACTGCAAGATTCGCAACTACAACTTTGCACTTCAAGATATTGTTAAATCTAACGAGGGGAAGGCATTATAGTTGTTTTATGGAACAAAACTCGTATCCAAGGTCTAAATAATGTTTACTAGAGAGATTAGATTTGGTGGTAGAAGAGATTTTTCCCCCTGGTAAATGTTGGAGTCCTGTTTGTCCACTGGTCCAAATAGGATCAGTGTAAATACTGTTCTCATCCTTCCTGTCCTAATAGAGAGCAAACATTGACCGGGGATTCTGCTTCTCCCGCAACCATCACCTCACTCTATCTAGAAAATACGGAAAATATCTTCCTCTACATGACTTCTAAAATCCTATCTCTAAATTTAAACATTAGTATTGAGAAAGCTTGAACGTTTAATCGTTTGTTGGTCAAATTGTCACTCAAGCAATATCTACATCAGTCTATTAAGATATAGGATCTGTAAGTTTATTCAAGAGTGGACGGAAAATAGATTGGGTTGGGTCCGATTAGTGGCACCTATCTGTTTATTGATAGGTATACAAGTATATAGGGGTAATAGAAGCAGACTCGCCCACTTCGCACCCATGAATACAATAGTAGTAAAAATTGTCAGATAGGCAATCGACACTAGTCTTTACCACACCACAGCTTATAACTATTTATTTTTATCTACCAATCAATTGGATTTTTTAATACTGTTTGCTGTCGACCATAATTAAATCATGGTCAAGTCTAATCCTCGAAAAATATTTAAAAGAAGGATGAGCTCGTTCCTAGTTGTGACCATAATTTATAAATCTTCAATATATTTGCTTTTGATTAGGGTTTGAGAGATTATTTCAAATTCAGAATTTATAAATTTAAAGACAAAATTAACTTTGTAATATTTATTACTGTAAAAAAAATTGTGTTGATCGCAAAATACAAAGCCATCATCCAGTATAATTACATGTTAGTCATCTAGATATACTATGAGTATGGTACCTATATTGCCTTGGAGACTTACTAACAAATTTAACTGTATGATGTGCAATGGTATTAAATTGATTAAATTTATAAACAAATATTCGTTAAAATTTAATCGTCACCATCTTTAAATGACCACAAATCCCTTTCTGAAATAGATAGTTATCCGTCAAGACAAAAGTATTTGAGATACCACTACCAACCAATACCAAGTATTATTAAATTTAGTGACAGTGTATAAAAAAGTTTAAAATTATTCTATAGTTCTATTTGTTGTTGCTCCTAGAGAGCATCACAATAATCAGCATTTTAATATTCTTTCAGCAGTGGAAGAACTATTTTTTAAATATTATTATCTAGATTGTTATGTTAGCCCAATAATTTGTGTTCGTGGTTAGCATATATGTAATAAATAACATGCTTTTTCTCTCATACATCAAGATATAAATAATGAATGGAAATTCTAATAGAATCATGCTCTGTTTAGCCCAAACTTGAAATATGTATTATTATTCTTTATAATAATTTAGTGTCTCGAAAATATTCCAACATTAAAAAAACATTTATTTGTAATCATCCCTATTATATATTTTTTTAAAACAGGTAATAAATCAAAACAACATAAATTTTATATTTGAATTCTCGGTTTAGAAGCTATCAGAAATAAATGACTTTATAAAGCATTTTAAATATTTAAAAAGAGTAGAAGAAGAAAGAAAAAAAGTGGTGAAAGGAAGATTTAAAGTAAAAATAAGATTATTAGATTTTCATAGGGCCATGACCGGGGGCCCATACTGCGAAACGTGCCCCACAAATTTTCATCCCATCTGTTAATTTATTTTAGTTTTTTTTTTGTTTGTTTCTTTTTAGCGTGGCCGATAGGTACGTGATTCGGTTACTGAGTTATTGGGTGTAGAGGGCATAGGAAATTCAAGGCTTCCAATCATAATAAAAAGTCTTTTTTCTTTCTATTCTTCCGTAAGGTAGATTTGTGTATGTATAAGGGTCTAAAAGAGGAATAGGAGCGAAGTGACATCGGATTCGGGGTCTGCCGAGAAGGAATATTATGAATATGCTAATAGTGTGGGGGCGTCTAGATCTTCCATGCCTTCAAGCTACTAGCCTAACACAAAAACCAGAATAGGAATTATAATTTCCTCTTACGAAGAACATCAGGAGAACAGATGAAACGCTCAACTCGTTTAAATGCAATGAGAGGAAAAAAATACAGCCCAATATAAGAAGATACAAGTGTAAAAAAATATGTGAAAATTACAGAGTCATCACAGTATTAAAAACAAGCATTTTTTAACTTGATATGTTTATTAGAAGCAAACTATTCGGTGTGAAAAGGTTAACAGGTTGGGTTTATAAAAGATTTGAAACAAGTTATAACTCGTTAACCTAATGTTTGATGATAAGGTTCAAAGTTATGAACTTAAATATCGCCCTAAGGTTATTCATGATTGTTTCATGAGCATGAATTGTTTAAAAAGCAAAGTACGTAATTATTCAAGAGCATACGTTCAAATAATAGGCAGAAGACAATAGAAAAAATCGTTTACGGGATGCCTCGGAACTTTTCCTCACTTCGGAGGCCACTAAGTGACCTCCGAAATGAGTATAGTAGGAGGAAACAGGATTGGGCGTGGTCAGTACTAGGATGGGTAACCGTTTTGAACTAACTGATTTTTTTAAATATCATTTTTCAAAAAAGATATTATACATTATTTTTATTTACTTTCTTTCATTAATAATTATTTTAATTTTGGCGGTATTTTGACAGATGTAAACAAATTTTGACTTGACGTTTAACAAAAGTATCGCACTAATTAATAATTATGTTCACTTAAAACTTTTAAACTAGTTAATTAAATTATATCGGGTTTATTTTATATTTTTGTTCTTATTTTTCACCGGTTCCAACGAAATGCCATTATGTCCAAAACGTATTTATACTTCCGTTACTATTAACCGTCAAAATTTCAAAAGGACTCGAATGTAACCGAGGACGGGACGTGTAGGTTCGGCTGCCTTCGGTTCTCCCCCACTCTATAGCCTGTAGCCCAGCGCTCTTCTACTCTACTACACTTAGTAAAGTCTAGTCTAGAGCAGCAGTTCTCAACCTACGTACTAGTCCACAGGCCACCATAAGAAGTGAGTCGCTGATTGATAAAGTTTTCTTACCATATGGAATCGCTTATTTATGCCTTGTCCACCGATGAATTGGGTATATGGTAACTGGGCGCTGGGCCATTTCTTTTTTGTTGACATGCCAAACTTGCCCTTCTGCGGGAACATTGAAAAGAGATGGATAAAGTTTTGATTTTCACAGGATCGTTTAATTAAATTATTTAAAAAACAGTGGTAAAGGTGGCCACCGATACGAGTGGGCCGTTTGGGGTGGCCACCGCTCCAAACATATCGCTCTGCGGGGACGTTGAAAAGAAAACTGCCCACTCGTATCGGTGGCCACCTTTACCACTGTTTTTGAAATAATTTAATTAAACGATCCTGTGAAAATCAAAACTTTATCCATCTCTTTTCAATGTTCCCGCAGAAGGGCATGTTTGGCATGTCAACAAAAAAAGAAATGGCCCAGCACCCAGTTGCCATATACCCAATTCATCGGTGGACAAGGCATAAATAAGCGATTCCATAAGTTAAAAAAACTTTATCAATCAGCGACTCACTTCTTATGGTGGCCTGTGGACCCCTTTTTGTGTAATTAACTGTGGGCATCCTCCAAAAACAACCCCTTATTTTTACAAATACTATTTACATTAGATGAAGTGTTGTTACACTACTACTAATATTGCAACATCGTAGAATTTTTTAAATTTTTGCTGACTCAGCAAACTGGGTTTAAGATGGCGGAAAATGTTGATTTTTCGGGTGGCACAACTAGATGTAAGGACTGATTTTTCTTCCAAGTTTTAACTCTCTAGGTTAAATACCCTGGGCGCTACGATGATAACACACATAAATATACACATTCAGACGGCATGCTGAAAACCACTCAGAAGATCTTAAAAACCACCCAATACTATAATTTAGTTGAAATCTTAAAAAAAAGCTTTGGGTGAAAACGTAACTTTTCTTAACATAGGTGAGAGAAAGAAAAAATTAAAATAAAAAAATAGTGTAATGAAAGTAAAAGGTCAATTTAGAAGTAGTTATTTTTCTCAATAATTATTGGTTTATAATATAGAAACTCCAAACAAAATGTTAATAAAGGTTTTATCTTAGCATAAAATATGTGAAGTAGGAATATACCTGCAAAGAAGGGAAATATAAACTTCAAAACTTAATGCCTAAAGTTTAATAATATATTGTGTTAATTAAAGAATCTTATCGTTTCTTAAACGGCATATTGAAAGTAAAACTCAAAGGTAAAGCAATAACATAATTCTGAGGAGAAAATATAAAATCAAACTTGATTGCTTTGTTTTATTACACTTGTTGGTTAATGAAGGTCAAATGAAAATGTTTGAGAACTGAACAGTTGAAGATTACATTGGCATAGAGAAAATTGAAGCATGTTGAAATGGTTGGTTTTAGTCTTCGTTGTAAAACTGCTTCACTGCACGCAATATCACCATTGAGAGCACCTTTTAATAGTGATAACATACACAAAGTATTACTAGTACAACTTACTTTAGAGTATTTACTTTTGCAAGTAACAGACGGCACCAATAACTCAAGTACGTCCAAAGGTAAGTGGACGAATCACGAATCTAAACAAGTTATTTAACCTTATTGCCGACTCTTTGAATTTATATTTTATTATTATTTCTAAATAAAAGAAAAAAAAAACAGAAGGTAATTCAAAAGAGACCTACCACGTTGGTATCATACTTTATTTATTTATTACTTTATAATATGATCTTATTTAGGACCTAATGAAACTCAACTTCAAAAACGAAAAAGGATATTTAATTAAAATAATATAAGTATACTATATGTACTACGTAAAAAAAACAAAACAAATACGACAAAACAGAATGATCAAAAATAGAGTAAAAGTATATTAAAAAAACCTAAATAATATAGTTGGACGGGAAGGGTCTCAGTGTTGCCTTTTTTGTCCATCTTTTATATGAAGAATATTAATTATTTTTACTAGAGGTTTAAAAAGTTGTACTTTTTTAATTTATTCAGAATACTTCCAATTACAATGGTGTCCAGAAATTGAATTTTAAGACTGTATACAAATATTGTTATAACCTTTAGATTATAATATCTCTTTTTTATTTTTTAAATGTTGTACATTATTATTAAGTGTATTATTTAATATGTAGAGGATAAACAGTGAAGGAATGAGGAAAATATTTTAAATATTAGATAATAATAAAAGAAAATGCTATTCTTTAAAAGAAATTTTTCATTACTTTAAAAATTCACTTAATTCCTCGACAGAAGTAATTTTGATTTTATATTTTTGTAAAAAGAATGAATAAAATCATAGGTGACTAGTCAAGTCTCTAAATCTCTCTTGACAACTATGGTGACTTTATTCTACCATGCTGGTGTGAATTGGATTAATTGTAAATAAGTTATGTTTGTTGTTACTGCTGTATAAGTAATTATGTTAAAAAATAAATTACAAGTTTCAATTATGCGTGGGTTGAAAGATGAAAGTGTGGCTCTTGAACTCTAATTACAGCTGTCTGTTTCTCATTACTACATTTATTTGAGATTTAGTAGCGCTAATTCTCTTACCCCCTCTACACATCTATAATTAAACAATAAAATGGTTATTATATTTTTATATACCTAATAAAGCAGTGTTAAAGTTTAATCAGACCGAAATAAACATTGAATTCAAACAAACAATTTCGACTGAGTGGTTTCCTCTTGGTTAGCATAAAGGGACAATATCACAATAATCATCCCAAATCCAATTCTTACTCGCCATTATGCAATATTTAAATATGCAACAAACAATTAACAAGATAATAAAGCGTATTGAAAATTCAGTGGTAATCGAGATTATCGGTATTGGTTTGACAATACGAAAACGCTGTTCATTTAACTTGTGTTTACCATTGTAATTACTTTCGGACCAGAATCTAAAGTTAATTATAACATTTAGTAGGGAATCAAGTTATCGGATCTGTTCTGCCTTGTTTCGAATGTTGTTTATGTTTAAAGACAGTTAATTAAACAATAACAATTACATGGCCTTCTAGTAATACCATATCTACAATAATAGTCGTTAAATATTTAATCGTGGAAAGTGAACGCTGGCTTTGGATGTTGGAATTAAGTTTGATCTATCTCGTGGAAGGTTTATTTATTCTAGATGATAGATTAAACTAAGCAGAAGACGGTACGTGAGTTGTAAAACTCAGTCAATATTATTATTAATACAAAAGCGAATTAAGTGCGGACTAGAATCTATATAACAATGTACAAAAGCACTACTAAATAAACACAATAAAGCTAACATTTTAAATTCATAGGTTAGAAACTAATACTTGCCGTATTTTACTCGTAGTAAAATAGTCTGCACGTAGCTTCCTTTATTGATGGACGAATGAACAAATGAAATTTGGACTTGCTTCGATTTATAGAAGTGTCAACTTATTTTTAAACAATAATAAATGTGGGCTGACGCTTGGAACTATCTGTGAGCAAGGTTTATCAAATCATCCAAATTTCTTTCAAAATCGGATTTGTACTTTTTTAGATAGCCTGCCAATTACTATGGCACAAAGCTTCCACGCTTCCTATAGAGTACTGTGATGATGTTTTGTTTTTACGACCCTTTATTATCTCATTCTAAAAAATCGATGTCTCCTATTTCAAAAGTTCTAAGACAGAAATCCATTTTAGACATCAGGGAACGCTTAAGGTCCACTGTCTGACTGTCAGTCACTCAATTTTTGCGAACCAACATATCTTATAAACTACCCGTCCGATATGAATTAAATTTTGATGGAAGGTTAATTAGCCCATTGCTAGTCCCATATAAGTTTCATGTTTCTCTTCTACATGGGCATAGTTATTTACAAAAAGAGAAACAAATCGCAGATATGTTGGAAGTAGTAAAGGACCATCAATAGACTAATTATGAGCTACCAATCAAATTTCATTACAATCAAAGGAGTAATTTTTAAGATATGTTGGTTTGACAAAATTGAGTGAAAGACAGACACGGCACCAAAAAATGCTCCCTGATGTCTGATACGGATTTCTGATTTGGAATTTTTAAAATCGAAGACGTGAACAAAATGTTCGTATTTTCACATAGCTTCTGTTTCTTTCGGTATAAGTTCTGAAGCAAAAATTAATCAATAAAACAATTATGGCTCTTAAAAGCTAAATCATCATTAAAGTACGCGATAGAACGCGAGGAAGCATTAATAAATGTTTTAAAATCAAAATCTAATTTTGAATTTGTATAGTTTAAAACCTATTTGTACAATTCAATTTCAATATTATATTAATGCATTTATTTTATAATATTATATTCAGAATACTTTGAAGTAAGCACCTTTGCAATTGAAATATTAATATGATTGATGGATCTTTAGGTGTGAAAATTAAAACATTAATCCTTATCGATTAAGAGACGTTTCGACTCGTAATCATAAGGTCTTTATTTCTAAAATGACAAACAAATCAGTTACATCGATGTCTTATGTTTATTTATGCAAATTCTGTTGTAATAACAATAATGATCACACAATTGATGTTGATGGTAATACTTACAAAAATTTTAAATAGGTTAAACGTAGAATTAAATAACTTTAAAGGTTACCACTGTGGAATTTTAAACAGCCAGCTTTTTAAACCTTGAAACCCATACTTGAATTTATTTATCAGAACCAGAACCAGATAATTCGCACAACAGTTTCATTGATTAATTTACATCATGAACATATTCATACTAAATATAAAAATTCATATTTTACGATTTTGGTAGTATTCATACTACGGAAAGATTAAATTTTAATTTAAATCAAATTATAATAATTATTATTAACTACGGGAAACAGACAGAGAAAAATAGACTCCATCGCCGGGATTTGAACCACGGGCCTAGTTCTATGTCATTAATGTTGACTTCTCAGACTTGTGGAAAAATTGAAAGCTTTAAATTTGGGTCAAGGTATCATTAACGTCAGAGAAAATCATTCTCCTGCGTAGCTTAGTTGGTTAGAGCGCTATACTGGAAATATAGAGATCCATGGTTCAAATCCCGGCGCCGGAGTCTATTTTTCTCTGTCTGTTTCCCGTAGTTAATAATAATTATAATTTGATTTAAATTAAAACTAAATTTAAAGTAATTCTCATAAATATTTGGTCAATTTTTGTATAAGTTTTATTAATATCATGACAGGGATGCATTTATTTAAAAACTAATACAGTCAGTGACATAGAGACGGATTTATAGGTAGAGGAGATTCTAAACGTGTTTTTTTAACAGCTCAGCCTTATTACTTCGTAAAAAAAAAAATTTAGTGTTATGATTTTCCATAAATGTAAAATATTGATCTAATTTTATTGGAGATTTCATTTCATAAGAACTAATAACTGTATATTTTCTATCCCATAATGATAGCAAAAAGTAAGTAAATAACTAAATACATATTTCCAATATATTTTTGTATTCCAATGTATATACTTATAGCCCTGGCTGGAAAGGATCCTTATGAAATGAATTGTCCCATGTGCTATCGAGGTATCGAAGAAAATATCTTACATTTTGACTGTCCGGCCTATGCTTTACTGCCTCTTGAATACTTTGGCTCTGCTACAGTCCAAGGTTTCAACATAATTGAAATTTTAATTAGTAACAATTTTAATCTTGTAATTAATTCACCAAAGAAGCCCAGTCACTCACTAATTCTACTTTATAAATTATGAGTATTAGTTTCACTTAATTTCATAAATTGATATTATGAATTAATGGTTAAAATATGTTATTTATTATTGCAGTGAAGAGAGATAAACTTTCTATTTTATATATCTATAGTTGAATTGCTTGTATAATGCAAGCTCTCCGGCAGACGACTTTGCCTTGTCGTAATTATTTCGATGAATTATCATGTAATTATGTAATGTATTAAATAAAAGTATTTTTAAATTTAAAAAAAAAATGTAGTTGAAGCCATAGTATCAAAAACGACCAATTTGATATAATTCCAGTCAAAAGAACATATTAAGGGGCAGATGAACCTGTCTTTTCCCCAATCTATTGATAATGATACCTTACAAAATCGGCAATTGAGTAAATTAAATCGTGTACAATTTTATGTACATTTATTTATAATATTGATATTTTAGTATAATAATCAAGAACCCCTGTCGAAACCATGGTAGTATGTCCTGGAATATATTAGAAATGCACTATATTATTGAGGCAAATACAATGTCAGCACCCCTAAATTTGGAGCTAAAAATAATTTCTCGATTTCACCTTGGGATATGATTTTTAGGGTCCAAAACCAAGGACCCTTATATTTTCCTGCGTGTGTCTGTCCGTCCATCGGGTCACCTGCTCTCGCGGCTACTCCTTTCGTCCGATCACTTTGAAATTTGGCATGTATGTGTCTTGTACCGACCCACATATTTTAAAAATATAGAGACTTAAAAAATATATTTTTCAAAAAAATTAGGGTAAAAAAACTTAAGGGTTAAAAATTTTACATTTTTTTTCGACACCGTGAGGGGTATCATATAAAAGAGTACGTCGAGCTGATTACAAAAATATATAATTCTATGGTTGTAACTTTGATAGGGCGAGCGTAGGCAAGTTTGAAGTGGGTGTGAAACGTGTCCCCCCTCCCCCTCTATCTCGCTTATGTGAAGTGCAAAAAATCTAAAAAAAATTCCTGAACATTCTTCGACCAAAAGTAAAGATACCACTATTTAGAAATTTCGAAGAAAATATTATTTTATTTTTTATTGACAAACTACGTTTTTTTTTATAACAATGGTCTTTTTGATGTATTTATATGGTTGTAGTCCGGTTCAGTGGCAAAAAATACTCTATCAGAAGTCTATTTATGTGTTTTGAGAATATCAGACCCATAGGATAGTTCAAAGTAAGCTTTTTAGCATTTTAAAAAACACCATCAATAGGGTACTACTTAAACTATACAGGGTTGCATACGGACCCTCGCAGTGTGCTGACTAGCACACACTTGACCTATTTATTCTGAATATGGATGCCCAAATTGCATCGAAATCTGCCCAGAAGTTTAGGCTTCTCGTTTCTGCACCGACTTCAGACAGATATTAAAAAAAACAAAAAAAACTACTTTTTAGACTTAGGGGAACTCAAAACTGGTAAATCCATCAAAATTTCAAAATCAAATTTTCTTTCTCTTTATATAATACATACTTATATGAGAAAGTAAAAAAATATTTAATGCTCCCTCAGTTTATTTTTTTAATTAGATGTATACGGTAAATAATAAATGAGGTATTTATTATGTTTTTAACAGGTAATATTATTAACAAAGTAAATTAATTATATGTTAAAAACAAAAATGAATTGTGATATGATGCAAGCTTAATTTTGACTACAATAGCTTGTAAGTACTAAACATTACGGCTAGGGATACTACAGCCGGCTTGAATATAATAATATTACAGATCACTTAAGTTGGTGTGCTTGCTAAACAAAAGTATATAATAATATAAGGTATATGATATAAATTACTTCCTGTTTTTGTATTGTAAACGATCTTTTCTAAGGAGAATTTTCAGCTTTGTATGAGTTTACCACACTTAAATTAAAGGCTGAGATAAATTCAAAAGTAGAAGATGTGAAAAACGATGTATACAATGAACGGATGCTCATGAAGACGATGATAGCTACCTGTCATATACAGTATTGAACGAGAGGACGGCTCTCTTTTCAATGAACCTCTTTTTACGACCAGCGTAGTCGAGGACACTCAACCACCCCCGTCACAAAACAGTATATTTTTTTTTGGACATCCAGTTATACAGGATGCCCATTCTAAAAAAGACTCCCAAGAGGAATATGTAGGTCGGAGAGGGGAAGGCAAGAAAGAAACGCCTCCTATTGAACAGATTTCACGAGAAAGCGTCTAGGTTGTTATTACAGGGGTAAACAGAATGGGATGAAATTCTCCAGAAAGAGCGTTATGATATGGAAAAAAGGTCGGACAAACAGGAAGTGGGGGATATTATAGAAGGTTTGGGAGTTCAGGAGGCCATTTTTTGGACAACATAGGTCGTATTATACTTCACCGAAAATAATTTTAAGCCAAAACATGGAGAGTGGGCAAAAACAATAAAATAAGAATCACTCATCTATTTTTTAAATCGTGGTAAGTTTGTATTTTTAACTTAAAGATTAAACTTAGAGAGATTTGATTTTAGACAAAATCCTTCAAATTATAATTGATTTTAGGGATGTACATAATGGAAATACTTTAAGCTGCTATATCTTGAGAACCAAAAAGGCTATGTAAGATGATAGTTAATCACCATGTTTACTAAATATTTATGACACCCTGAATTATTTTCGCATTCATTAAGGACTACTCATCTATTTTTTAAACGCTATCCTTAAAGATCTGTTTTTCTCTTTGTAGAGTTTCCAGTAGGTGCTCTCTCTAAAGTGTGGAGCTAAAATCTAAAAGCTCAATATAACCTCAAATTCGAGGAATTCACTAGAATAGGTAGAACTCGAAGCTTTACAAGGAGTTACATCTTAAAGTCTTGTGTTATAGAGCAGTGTAAAACTTGATAGGTAAGGAGCTTTGAAATCAAGTTAGCTTCAACTTTGTTTCTCAAAGTCAAACTCGAGTTAAGGTATAGTTGGTCGAAATTTGTACCTCAGTCAGCTTCTAACTCTGTTAGTAACCTCTCTTCTAATATCTGGCAGACTCTGGTTTACGGATCATTCCCTAATTCACTTGGAATCCAAGGACTTACAGCACCAACTTGGATTACATCGTTACTTGTCAATACCTACATGATACCTCTTAGAACTTATCTTCCATTTCCCAAGGGGGTTTTGGGTCGAGCTTTTAGTAGACACAATTATGTTAATCCAAAGTTATATTACAAAATGCGTAAAAGGTTCACCTTAGTCCTGCCAACCTTGATTTTAATATCAAACAAATGCAACTGAAATTGTATCCATTTTGATAAAATATAGTTCAATCTTAGCTGTTGATACTTTTATATTTTCCTATAAAATAAGTGCCCAACAAAACAACCTTTTCTATCTCACATGATAATTTTCTTCCAAAAATATAAAATAAATTTCAGATTAAATTGAATATAGTAACACATTAATTATGATCAACTGTAAATTTCTTTGTACTCTTAGATTAAGTCCATTTAAGAAAATAATTTATTGAAACATTTTATCAGTATATCAGTTATCAGTTATTTCATACACAATATTATTTCTACCAAGCGTGCAATAGAGAAAAGCAACTTGTAGCAGTGTCCATTTCTGTTGCTGGCTTATGAAATCATAGTTTTAACGTTTTCTTTAGGCCTAACATTTGAACTGATTGTAACTTTTGAAATTATTATTAAGGTTGTGCAATTGATTAACCTAATAAGTAGTTACGCTGATTTGTTATAATAAAAATTTAAGATTCAAAATAAATAAATTAATACAATGCACTATTAGTCAATTTTCTTTAAATTATTCGTTTATATTTTTATAATAACATAGAGACTATTTATTTTTCAAGTGAGCCTGACATATTATATATATATATATATATATAATATTAATTTATTTATTATTCCCTAATATATAATTTTGGAATTTGGGAGTTGATCTAAACCTGTTACAAGACAAAACTCATTGAACTGATTGTTAATTCATGGCTTCCGCTGCAACATTGTCCTTGACGCTTCCTCTGTCGATTTATCAACAAGTAAACAAGGGTTTTTTAGACAAGGAAAAATTAATCATCCAAGATAAAAGAAACATGTTTAGAAGTCCTTAAGGTA
Organism: Gerris lacustris; assembly: GCA_951217055.1. Lineage (NCBI taxonomy): Eukaryota > Metazoa > Arthropoda > Insecta > Hemiptera > Gerridae > Gerris > Gerris lacustris. The sequence goes on from OX578276.1 coordinate 117,271,419, forward strand.
GTTCGTAGTGATTTATAAGAGCTTGCCCAAAATGAAATATGTATACACAAATAAAGGATAGTCTAAAAAACATTTATTTCTTTGTGTCGGGGTCGTTTTTAGAGACCGCATGGTACTGCTATTTGGGTTTTTGAGACTTAATTGATTTGTAAAATTTATTCATTCATTACAGGCTGTCCATAAATCACCGGTTAAAGGTGTTACGGAGCAAGTGGGATAGTTAAGCTGGAATAACAGCTAAAGCGAGAAGAAGCAGTGAGTTTGGGAGGTATTCCCCGAGCTGGAGGAACCTTGGCGTGTGGTCACAAGTAAATTAATTCTACTAAGTGAGGACAGAGTCGGAGCAAGGGCTCTTGCCTAGACCCATGATAAACGAGTGCTTTGAGACACCGAGTCCCCAGCCTACCTCGTAACTAAGTGATTTATTGTCTTTAATGCCTTCTCCTCCTGTTATTCCTTGTTCTGTTACTTAGAACCTCAAGTAGCAGTTGATACAAAGCTGTTGCACCCTTTGTTGTTTTACTTAACCAATATAAATTTACCTAACACTAACCGACCTTGTATTAGCTATCGTGAAGATACCAGAAAAAACTCATCCTCTTTAAACAAACGAAAGCAGAAGTAGAATGATGATTCTCATTCTACTTCTGCTTTCGCCTGCATTATTAATATTGAATTATTGTCATTGACATGGTTTTGTCTCAATTTTGGCATCTAGTAGATGTTCTGAAAAATAAAAGAATATTAAAAAAATTATGTTAAAAAAATAAGCCTCTAGGGCTGACCAATGATCATATACATAAAACACAAGAAATATATATATACATATTATTTTTTTATTTACAAAATAATTAGACTAGTTTCGATGATCTATACCTTTTTATAATTCCATATAATTGAAGGTGGGTCCTATTGTGGGTAATTAAAATAAGTTTCATTTATGAATAATTATGTTAGTATGTGTTCATATAAATTAATTTAATCATACTGCACTATACTACTATAATACTTAAATTATTTGCAATGAATGTAACTGAAAGCTACAATATGTTTTTAAAATAAGTTAATAAGTTATTATTTTATGAGAAGAGTTACCATTTTTAATTTACAGAAGTACTAAATGATCGATCGTTCTGAAGAAAGACATTTTTTTATGTCTCCGATTTCAAAAATTCAAAGACAGAAATCCGTTTCAAATATCAGGAAACATTTTTGGTTCCGTGTCTATCTTACGGTCTGTTCATTTGTCGGTCTGTAGGTCTGTCGGTCAGTCAGTCTGTCGGTCTGTCAGTCTGTCTGTCGGTCTGTCAGTCACTCAATGTTTGCGAACCAAAATACCTATAAAACTACTTTTCTGATTATAATGAAGTTAGGATGTTTTCAATATTTCTCCATTGATTTTTTTTTGAGGTGCTTAACCATCAGTTAGTACCTCCTCTACAACTTCCAAGTACAAAAATATAATAATCTATTGATTTTACTTGAAAATTTATTAACAGAAGAACTAATTAATTACGCATCAGGAAATATATAAACATATGAAATAATGTTACAGAAATTATTAGTAATAATGTAAGATAAAATGTTTGACTACTGACGTCCACCCTGTCAGTTGTTTGCTTTGTATTAATTGAAGAGAACTGGATGTGCTCATATTAGGCAGACTGCTTTAATTCTAAATAAAGACAGTTGTTAGTTGACTTTTAAACTGGCAATGTCTGGCTTGTAGTCAGTATTGGCTATTTTTTTCATCTGATATTTTCTAGGAAACATTGAGACCACACGCGATGTCACATCTCCGTAACAAAATGCTTCACAGCCGCGGTTTTTTCCCCCTCATTTTTTTTTTCTTTTTCTCATGACCTTAAAACCAGCTGGACGTATCCCAGTTTGTCAACTGTGATTTCAAATGCGCATTAGAAGAGTTTAAAAAATAAAAAAATCATACGAGAAGGAATTGTAAAATTTAATATACGTTAAAGTACCTCTTAATAACTTAAAATAAATCCAAAATTAAATTTCAAATTCATAAGTATATAAAATTATAGAATCATAATTCATAATACACAAAGTAAAATTGAAAAATAAAAATAAATAACTAAAATAATAATAAATTAATAATCCATTTAACTTCAGTTCAATAAAGATAACTGGCTTTTGTTAAATATAATCTGTCGTTTTTTCTGAGATCTATTTATAATGAAATTCGCTTAAAAGCAAATCAATTATTTGATGTATTTCTATATATATATATTTTTTTTTATATAGTTATTAAGACTTATTACAGATATGAGTCTATTGAGAGATATCAAGGTATTGTTAGATATATGAAAGTCTTATTGATACCAAGGTATATTCACATATTTTAGTAATTTATTAAGAAGAGCTGTTAGTACTCTTAAACCAAATTAAGTCGAGAAGGTTTAATATGGTTTTGGTTTTGACAAATAAACGATTTATATGTATAGTCTTAATTCTTAATTTCTTATTAGGGTCCGTAAGCAAAACCAAGGACCCTTATATTTTCCTGCGTGTGTCTGTCCGACTATATAGGGTTGCCTACGGATCCTCGCTGTGTGCTGACTAGCAAACACTTGCCCTGTTTATTTATAATTCTTATTCTTGTTTGTTTATAATGCTATTGACTATAATAAGTAAGAAACAGGGGAATCAAAAGTCTCAGCTCTTTTTTGCTAATTTTCGAAGAAAATTAAGCTATTGCAATGGCTTCAAAACTGTTAAACATTTTCTCTACGGAAAACCCTTTTAGACCATTTTTAATCTATTCCTAAATTTTAAAACTTTTTTATGTATATATGTATAAACGTATGTGTCACTACAGACGATATTTCACGCTAAGATGCATTTAAATAGTCCAAACAAATTTTAAAATGTCAATAATATCAAACGTATAATAATATAATATAATAATATAAACTCAATAATAATAAACTCAACTGCGACGCATGTCGACGCTGTTGTCTGCCATTTAAAAGTACTAGATATGATATGTAACCTTTATTACTTCTCCAGCAGAATATCCAGTTTTATCAGGGTTTCGCACCCAAACCTTCTCTCCTTCCCTGAACTTTTTAGACTTCTTCCCTGGGTCGTGGTATTTCTTTTGCTTAGCAAGAGCAACTTCGATGTCCTGACTGAAGTCTGGTTTCAGTAACGTTAATTTTGTTCGCAACTGCCGCCCTAATAAGAGTTCAGCTGGAGTTCGTCCTGTCGTCTTGTGAGGTGTAGTTCTGTAATTTAAAAGGAATTTATGTAATCTTGTGTCTGTATCTTGGCCTTCTTGTCTAGATGCTTTGAACCTCTTTTTAAACGTCTGAACAGCTCGTTCTGCCAGGCCATTGCTCCTAGGACGATAAGGTGATATTCTTACATGCTTGATTCCAACACTACTACAAAAAGTTTTAAACTGTTCTGATGTAAATTGAGGTCCATTGTCTGAGACTATTAACTTTGGGAACCCAAATCGAGCAAAAATATTTTGTAACGTTGAAATTGTTTTGTGAGAAGTAATTTTGTGAAGTGGAACAACTTCTAACCATTTTTATGTCGCATCCACAAGAACAAACCAGTAAAGCCCTTCATAAGGTCCTGCAAAGTCTACGTGCACTCTAGTCCAGGGTTCCACTGGTACAGTCCATGATAGCAGTGGAACATCCGGATCTCCTGGCCTGTTCTCTTGACAATGGTTGCATTGCTTGACGGTTTGATCTATGTCGTCGTCTACATTAGGCCACCATACATGGAATCTAGCTACAGATCTCATAGCTGCAACTCCAGGATGACCTTCATGTAACATGTTTAGTATGTTTTTCCTTAATACTTTAGGTACGACTATTCTTCCTTTCCATGTAAGTATTTTAGATTCAAACGAAATTTCTAACCTCTTATCAAAAAAAATATTTAAATCTTTTGGTATATGTTTCTTATCAGGCCATCCATTTTCAAGATAAGAAATAATTATTTGTAATTGTTTGTCTTTCGAAGTTTCTTGTTGTAACGTATGTCGAGATATAGCAAGTTCATCTGTTCTTAACCTTAAAATTCGTTTTCCATACTTATCGTCCAGTGGTTTTATTACCTCTTCATTTATGATTGGCAATCTTGACAATAAATCTGCAGCTGCATTATCTGGACCCTTCACATGTTCAACTTGATACGAATACGCACTCAAAGTTAAAGCCCATCTCGTAATTCTGTTGGCAGTCATTTTAGGTATTTCAGAATTTTCCCCAAATAACCGTACCAACGGTTTATGATCTGTCCTTAATATAAACGGATGCCCATATAAATATTGATGAAATTTAGTGACAGCAAAAATTATTCCTAGAGCCTCTTTATCTATAACTGAGTACCGCTTCTCAGCTTTTGTTAATGACCTAGAAGCATAAGCTATGGGTTTTTCTACCCCGTCCTTAAATTTATGAAATAATACCGCTCCTATCCCACATTCACTTGCATCTGAAGATACAATTAAAGGTAAATCTGGATTATAATGGACAAGACAATCTGATGATGTTAACGACTCTTTTAATTTGTTTACTATATTTGTATCAGATTCTGTCCAGTCCCATTTATTTCCCTTTTTTAAAAACCTATGTAATGGGGAGCATAAGCATTGTAGATTAGCAATAAATTTCTGATAATAATTAACAGAGCCAAGAAACGCACGTAATTCCCGTGTATTTTTAGGAAGGGGCAATAATTTTATTGCTTTAAGTCTTTCATCTGTGGGGTAAACTCCATCTTTGTCTAGACGATGTCCTAAATATTTAACTGATTTATTTAAAAAACTGCATTTTTCCCTATTAATCATATTCGTATTGAATTACCCTTTAATCTAATTTATTCTTCAGTCTTCCTTAGGTCTATAGGGCATTAATAAAGTTTATTACTACTCCATGTCTGGCTATATTTCACCTCCTTTGAGGCATCCTCAGGCCTAAAAGAAGATTTTAATTTTATTTATCCACATCATCATTCACATTAACAAATATTTACATAAAAACTTTGTATTATTACTTCAATCCAACATAATTTAACATATAATTTTGTGATTTAACTTATACCATAATTATATGTATAACTATACACTAACCTTTATTAATCCTTCTATTATATTATCATATACATTTTTCTTTGAAAATCTAACAGCCAGTTATTAAACCGTGCGTCAAACGTCTACCTACAATTACATTAATTTGTCTGTTAAAATTTTTTCAATATTGAACTATAATTTAAAAAGTATTTACCTTCTCATTTATTCCAATTTATCTTCTAAAACATGGTAACTTACACATTTCCTCTTTTCATATCCACTGTTCTTTATTTAATGTAATTTTTAATTATAAAATTATTAATTTTCTCATAGAGAAAATACGTCTTGAGTGTATTTATGATAAGACTGATAAGTGATAAGACCGGTTGTATTAATGATAAGAGATCTTACATACTAAAATTTGCTCTACTTTTATGTTTTTCTTAATTGCCTACCATATCTTAAGTTAGGGGAATTTTCTAAATAATGTTAAAATTCTGACTATATATTAATCTAAAATTAGTTTTTTCCATGTTATATCTCAGTATTAGTATATTAATATGATATTATTATTATTATTATGATATTTCTTTATTTCTATATTAATTTAATAACTATTTATCTTTGTATCTTTTATTTATCCTTTTTATTTGACTGTTTTTATATCTTGTAAGATTGACATATAAAATTTATTGAATTCTTTAGTGTCCGTTTTAAAATTCATGGACTTCTCTTCCAAGCTAATATGTGCTGCTTCTAAATATTGTCTTTTATACGTGTTAATCTCTTTGTTCAGAATAATAGTATTTTCAAAATTCATTTTGTGTCCTTTTCGTTTTACATGGTCAACCAATGCCGTAGAGTTATTATTTTTGGGAGTTTCTATTCCTTCTGTATTATTTTTTAACTGTTCATTTTTATTTTTATTTTTCCCTATTAATATGAATTCCTATTTTAGAAAATTTTGTTAATATCATTTCTAAACGTTTTAAATGTTCCTCTTTTGTTTTACCAGTTACTATAACATCATCAAGGTAACAAGCAACCCCGTCCAAACAATATAAAAAAAATATCAAAAGAAAGGATGAGTTCGTTGACCAGAATTTTGGTATTTCATTTAGGGGTCAAATTTTGACAATTTAGGGTCAAAAATAGCATTAAACCGTGTTTTTCCATTTTACCCCCCCCCCCCTTATATGAAAATATGGAAAAAATAGGACATAACAACAATTACTGTACTCTTAAAGAGCTTTCCAACGACATGCATCTTGAAGGGTAAATACTATTTTGACTATTATTGTACCCCGTACCCTTTGTACCAATTTTTTTTTCACCCATCCAAATTTTAAACCTAAATTTTCCTATATTATTGTAAGCCAATAATACGCTGATTTCTTTGAAAATTCGATCATTATGTCATAGTACATGACTTGTCTTTTTCTCTTGCTTTCTTCCTTCTTTTGCAATAAAGATAGTTAACTTCATCTACAAATAATAGGATAAATAAGATCAAGGATGAATTAATCGGCCATATACCAAAAACCAAAATTGGTAGGTATAAATATGGAATATACGAGTATATTAATAAATTTCTGTAGTTTAACTTACAGGTTCTACAATTTGAGCATACTGGCTTACTGTTGAGATGAAGAAATAGATTAAAGAATTATTCTACTTTTTAGGGTTTTGAGGTCGTCCTAGAAACCCTTATGCTTTTGGTGTATCTTGTAGTATATCTCCAAACCTACTGAATCTATAGACTTGAAATTTGGTATACAAGTTAAGTTTTTTTGCCCAAAAACAGAAAAACTATTGCGGACTTAAACACTCTAAATTTCTGCTATCTGCGATCAATTGCGAATAGATCGCAATATTTTATATTTTTTGTAATTTTCAAGTTGGGTATCATTTCAAAGGTATTGAAATGTAGATTACAAATATATATCGCGTTTCCTAAATGGCGGCTTTTTTTACCCCCCAAAAAATTAAAACAAACCCAAAATGTATGCCCCTGCACTACCCCATTAGGACAGGTCCTAAAAATAAGGCGAAAATACAGAAATATGAATCTCTGTGGTCCAATGATATTTCCGGGAGTTGATATAATAAAGTCAAATTTTAAAAATGTTAAGGGTCCGTAACTAAGGAGCCTCAAAATTTTTGTCATTTGATAATTCAAAGTTGGGTATCATTTTAAAGGTATTGAAATTGGGTTCTCAAAAATATATCGTGTTTCCAAAATGGCAGCCATTTTACCCCCCAAAAATTAAAACAAAACGAAAAAAAATGTCAAACAAGGAAATCATCTGCAGCGTCTACGAGTGGTACGTTGCTGCAATTATCTCCGCTGCAGTGTTTGCAAGCAACTGAGCATGGGAGATTCGCCTTCCTGTACCTGCAGGCTGCACCGAAATTATTTATTTTACAGCTGCAGGCGCACCCGCAAGCTGCACCGCAATTATTTATTTTATCGCCCTCCACTTATAAACATTCCTATCCTGAGCTGCCGGTAAAGCTCCATTTACAGCCCTGGGGCCTGTAAAAATGCATGCTTTATCTTTACAGGGCCGCTAGTAGTTCGAGAAGCGGACGCTTCCTGGCCGCGGCGCGGCGTGCAGGAAGCGCTAGTAGTTTTCAGCGTCACGTCAGCTGTTCAATTAGTAACAATCAATATTTTTATAACTGCGGTTTGTTTTGGTACTGATGTAACCTTAATATGCATTTATTGTTTTGAAGATAACGGCAAAATAGTTTGCATGTTTAGTAATTAGTTTACATGTGGTGGGCGATAAAATAGTGTACGCACCACGAGCAGTAAGCGACGTGACAGGCCTCGGGGTTTAAAACGCACTCGAGCTTTCAAATTTCACCCTAGGCCTGTAATAACGGCCTTACTGCTCTAGGGACGTAAATAGCTATTACAGCCCCAGGCAATGAGATTCAATAGTCTTTCCGGTACCATTTATAAAGTAAATGTACACAAATGATTTTATAATCGTGTTAAAGAAATAGTTATATTTTAATTTTTAACTAAAAGCATTTTTTTCACGTGTTTCCATTTTATCCCCCGTCATAAATGAAAATATGACAAAAGTGTATATAACAACAATTACTGTTCACTTAAAATTAAAGAGCTTTCCAACGACAGCATGCATCAATAACGGTATGTACTATTTGGCTTTTGTACTCCGCACCCTGTACTTCCGCCTTCCGGACGATCCCGCAAAGTTGGAGTTAAGCTAATCTCATGTGCCCCAAGCGATTTAAGCAAAAAAAAAAAAAAATATAGTCTCGAATTTTTTCCGCACAAATTTCCAGATTTACTGTACTATTAACAGTACTTAGTAACAATCAAGAAATAATAGTATCTCTAATGAGATACTATTATTATTAACAAGATTGAGTGACAGAAAAACATATCCCACTGCTTAAGAAAATTTTCCAGAAGCTTAACGTTCGATTGCTATAATCCACTAAATTAATAATTGGCATTCGCCAGTAAACCTAGTATTATGAAATGTATAGATGTCAATGTCTAATACTGGCAGATCATAAACTGTCTAATAAACATAATTTTGCTGTAATTAAGAGTATTTAAAAAGAAATGAGATTGTACAACTCGATTCCTTTAAGAAGGAAGTTCAATTGTTTATTAGCTGCCTATTAAAATTTAAAACAAAAAGAAAAGGAAATAACTAGAAACTCAAATTCCAATATTTTAATTAAAGCACAAAAAAGTATAAAATAATGATAAATGGTCAGTATAATAGGTTCACCATTTATAATTAAAATGCATCCTTATACATTTTAATGCCAAGAAAATAATGGCTTGTGTTATTAATAAATGATAATTTTTTTTATACGAAACGATTAGTTTTAAACAAAGGTCTAAAAGGTAGGTTTCAAGAAAATCCTATCTTACAATAATAATTATCTGGCGTTTCAAATTATGGGCTCTATTTTTCCATGTTAAGTTCTTTTATTTTTATTTTATTTTTTGTTTTTTATGTTATATTTGAATGAAAGAGGTAACATAAGAAGACAAATTATTGTCCAGCACAGTAGCATTATGTTAATTAAATGGGTTATAGTCTTTTTAAAAAGTCACTCTTTGTTCCATGATTAAAAAAATTACTGTAATTATTTTTTATGTTACTTTTATTTAATGATTTTTTTTAAAAAAATACTATTTTAAAACATTCTTGCCTGGTTTAATGCTTCTAAATCTGAATAAAGTTAACAAATACAATTTAATCAGGTCGTTGATTAAAACACAGCAATATAACGCTGTCCAAAATAACCTATTATTTTATTTTATATTTTGTGTTGTTCAACAACTGTTTATTGGAAAAAATATGACATTATCTGTATATTATAATGTCTATAGAAGTCCCCAAATGGCAGTTTGCTAGCAAATCACATTTTATGTAAAAATGTATGAAAAAAAATGTTGACATTGTCTGTAATGTCCGCGGTGAAATTGTTTTCTTTAATAATCATTAAACCGGACCTACAATGCCAGGCCAATGTTTGATCCAACATTGGAGCTTCCTTGACACATCACAAGGGAGAAGGAGTATATATACAGTACATATGTGGCTACTAACTCGTCACACCCTCATTTCAATTGCGATGGTCACTAACATGTTAGTTTTTTTTTAACCCGTCCGTTCTATCTGGCCATACAACTTTGTACGCTGAACATATAAATCAATAACGCGTAAACAATGTATACAAAACATAAAAACGCACCATTTCAGCCGAAGACCGAGAAAGCGTGAACGAATCCGAAGGCGCGTGAACGAATAAGAAGACGACCGTACAAACTAAACGTCTTATGACCGATAATGGAAAATCCATTCGTTTGAACGATTAGGAAAGCTCATTCGTTCAGAACATTGTGAATGCTCGTGCTATCGAATGATCGGGAACTTAAACAGAGAACGAAGTTACTCGTTCATTTACCTAAACCATTATTATTAACCTTATCGTTCGTGAACCATATCGGATGCCGTTGGCCATCCAAAATGGGTCATTTGACCAATGAGTGAATAGTTGAGTTGGCGTTTGTGAAAGTGCTGACGGAATTTGGATCCTGCATTGGCCAATGAGCATGTGGTAATTGAGTCAATGGGAAGCTGGTACTCGCCAGCATTCGCCAGTTGACCAACACTAGCTCCAACTTCCACCAACGCTTCCACAAGCGTCAGCTCAACCATCACCACGTTGTCATATCGTTTGGCCAATGTGTTATTCAAGCTTATGAATGCTGATGCTAATGAATATTGTTCAGCTCAATGACAATTTATAGTCAAAACAATGCCGACTATAAGAACGATGTTCACATTCACGATTTAATCCTGTCGAAGTTTACTCTAAAATATGTCTTTCATTGCACCTATTTACTTTTATCTGTAGAATTGTAATTATTCAAGTTATTTAAATATTTTAATGTAGTAAATAATTCATTCAAATACAATGGGGGTAATCACGATCTTAGTTGACCGTGCTAAAACTGTGTTGTCAGTTTAGCAGTGTAATTTAAGTTGGTTAAATGGTCCTCCATTTTTAACAAAAAAACTAGTTATACCCTTTTAACATTAAACTTGGCTTTGAGTGAGTTTAATGAAGTTTTTAGCGAATTTTCAAAGAAAATTACGCTATTGCAATGGCTTCAAAATTTTTGTAATGCGAATTTTTGAAAATTTTTTCCATGGAAATCCGTTTTAGACCATTCTGAATCGATTCCTAAAATTTAACTTTTTTTTATGTATGTATGTATATATGTATGTATATATGTATGTATATATGTATGTATATATGTATATATGTGTCACTCCAGACGATATCTCCCCTTAGCATGCACTTAAAAATTTCAAACAAATTTTAAAATGTCAATAATATCAAAAGAAAGGATGAGTTTGTTGGCCAGAATTTTTGGAGTCCATTTAGGGGTCAAATTTTGACCATTTAGGGTCAAAAAACGTGTTTTTTCCATTTTACCCCCCTTTTATGTGAAACTATGATAAAAGTGGACATAACAACAATTACTGTACTCTTAAAGAGCTTTCCAACGACATGCATCTTGAAGGGTAAATACGATTTTGACTTTTGTACCTCGTACCCCTGTGTACCAATTTTTTTTTTCACCCATGCAAATTCTAAACCAAAATTTTCCTATATTATCATAAGCTAATAATCCGCAGATTTCTTTGAAAATTCGCTCATTAAGTCATGGTGCATGACTGGACTTTTTTGTTTAACTTTTGTGGTGTAAGTAGCTACACTGTAGCGATACATGAACATGCACATTACTATTGAAGTCATTCTAGATTAAACTAGCTGCTTTTCTTGATTTATCCTAATTACTTCTTTTCTTAATTATTAAAATATTTGCAAGATATCATTGTTGTTATAGATTCAGTTTGATATTCACTTATTGCTATTATTCTAAAGCTTCTTATTTGATTTTCTTCTCATACAAAATTCATGTTAGTTATATGATATTATGTTATTAATACATATGACCCAGTTTTTAACTATGTTATACTCGTATTAATAAAGGTATTTTAGCAATTCCATTTTTCTGCAATCCGTAGATAAAATATTGCATGCAACAAGGCAGCAAAGAAAACATTTCTGCCTCTTGTATTCATTTCCTACCTCGGCTTCGTCTCAGCAGTTCTAATCACTCGGCAGTAAAATTCCATTTTGCTACCTCGTCCTATAAATAATTATTTTTAATCTCCAAACTGATCTATAAAAATTGACGTTTTACACTAAAAATATTGCTCGGATATTATATAAGTATAATTTATTACAAAAAAATGGCTTGATCATTTAATTATTTATGTATTCCCGCTACTCAAATAAAATATAATTTACGAATAATATTAAAGTCTAAATAATAAATACATGTAATCTATATTTAAATGTTAATAAAATAAAAATATCGGAAGTAACAATTATTTGTTTAATAAAATAATAATAATAAATTGACTTTAAATATGGAAATAATTTGCAGATTTAAATTGATGTGTAAAATTATAACTTTAATAAATTTAAATGTAAATATTATTTAAATTTATTTTTTTTATTTTTTTTATTAAATTTGTTAATGATTGTCTCATAATGAATTTATAATCCATATTATTGTTAAAATAAAATATAATAAATTAAAAGGACCGTTTAAGGCACTTTGGTAAACGATTTCTATTAAACATAAAATCTTTTTCTCTTTCAACTGTTCTTTTCTTTACTATCGCTTTCTTATATAAAACCCTCCTATAATCTATGTCAAGGAGAATTGATAATTAAAAATCGTCTTTTGCTTCAGAAAGAAAAAAAAAAGATTTGGCGCGGGGGTTCAGGATCAAGGGCTTCCCCCACCTACCCCATCTTGGTCCTGAATTTTTGAAAACCCTCTTGAGTTTTTCCTGATTAATCACTTTTTTACATCTAAAAGAAAATAACTCCTCGTCTGCCTCCCTTCCGTATCCTCCGCTCCAAGGTTTTTAACCGGGGGTACTGGAGCAATTAACTAAATCTCCAGCAATTTGAAGAAAAAAAATAAAAAATAAAAAAAAATACAATCTTTAAGCAGACTTGAAGACGAGGTAGCCTGGGAAGAAAGTTAATTGAAGCTTATTTTTAATTTTGAGTGTATTACATTAAATAAATTAACAAAGAAGAAATGTTGGGAAAAAGAACCAGATCTTGTAATTCAGTGCCTCTCATAAGAAGTAAAGAGAAGAAGATTAAACGTAACACCTTCTAATTTACAATTAATTTTAATATTTTGGAGCTACCTTTGTTACTTTTACATATATACAGTGTGTAATAAATAAAATTAAAAAAATATCATACAACAAGTAATTAATTATTCTAATCTTAACATCTAATTAAGTATCACAAAAAAAACATCAGAGTTGAAAAATAAAATTAAAGAAATGATCATTCAAATGTATTGCCACCTACTTCTACGCAAATTTCGATTCTATTTATGAATTCTTTATAAGCCTTTTGAACTTGCTCAAGGGGAATATTGGCAATGGCCTGTGTAATTATTTCCTATAACTCTTCTTAGCTATTATCCAAACGTTCGGCCTAAACTTTTTGTTTTAGATATGCCCATAAAAATAAGTCTATAATTGCTGATAATACATAAACTATATTTGTTGTCATAACAATTATCACACTTATTTATTATAAAAATCCAAAGAGAACTATTTGTTATAGTTAGCTTATTGCTTATTTTTTAGAAAACAAACTAAAATTTAATATTTCAGAAAATTACCTAAAATTTAATAAGTCATAAAATAAATTAATATTTAATGTGTAGGTATACGTTTTTGCAATTCTGAACCACTTTTCTAAATAATATTTTTCGATACCATTAAAAATAAGGGTAGTTTACTCTTGGTCATATTTTAACGTTTTCAAAAAACAGAACATCCTGAACACTAAATCAAGAAAATTTTATCATTTTTAGAGGTTTAAGAACAAGCAAGAGTTTTTATAAAGAATTACTTTTTTCCGAAAGCCCAAAAATAAGAAAATTTTTCCTCTCGGATACTCTATCTTGGGACACACTGTATGTAGTAAATATAGTGAGAAAGTATTGTGATAGTATGAAAATTATATTTTGAGATTTACATATTTAAATTTTTGAGGATTTACATATTTAAAGGTCCTCTGAGTCCAAAAAAGGGTTGTTTCTGTAAAAAAAAAGTCTGCCTGTCGTCAGTCTGTCTCTCTAAGGTCTGTAAAGAAGCGTGGAGCATAAACTACTTCCCCGATTGTGATGATATTTGCCATAATATTATAATATATATTATGTTCAGAAAAAATAATACCCCCAGGCAAAATCTAGAATGTATTGAAGCTCTAATTTTCAGGGCGCAAACCTCCAAAATTTTTGTAAAAACGTGTTTTTTTCTTCAAAACTGTTCCAACGATTTTTATTAAAAATAAATTATTAAACTTAGTCCATTAAAATAAAAATGCAACCATCGATTTCCCGGAAAATATCTAGTTCCTAAGAATATAGCTATAAAAGCAAATATAAGATTTGTTTCCCCGCCAAGGAGAAGTAATTGGTAAATTTTGATATAATGTTCAATAATAATTCAATGTAACTACAAAAACACGAAACAATTGATAAATGGACAACACTTGGTGAAGTAACTATGTACCAACTCGTGTACGTGAAAGTTTAATACAAGATTTTTAGGACTGATCGGCTAAATGGGTAGGCCTCTCAATCTTGTAAATATGTATAAATATTTCTAGTAAAGCATCGTTTATAAAAGGGTTCCATTAAATTCAAGTTTAACAGTTTTGAAACACCCTCTAAAATGCGTCGATTGCTGAGCCAGTAAATCAAACGAATTTGAAGGACCCAAATATGAAACATATAAAGTTGGAATAAGTTACGGTTAAGTAAACATTTAAAAATAGTCTGCCAATTATTGTGTAAAATAGCTTCCTCACACCCCATCACGTATTTTATTAATGTTTACTTTACGCAAGAATTTAATTTATATGTATAATTGATTCCGATATACGAGACCAACAAGGGGCTAATTATGAACCTACTATCAGAATTTCAATAAAATCGAGCGTGTAGTATTTAAGATATGTTGGTTTGCTAAAATTGAGCGACTAACAGACTTGGGACAAAAAATGTTCACTTATAATAAATGAGGTGTAGTGCAAGAACCAAACGACGTCTTTACACAAAATAAATTGTATTTGAAACAATTTGACCGGGTTCTAATGCAGTCTTGTTTAGATAATCTGTTGGTTATCAAATGACTTTAAGAAGATGTTGTTTGGTTATTGAGCTACACCTCTATTATAACGAGTCGCTATTACACATTGGAGAAAAACACAATCGAAATGGATCCCTGGTGACTGAAAAGTATTTTTGTCTTGGAATTTTTGAAATCGGACATCAATAGTGTATGTTCTACAGAACGATCACATAGCTGCCGTTACCTTCGGTAAGGTCGGTATTAAAGTAAACGTAGCAAAATAGATATAGAATATAGATTCGCCAACTAATATTCTTTTAAAAATTAAAAATGAACTCAACATATTAAAAATTTTACCAATTTTAATGGTCGTTTTAACATTCATTATCCTATTATTTAACGTTCTGGAGAAGGGGAGAATTAACAATTAATTCACTGGAAATTCTCATAATCTGCGTTTGCTACTTTAATTACCAAGAGAGTTAATTACCAAGTTTAAGCCGCATACTGAAGTGAATGCAACGAGATAAAGTAAAAGCCAAATTATTTAATACACCTAAGAATCCACAAGTAAAGTATTTTAAATACTCGTCCAAGAATGTAGCATCTCATGATCATGGGTTAGTCACAGCATCATTTGCCTTCGCATCTCCTTTACAAAGAATCTCTTGGCCGGGTCGAATCGGGTTCAAACAATCCCCGATGTCAAGTTCAGTGTCAGTAAGCTCGGTGGCTGCGCCTGAAAGAAGGTACAGGCAAGTAATTAATTACCGTTCCGTGGCGGGTCTGAAGCTATGTCACGTGAGGTCACGATTCTGACGAAGAGACCGTGACCGAGGTAACGTCTCTGGATTAAGGGGCCTGGTCTACTAATCTTATACCTGGTACTGGGTCTTCTGTTACATGTCAGATAGGGGCTGGCTCCTTGCTCGTCTACCGGTCATGAACATCCTTCTGCTTTGGCCAGCCATCCTAACATCAAACTTGTGTACAGCTTATTCTGCGCTGATGTCATGTCCTATTCTCAACTTCAATAAATCAATAACATTTTTACCCGTCGTTTTGTATAAACTTACTTCTTTATGTATTATATATATATATATATATATATATATATATATATATATATATATATATATATATATATATATATATATATATATATATATATATATATATATATATATATATATATATATATATATATATATATTGATTAATATGGCCACTCTATAAATATACTGTCCTAAAATGCTATAATGAAGCGCAAGGAAAATAGTAGGAAATAGTTTGGTAGAAACTAAATAAATAACTCTCATGAAGATTTTAAGATTTATACAATGTACCTTTTAATAAATGTTTAATATTATGCAATTTGCAATATTAAGATTTTTAATGAATCATGATTGCAATAAAGCTACCATTGAATTTCATTTTACTTAAAACAAGCCTGGAAAGTACACCTTCAGAAAATTTTATATCACATACCTTGTGTGGTATTTCGTATCAATCTTAAAGACATAAATATAGCTTGTTAGAGACATTGTGCAGGAATCCTTTTTAAAAGATTCTGTGTGCGAATGCAAAGAGGCTTTCTGAGGTACCATAAATGCTTGAAATGTAAATCCTTGACTCGTCGATCTTTTAATAGGGCTCTGCGTTGCAGTTACTACCGCTTACCAACAACAGGCCTCTGGTACAATGTTACAGAGGTCCTTTGCCGTTTCAAACCGACTCTTATCTCAAGCTACCCCTTCCTCTAACTGCTACAGAACAATGATCTGAAAAGAGGTTTATGAACGTGAACCCTAATCAATCCAAGAATTTTCTAAGGTAAGCCGTTCTAGCAGTGACTTCGCTCAGGAATGACGAGGTTATTTCATGTCGTTCACCTTTTAAAACCCTAATAGTAATGAGATCTCTTGGATTTTCCTGTCGTAATAAATTTTATATTTTGCTATTTTGAAGGAGATTTTCGGAATCAGTTGTACATTAATAGGTTATTATAGCTTGAATTTCTCTAGCTCACGAAACCCAGCAGATCATTTACGAGTATTATCTGAAATTATCTCCTGACGTAGAATTATCTTTTTCATTGAATGCTGTGTCTCCCCAATAATTACAAAGTGAATAGCTTTGTCTGGAATTTATAGGCATTTAAGTTCTTAACATTGGACTTTATTGCAGCCAGGCTTTAACAAATAAAACTGGGGTTAGGACAATAAATAATCTAAAATAGAATTATCAACTTTACAAGAGGAAACATATACTGTTTTACTGCAATTTCCAAACAAATTCACAATGGTTTATTACATTTCAATTACAATACTCTTAAAACTATTTAAAAGTTGTAAAATTCTGTTAATTTTATATTTTCTTATTGTGTTAATAGGGCAAAGATAGAATGAAAGTAGTAAGGGATGCACTTTAATATATTCAGATTTATATATTTAAATTGATTTCTCTGAGACGAAGTTATCGCAAAAGGTAATATGGGTTGGAAGATATTTTCATTGTCGTAATGCATACAATTGTACAAAACACATAGAAATAGTATTTTATTACGATTATGTTAAGAAAAAAAATTAAAAATCACAATACTTTTTTGTGATATGCAGTTTGCCTTTAAGTTACCTGATTTAACCACTGAGCCCAAAAAGAATAGATTTGTTAACAGCTTTTAGTCATCACAGTATCGAATGTGAAGACACTCTGCGACTTTTTAGCGTTTTATCTCCAACGACCTAACAACAATTTTGTGTTTGAAAAAAGAGCCAACAAATTTCAGGAAGCTGAAGTTTGTAACAAAAAGGAAGTAGGGAGAGAAAAACCAAGTAAAAATCTTGTTTCATTTCTCCGCGTAAGAAATATTCTCTTTAACATAAAGCAAAGAGAAATATGAAGAGACCTGGGTTAAACCATTGTAGCGTTTCAAGGAAAAAATCTTTCTCTTAGTTGACACACCCCTACTTGTTCTTTAGCAGAAGTAATAAAACTCTGTACGCTGTGTATAGTATAAGTAATATAGTAGCGCCTACGTTAGAAAGACGTGTGGAAGGGGAGCTGGAGTTGATGATACGCTAGGACGTGTCTTCGTATACGAACACTGTTGGTTCCCAGACCGTATGATGAAGTGATATAATAATTCCAAAAGGATGAAAACTCAGTAGGGGAGGAACCAAGAATAGGAGACAATTCTGTGCCTCGGGCATGATACTAATGCCTTGTCAGCTTTCTTTTTCTCAAACCTTCAAACTATGACATATTAAACACTTCGTGAAGCGCTTCTATGTTTACTAATGGCAAATAGTTTAAAAGCTATAATTACAACCGTTTTTTTGTAATAAAAGAAGGAGGTATTAAATTCAATACCTAAGGAAATAAAGAAAGCGATGGAGATCTACATGACTTGGAGCATTTCATTAGCTTTATATTAAAAGAGAGGCCAAAAATCGAATCCAGAACAAAATTCCATCTCCTTTAAATTGCAAAATCTGTCATTTTTTGCTACTTCCAAAAGACATTGGATAAAAAACACAGGTGGTTTATTTTTTCAATTAGCCCAGTCAATACGAAGTTTTGCTGTGAAAAAGGTGGCGTAGAAACGATTTTGAAATGTGTTACTAAGGTCTGGGCCCTGATGAAAAATCCAAGTTTTCGACCCCGAGGTGGGTAGGTGCGGATCATGCTCCCCCCGCCCCTTGAAAGGCCCAAAAATTGAGTTAATTCGCAATAACTCCTCAACAGTTGATCCTTCGAAAAAACGGTTACATGATAAAATTTCACAGGGAAACAATACCCAGGAAAATAGACTGCCAATTGGTGTGGCACATAGCTTCCTCGCATCCTATACACATACTTTATTGATTTTATGATTTTACAAGCCATTATTGTCTAATTGGTCTAATTGTTTCCCCCGTTTTTTTATTCTTTCAAAGTTGTTTTCATTTTTTACACGAATTAAAGTATCAATTTAGCAAAAGTTAAAGAGCTCATATGGCTCAAATTAATCTGGGGCTATCTGCGGGTTACTTCCGACACACTAAAAAAGTTTCATTCAAATCAGATAAGTACTTTTGAAGCTATGGGTGTAAATAAATGTATGTTTGTGCGCATGTGCAAGAGAAACAAATATGTGCAGAAGGTTGAAACATATATGGGACCAACAGTGGGCTAATTATTTATGGCCTACTACCCAAATTTCATTAAAATTGGACGTGTAGTTTTAAGATATGTTGGTTCGCAAAAATTGAACGACAGACCGACAGACAGACACGGAACCAAAAATGTTCCCTGATGTCTGAAACGGATTTCTGGCTTGGAATTTTTGAAATCGGAGACCTAACATTTTTTCGTTCTTCAGAACGATCACATAGCTTCCATTATTACCTTCGGTAAGCTCGGAAGCAAAATTACACAGCTAAAATTACCCATGAACAAAATTACAAATGCGATAGCATTTAAAGTTTTTTAGGTTGCTTAAAAATTTTTTTGAAAATAATTTTCGGTAAATGACGTCCGTATCATGTTCTGAGTCTTTTGTGGAAATTCTCACTAAATCGTCACCGCATCATTGATGTAATGACATGATAAAAAGAAAAATTTTCGCTATTGGGCTGCTGCAACCTCAAGAACGGCCACAGGGGCAACCACCCTAGCCCCTTTCACCCCTTTTCACCTAGGCCACCCGACCTAAATATTTCAAATTTGATTGCGTATTTTTGATATGTGGATATGATATGAAGGAAATAATATAAAAATGGTATATTTCCCATATAAGGGGCAAAATATTGAAGATATAAAAAATGTTTGATGTAAAATATTCATATATTTTGCCATAGTTCCAAATCTGCTATCCAAAATACACAATTAAATTTGAAATTTTTAAGTCGGGTGGCCTAGGGGAAAAAAAGGGTTGTTTTCCCTAGTACGGGAGTGGATTTTTCCATCTTTGCCCTCATATGGGGATAAAAATGTTGGAGATAGAAATAAACGTTTCAAGTAAAATATTATTTTCACCATAGAATCCAAATCTTCAATAAAAAATATACACTCCAATTTGAAATTTTTAAGTTAGGTGGCCTGGGGGCACCCAACGGTGGTTGCCCCTAGTCCGTGATAGCATGCAAACAAACTTCACTTTGTATGGTACAGATCACCTAAGTTTCATTAATTTATCTCAAATCGTTCAAAAGTTATAAGGGGGGGGGGACTTTTGGACCACCCTGTGTGTTTGTGATGTGGGCTTCAGCAAGGGCCTGGGCTGACTGAATCTCGTCCCATCCTCTAAGCTAGAAGCCCTTCTAGAAGCTAGAAGGGTCGGCGCTGTCCTCTATCATGTTGGATGAAAGGTGCAATAAATTGTTGTTTTTAGGGTCCGTAGGCAAAACCAAGGACCCTTATATTTTCCTGCGTGTGTCTGTCCGTCCGTCCTCTCGCGTGCTCTCACGGCTACACCTTTCGTCCGATCACTTTGAAATTTGGCATGTATGTGTCTTGTACCTGCCCACATGTTATAAAAATATAGCGACTTAAAAAAAATATTTTTCAAATAAATTAGGGTAAAAAAACTTAAGAGTTAATTTTTTTTTTTCGACACCGTGAGGGGTATCATATGAAAGGGTACGTCGAGCTGATTACAAAAATATATAATTCTTTGGTTATAACTTTGATAGGGCGAGCGTAGGCGAGTTTGAAGCGGGTTTGAAACGTGTCCCCCCCCCCCCCTCTATCTCGCTTATGTAAAGTGCAAAAAATCTGAAAGAATTCCTGAACATTCTTCGACCAAAAGTAAAGATACCACTTTTTGGAAATTTCGAAAAAAATATTATTTTATTTTTTATTGACAAAATAGTTTTTTTTATAATTATGGTCTTTTCGATGTATTTATATGGTTGTAGTCCGGTTCAGTGGCAAAAAAATACTTTATCAGAGTGTGTTTTGAGAATATCAGACCCTTAGAATGGTTCAAAGTAAGCTATTTAGCATTTAAAAAAAACACTGTTTATGCACTTTACAGTTAAACACTATATAGTGTGGCCTACGGACCCTCGCTGTGTGCTGACCAGCACACACTTGACCTGTTTATTTAAAAAATGATGTCTTGTACTGTCCTTAAAGAAGAAGAATACAAAATTCCCTACATTTTTTTAACGAGTCCCTGTGGCGTAAATTTATTTATTTATTTATTTATTTATACCATTTATTGCATCATTAGAAAATTTACAATACATATACAGATATATACATTTTTAATATATAAATGTGCAAATCGGTCGAAACCGTGGTTCCCTTAATGGGATTTGGGTTGGTTGCATCACAATAATTTGAAACATCGCCATAAATATCTTAAAGCATAACGAGGTTTGATTACTTATTAACAAATACAATATACGCAATATACAAAAATAAACAATTAGCAAATATAACAACATTAACACAAATTTTAACTCTATTTTTAATCTGTTTTAAAAATTTACTATTTAAATTGATTAATAATTATTCACTCAGCATGCAATATTTTATTTATTTATTTATTTTTTTTATTTATTATTTGTTTATTTATTATTTATTTATTTATTTTTTTATTTATTATTATTATTAATTTGATTTATTTATTTATTTATTCTTTTATAATTCTTATTATACACTTAGTATATATTTATTGTTTAATTAATGATCTGCTTATTAGCTACTAATTCATCATATCTTTACTTATTTATTTACTTCCTACATATAACCTATTTATTTTATTTTATATTTTTTTTATATTAACATATAAATTTACAAATATATGTAAATACCTAATTTGCTAATGTTATTATTTATATATATCATTTTTGTGGCGTAAATGATTTTCTAAAAAATCATGTGACTCTATTGTCGTGGTAAATTTTGTATGAATAAAATAAATTGTATTATATTTAACGCATTTCCACATCACAATATCATTACACAGTGAAATCTGTTTTCTTAAATACATTTTCTTACTATTATTGAGGCATAAATTTATGCAAAATATAACTTCAGTAAAAGATGACCGATTTAGTTCCTTTTACCAATGCTCAGGATAAGTTTGTTGGACAGTGTTATCCGTCCAAGCTTTCGCACCCAACGCTCAGGTAAACGTGGTATCATCAATTTAGGTATCATTTGGTAGCTTTTTCAAAATTATCCATTGCTATATTGGATGATACATTTCCCGATGTATGTTTTTGAAATCGGAGACCAAAAAAATTGAAAGGCATTTTTACGATTACAATGCTTCCGTTCTTTGCGGTGAGCTCGGAAGCAATATTAATTAATTATTTTATAAAGGAAAAAATAAAGAGATAGAGAGAAAGTGTTAGAGCCACTTATTATAAAGTAACAACTCCACTTAATGCTGAATTGGTTAAGCCAGCTGAATTGGTAGAATACAGTCGTAATTTGGTACATGTTTATTCCCTCCATATATATAAGAATGATCTTGTTAGGATGAATTTGAGGAGGATCAATTGCTTGAATCATAATATGGAACGTAGAAGTGGATATGGAGTCACTAACGTCCTACACCATCCACTTGTAATGTTAAAAGGATTGTCCCTAGAAAATGATACATAAAAGAAAATGTAACAGTAGCCACGGCAGACATATAATAAAATAGAGACACAGTGGCGGACTCTAGAATCCTTTTGGGGTAACTAGTGATAAATATGCGGCTATATTACTACCTCTCGTTCCAGCTGACCTGAAGAAAAATTAAGATCGTGGCAGTAGGTCGTCACAGTTTCATTGATATCAAGGAGTATCTGACTTTAGCAAAAGGTACTAAGACGTTACCAGGACATGATGGATGGAATCTAAAAATGGCCAGTGGGGAACTTATAAGACTATTTAGGAGGCATGTGAAGTTGAAGGTCGACGGAGAGGATATACATAGAGAGAAACAGATATCTGGAAATATGGATACAGTCTCCACACGAGACCAGACTTCGCCATGGTGGAGGATGTTACAAAGCATGGGCTTGGATCTGGGTTTTCAAGATATGTGAAGAAGATATTGATTTAAGTTTTGTAGTCTAATTGATTAAGTTTTAATGAAAGGCGTAAATTTGTTTTAAATATAGTGTTTTATGTGTTCTCTTATGGGCTAAATAATGCTTTTTATTGAACTGTACTACAGAGGGTACCTTATTTATTTAATTAACAAATATATTAAACCAATTGCTTGATTTTACTTGACTTATTTCCTTTAATCTCCCGAGAGGCGTAAGGCTGCAACGAAGGAATTTTACCTGATTCTATTTACAAGGTCTTTCCTTTAAGTTTTTAGTTCTTTCTCCACGGATCTTAAACATATTGTCCTTGTCCCCCTTTAGAGTGCACTCTAGGGCCTGCTGACTGATGTTATTATCGATTAATCTGATGGTGGACCTCATCCAACCATACATTCTCCTTTTCATTATTTCTTCTTTTAGATTTTTTTCAAACTTCATCTTTATTAATATTCTCTGACCAATGAAAGTTTACAATAATTCTTCTAGGCAGTTATTGACAAAGAGTTGTTACCTTTTTGTGATGACTTTTGTTGCGTGGCACTTTTTGCCACCGTACTCTGGCCAAATGCTCTCAAAACTTTGTACTTCACCTGAGTTAGTGGGACTTCTTGGGGCAGATCTATAGGAGTACAGGAGACAGTCTGCCTTGGGTGCCAGTCATAGCTCCTTGTTTGTTTTCTTTAACCTTTTTTTCTAGTTTATCACTTACCTCATTGCATTAATTTCATTCACTAGTTGTTCATTCTGATATATTTTAATACGCTCAGGTACAGATTGAAACTATTTTAGACTCCTAGCTGCCTCATTTGGGATTTCTAGGTTTTTACTCATATTATGGCGTTTTGGGTCTAAGAGCCAAACAAGATAATGTGATTCAGAGTCAGCTCTTCACAGTCAACAAAATGGGCTATATTTTACGACTTTTTATTTTTGGCAATTTTCTTGCCCTATAACCCATACAATTATATGTTAATTATGCAGAAATTGTTAATTGTCAGTACTAAAAAATTACATCAATTTCATGAACTTTAATATATACTACAGCTGATATTATAATGTACGGTTTGAGGGTATGCTTAAGTGTGTTGGCAAAGTTAAGACTTGTTTGAATACTTGCGCAATAAAAAAAGTTGGAATAGTTAATACAAGCTACTTTATCCATAATGAATATTGTGTCGATGAATGTCGAATTCCCTCTGTTTGAGTTCTAAATGTGATAAAAAAAACGCATAGCACGGGCATTGTACCCAAGGAAATTATAGGCAAACGATACTATAAGGATATTGGAAGTGGGTATGAGATAAAGCATGTTATATTGTGTACTATGGCGTATAGGAAGGAAAGAACGTGTATTTTCTACCCTAATGCAGGTTTAATGGACATGTGCTACTGTATGGAAGGCAATTCCATGTCTTTACATTACGTCTCTTAACTAAACTTGATGTAACTCCGTCCCCGAGAGCTTCCCAAGCTAATTTCCTCCTGCCAGTTTATTGTGTAATAGTTTGGGGGAGCGTCGGCGTCGATGGGTTTAATGCGGATCTAATGTTTCCCCGAACATCGGCAGAGTCATCTTCTATAACAGATTCCTCGTGGTAAATTGGCTCCTGTGACCAGGACCTTGGCATTCCTACAAGACGCACAGTCTCTGTGACTGACTGGAATCATTTATTTAATGACCCTCATTTTTTACTTTTTAAAAAAAAGTTTAAACGATGGTATCTTCGAAATGATTTTTAAAGACGTTTAATGGACATTTCTTAAGTGCATCTTCATTGCTTATATACCATTAAAATTAATTTTCCTTATGTCATCCAACATTAAAATTTTCTAATACCATTGTTTGTATTATACTTTTAAATAATAATTTTATCAGCTAACTTAGATAATAAAGATAATCAACTGCAAACTTAAATAAGTTGAATACTTTATAATTTTAAATTTTATTATGTAACTAATAGTTGCATACAAACATTAAAATGGTTATAGAGATTTAACTATCTGCAAGGCGAAGAGTAGTTTATATTTAGATTATTCTATTTTACGGATACTTATAACTCCAATAATTAAAAAATAATGTCGATTATGAACATGTAAAAATGCATTTATCGGGTCCAGGAAAATAAAAATCAGTAGACACTTCAGTTAATTGTTGTTATTTTTATTAATGTATCCCTGGAAAATTCCTATTTAACAGCCTTAGCAATAACTCGTTTAGCACCAAATTAAGTTAAATTCGAGAATTTAATATGTCAAGCACTATAAGAACTTGTTTTAGTATTTTCACGTGATATATTCGTAAACGAGAGGTAATTTATTCTTTGAAACAAAGAATATTTATTTGATTTTAAGTGAGAAATTTTTAAGAAGCGAACATTTATTAATGGGAGATTAATTAGACTTTTCATGGTCCTCATATTCGCAGATTCATTGATCTATCCTTTACAGTATAATTTGACTGCTAGGATGGTTGTGTGGGTGTTAAAATGAACTCGTGGTATGGCTCCATTAGCAGTTCACCGCGCCCCTTCTACTCTGCCACTTCTTCAGCCATCCTTAATAACGTTAATTTATTTTCGTCGGAAAGGTGTCGTTCACGCTTTATTAGAAAATGCGGCTGCGGATTCTTAAGGTACTTGAGATTTCACACGCAGCCAGTATATCCCGGACGAAGATTCCCCCTTGAGAATGAGCAATATGAGTGAACCAACGTGCAGGCGCAACGGGAAAAGAGCCGCCGACTCCTTTATAAGAGGATTCGTTTTATCTGAGGTCAGGATCTGAAGGAGAAGTTTAAAAGTCTACCCCGGTGATGGGTGAGTTGAATCAGCGCGTCTTGAGGCGAACCATGCATCCGTTGATCGCTACGGTTTAATGATCCTTTAGGTCTCGGTCTACGGTCAAATAAGAGTGTCCTATCCGAAACCTGATGGACGTCCTCCGTCCTAAACAATAAAGCAGCTTCTTTAAATCATTTGTAAAAAATAAGCAACTGCAGCTAGAATAAATGCAATTAAATACAACCTAACTTCCTTCCTACCCTTTCAATAGTAAAATTATCGCATTTATATAAAACAATATGAATGTTATTTATTAACGCCTTTCGGTAATAATTATTCGCAACTTATCATTTATGGAGTGAAAATCCTTCTTTCTATCACTAGTTCTAGTATGTATCTAGTTAGTAAATAAACACTAGTTTATAATAACAGCTTTTTAATAACAACATTCCTATGGTATGGATGACCAAAACAAAGCCAGTTTCTCTCCAAAGCATATACCTAATTGGCTAATCAAAAGCCATTAATTTAGGGGGTTATGCTAACATGCGCGCTTGTTGGAGGCTTTGTTTCATCGAAAAATATGTAATATAACTTGAGTTAATAAATAAAAAAGTTTGAATTTTTTCAAAAAAGAATCATACTTATTACATATAAATATTATTTATTAGAAGAATTATCATTTTCAAACATGATTTTTTCCCCCCTTTTCATGCTGTTTTAATAAAAAAAGCAATACCAAAACTTGTAATGCACTCAATGGGTCCTTTAAATCGACCCTTCATTTATTAGAATCAGACAATTTTAATTTTTGAAATTCGAATTTCGACATTTTTATGCTAAATAGAAATTTGGTTTACTTACTTACTCCATGGCACTACAGCCCTTAAAGGGCCTTGACCTCCTTAATGACTTCTGCCCATTCTACTCTGTCCCGGGCTTTCCTCCGCCACCCTCGGATTCCCATGCGCCGAAGAAATTTGGTTTAGTATCCATAAAAATTATAAAAAAAAAGTTTTTCTTGACCAGTCGAAATTTAGTGCAGTTTCCTCTTGTTAAGATTTTAGAAAATGGTACTTTTATAGTACAGGGTACATTTTGAACAAAAAGTAATATAATTTATTAAATTCTTCTTGTCTTTCGGGGTAAATAATATCTAATTTTAATTGATTTAGAAGGTGATATTTCATCCCTAATTTTGGGACATCTTCAACCTAATTAGAGGTCTTAGATCTTATAAAATCATTAAAAAGTTTAATCTTTAAATGGTATTAATATAAAAATAAAGAGTCATGATGCCTAGTCAATACATTGTCACTGACTCTAAGTCTATAAGGGGACAACATAATATATTTATATTTTATATATAAAATGGAAAAAATTAATACTATAAATCCTAATTTAAGAACAAGAAGAAGAGTTTATGAAGAGTGAGTGACTTTTCTTCGATAATTGAATTTTTTTGAAATTTACACTTATAGGCAACTTCATTCGTAGATACACTATAAATATATTGTAACGAGGCAACTTTTAAGAACATCACTAACCTGGGATATGGCTATCCATTATACCATTCTTCGGCTACGATTGACAACACCAAACTATTATTCTGTGACACTGGGTTATTTATTAAGTGGGGCTGTGAATAAGAGGTGAACGATAGACGACACAACACATCGGGATCTGACTGCCGGTACTGCGCCCACATGTAAACAAACCCAACTCCTTATCTGCTTATTAAACTCCGATCTCTTCAACAATCAAACCTATTATTTTAACTTAACTTTCAATAAATAGATTACAGTAAATATCGATTTAGAAAAACATTGTTTACGAGGTATCGACCTATCAACAGGGTATCATGTTGGTATTTCAGTTTCTTCCCGTCGGCCAACGGTTGGAGACAGCTTCAAAACAACGTTTCTTCTTAATCACCTTCATTCTCCGACTGCGCAGCGCAGGCCCGGTTTGCCGTCTCACCGCCTTCTGAGGAATTTCTAGGAATTGCTGCCCTCTTCCAAAAACGAATTAATTTTACAATTTATTGATTAATTAATTAATTAATGTAATTAATCTAGTAAACATGTAAATAATTTTGT
This sequence comes from Gerris lacustris, assembly GCA_951217055.1. Classification (NCBI taxonomy): domain Eukaryota; kingdom Metazoa; phylum Arthropoda; class Insecta; order Hemiptera; family Gerridae; genus Gerris; species Gerris lacustris. The sequence goes on from OX578276.1 coordinate 117,299,148, forward strand.
AATTATTATTATGGAACGTTAATTATTATTTTAATTTATTTAATTAGTATTTTGGTTGTATTTATTTAGGAAATTTTTATATAATTAAATTTATGTGGTTTTCAAACCTGAAGGCTATATGTGAGAAAAAGCTTGAAAAATGGCTGAAGCATGAAGCTTGGCTTTTACGATTTTGGTTTGGCATGTAAAATTTAGTTTGTGTTAAAGTTATTATCAGAGACGGGACGTTTATGACTTTTATTTTTCCATTTCATGACCTTTATTCTATGACTTTTATGACTTTTATTATCCTGTTTTATGACGTTTATTTTAGAAAGTCGGTTGTTTTATGACCTTTTAGCCAAAAGTATGACGTTTATTTTCTGTGAAAATTTAGCCTTTATGTGAAGCATTTCGTTATTTTGGAAGGAAAAAGTTCAAAAAAGATTTCATTATTTCATAAATACAAAATTATATTTACAATATATGTAATAAATGATAATAATTAACAGAATGCTTCAACATTGTAAAAAGTAATCGTGTGTTGTTCTATATTCTCCAGCGTTAAATTGGTTCTTTTGACAGTCAGTCGAATTTTAAACTTGGAAAAAGACCTTTCGACGTCGGCAGATGAGGTGGGAGACAATTTCATGCATGACACGTCATTTGCTTTTGCTTTTGCACTCCCTTCAACCGGGCAGCTATGGCCTGGGCGAATTCCCACCCAGGATTCCTTGAGAGAACAACAGTGAACTTTTCTTTCACCTTTTCCCCCACTCTTCCAACCCAATCGGTACCGCAAAGGGTCTTGATTTTTTTGACGCCGTTTGGAAATAGCATATCCTGTTTTTGCAGACCTTCTATTATGTCAGGAAATGTCCCAAAGTTGTCGTTGATGTAGTTCAGGTGGGTTTCCAGTCCTGGAGCCTTTAGGGCTTCTTTTGCATTGCGAATTGACAGCGCCTCTCCAGCATCCAATGAAGCTAAGACCTTGAAGACTTCAGATACAAAGTAGGTGTAGAACTTACCTGCTTATCACATGGCTTACAGAAGAATGTTTCACCTTCCAAAGATAAGTCTACCTCCCCTGACACCCACTTACGCTTAAGCGCTAAGTTGTTTGCAGGAGTTTTCGGCATTCTGACACGAGTAGAATCAATCAAGAAACTTGTTACACGAGTAAAATTAATCAATAAACAAGTAACACGAGTTTCTTACTCGTGTTACCTGTCATCAAATGAGCAATTAAATATTCTACTCCCTTACCATGGATTTAGGATTTATACAAAGTCTTAATTATGGAACAGCCAATCAGGAGACTTCCTAATCCTATGGGTTTACTATTGGCTGCTTGGAGAATCTATCTTAAACTGCCTGGATCCTAATTTAAGGAGTTGTTCCTAGAAGGAGCCGATCAGGAGCCCTAGTTTGGAACCAGGGATGACTGTCAGTGCCTCTCTGGTTATAGTTATGCATAAGCGCATTAGTTAAGTCCGAAAGTGGTCAGGGAATTAAGAGCCCAGGCCATTCACTAAGCTGGTGTAAGGGTTTTTTGTTCGAACTGCACTTTTACCTGGAACCGGACCACGAATGTTCAATTTAAAAATTTGCATTAACAAAAAAAATAACTTTTTTGCTAAACATTTGGCAAAAAAAGGCCATTCTATGACGTTTATTACAAGAAACCCCCATTTTATGACGTTTATGCGTAAAATGGCTATTTTATGACAAAATCATATGACTATGATGTTTATGACTTTTTCCCGTCTCTGGTTATTATTGAGTAGAATTTAGAACCAGATGGAGTATTATTAAGATAATAGTGAATGTAAGTGTTATTTAGCCTTTATGTATTATTATCATTACTAACCACCAAACCACTTATGTACCTATTTTGTCTTTTCGTTATAATATATTATGCTTCGCAGTTATTTTAGGTAGATGTTATTAAATTATTAATTAGATTTTATTTTAGATATTTATTTATTTAATTAGAACAGAATTTTGTTAAGGCCACGGATATTATTTGTAGAATAATTAATTTTGGTCTATATTCTGTAATAGAGATGAGTAAGATCCTCAATAAATTAGTTTAGAATTTAGATTTATGTTAGTATTGTTATTAGTATTAGGTGATCACCGTTTATTATTATTATGGTTAAATATTTATTTTTTTCATTTGTATGAAGATTATTAGAGCATATTGAAGTGCTATAATAAAATTTAAGTTTTAGTTTTTTTTTTTTTTCTTCTGGTTATTTATTCCTTATTTATTTAATTGTTGATTATTATTTGAGTTATTTATTCGTTTATCGTTGGGTTGAGATATTATGAACCCCTCCCAACTCAGATTGTGATAGCCGAGGTATAGTAAGTTATGTAACTGAGATTTCTTGTCTTGAGTACTGGGTACAAGACAAGTACCTAATTCGTTAATAATTAATGAAAGTAAGTCACAATACATATACATATATATATATATATATATATATATATATATATATATATATATATATATATATATATATATATATATATATTTATATATATATATATATATATATATATATATATATATATATATATATATATATATATATATATATATATATATATATATATAGCCCCGAAATACTTCCAAAATATTTAATTCAAGGGAATGTGTATTTCTTTTAAACAATTTTATCTACTATACCTATTTCGATATTTAATATAATAAAAATATTTGGTAGTCTAATAGTAGTTTGCATAAATGAAACCTCAATAATTATCTTTATTGAAATGGTAATTTGAGGTGAATTAATACCCCCTCAACAAGGACTCTTTGGCAAAGTCAATGATTACAGAGGGTAGTTGAAGTTGTCGTAACTTAATGGCAAAGTTAAATGTTTGACCACTCAGATCTAAGATGACTGCTCTTTGCTTTCCACCTCAATACCAATTCAATGGCACCGTGAAGAAGATTGCGACGATATAAATTCGGCTCACGTACATTTGAGCTTTAATTTATGCCAAAAGCTTTTTCTCCTGACAAACAAAATATAAAGAAAATTACAGTTGTTTATAAAATGAATATCTTTAAGAAATTCAGTGGTTTTCTAAGACATTAATTATTATTAATGTTGCCTGATCAAAACCGATTAGCATTGATTTGACTAGGGGAAGGATTTCGGTACTATACAACGAATTTATTAGCTACTAGTAGTGTCACCCCTTAAATTTTATATTAACTTTGGAAAAAATACTTAATTCTAAGACGAAAAATATCAAGCTCAAATATTAATTTAGTCCACTTCAAGTTTGAAGGCAAATATAGTGCTTACAGGTTATTTATAAAATATTACATTGTATTGAGTTCTTCTTATTATAAATTAGATATGGGAGCATAATAAAGAAGGAATAACATTACTTGTCTTGCTTTGAAGAAGACTCACCTCTCTCTGAGTCATTTCATTGATGTAATTCTGATGATCACTGTATAATTCTGATGTACACTGATGATGGCGTTGTATGTATATAGGTTGAAAGATGCTTTATTAATTAAATTAATTATAATGTTGATGCTTTTTGACAAAATGGCGTGGAAAATTAACAAATTTACACAAGGGTTATATATTTTGGGAAGTGTACTCTTCAATACCTTTCATTTGATACCCCACCAAAAATTCAAAACAATATTTTTTTTTTCGTGTGAATTAAATTATTATCCGCCATTTCAGTTAGTCAGATGAAATTGCTATTCTTTTTTTTCTATATCCCAGCAGAGCACTCATTTTGCATATTTTTAGTAACAGCAGAAATCAATAAACATTTTTATTTACAAACAGCTGAAATCGGATCAAAAATAGTAATATTTATAATTTTTAATTAAAATAAATATGGATTATTTAAAATAATCCATTAAAAATCCATTTAACACGAGCATTTTTCCCCTGTTTTTCTATTTGGTCCCCCTTTTCAATGAAAACATGACAAAAGTGAACATAACAACAATAACTGTACTCTTAAAGAGTTTTCTAACGACATGCATCATGAGAGGCATATACCCCGTACCTCTGTGTACCAATTTAGACCATTTCAGATTTATACCTTCCTCTGGTTGGTCACATTGACCATGCCGATTTATGTGCGGATCGGTTCAGCCGTTCAGGAAGGAACTTTTGTACTCCGTACCCCTGTGTAACAATTTGGTCCCAACTTGTTGGGACAATTATTTTTCATCATCTATCCACATATAGTTATATTACCACATAGTCATCGTAGATTATATTTAATCGTGTTTAATTTATTTAAAAATTTGTAAAGTGTGTTTATTCCACCAAATGAAATTAATTAAAAGAAAAGTTCTCACTGCAATTTTACCTGCTTGCAATATTTATTGAGAACAAATTAATATATTTTATTTTATTCAACTGAAAAACATGTATTATTCATATATAGACTGTAGATGATTCATCAATATTATGATTTTTTGTGAATGTATTTGGAAGGTATTTCATATGAAATTTTCGTAGTATATCTTTCTTCTTTGCATAGTTGTTTCCTTATTAATTAGAGTTGAGTTGGCAGGGAGAACACTCGGTCCCATGCAAACCTTCACACCATCAGAAGGGCAAAGGGGTCAGGACCTTCCTGTGAATTACTGATTGCCTCAGACCCTTCGCACTTGATGAATATACATGGGAAAGTTGAAATATTTAAATTTATTCGACTCAAAAGTGTAAAGGGAGGAAACGGCGAGGAAACTAGCAGTGCGACAGCAGGTAGAGGCCAGCGCAGATCTCGTCTCACCTCCTTAACACATCTTTCATCTCGCTCCCAATTATATCTTCATGTTTCATATTACCTAACTCTGGACCAACAACTCATCTTCCTTTCTCCACCAGCTTAATGAAACTCATTACAAAGTATAATCACCAGCATATTATATCCTTTTGTCCCAACTCCATTAAATTACAATTTCTTTTTTTAATTTGGAATCGTCTTATAACACTTACGTGGCATATTAACTAACTCCTCAATTTGAAAAAAAAAAAAAAAAATTGTAATTGGCCATAACAAATTGATTATTGTTGATAATCATCTATCATACTTATTATAACTAAGTTTTTCAAATATAAGATTAATAATTTCCAAATACACAATTTAACTGAAATGTTTCTCATTTATTTACTAAATGGTCTGCCCAGCTCCTCCGCCCCTAAAATAATTCTTAAGAAAAATTGGGTAACAGAAATACATTCGTTTCTACCATTAATTTTAATGCCAGTCAAAATTTCCGCTATTTTTAAAAGTTGTGTTGTAATTTGTTCTAACCCTGAAATACTAATGGTAGTCAAATCAGCGAGCACAGTTTGCCCCTTAAGCTTCAAGGCTCGTATGTGATGGTGATGGGTCCTTCTGCAATGCTTGAACTGGTTGCTAGCATTCCTGCCAGAGAACCAGTGGAAGTCCTTTTGAGCATACACCCACTTTCTGGTAAATTCCCGTCTAAGCTACTTTGTAGATTCGACTAACGTAATTAATTGGTCGTCGAATTGACGAAGGTTCAGCAATAAGTGGAGTAACTTATTGTATTATTATTTACCGGAAGTACAAGACAAAGGTCTTATAATAAATTGTTAAAGATACTCAAATCCAGAAAGAATGTGAAAGAAATTAATTTCGACAAAGAGATGCATTTTCATCCTATGAATCCGATTTTGAGCCGTGTATTGAAGAAGATGTGGGGGTCAGACACCACGCAGTCAGATTCTGAGACTGAAGATTGGCGTGATTTAAACATTCTTTAGCATAGAATATGCTTTTACGATGACCAACCAAATGAAATCTGAGCGAGCGTGTAAATTAGACCGAACAAGGAGCTTGGGGTAATTGGCTAGTAACTTGGGGCCTGGAGCATTGAGCATAGGGCCTAGAGCTTGTGGCCTAGGACATGGGGCCTGGTGCATTGGACTTGTGCCCCAAAGCCCCCTGGGGCAAGGGGCCTTTGACCGGAGGCCTGATGCCAATAGCTGATAACTTGGGGTTTGGGACTTTGGGTATAGATAGGGCCTATAGCTTGGGGCAATGGGCCTGGCGTAAGGGGCCGGGGACCAAGGGCCTGGAAAAGTAGGTACCTATATACGTACACCGCGAACAGATGTACTTTACCATGAATAAAATATCAACGATGTTATAAAAAGCATGTTCTATGTTTTATATTTTCGGGCTTAGTTTGTAAATAATACTCATCCTTATTATTGGTCGCTTTTTTCCTACATAAGTTTTAAGTCGACCAATCTATTGAAATATATACCAATATGGCATTAGAAATGACTCCTCAAAAGGCCTTAATGTTCAATTAATTTCATAGATGTATTCTGATATTCCAACTAACTTATTTTTCATCAAATTTTGGTATATCTCATTTAAAAAAATTATTAATGAATTCTTAATAGTTTTCTGTTTAAAAAAGTGTAGTTTCAGCCCAAAAATTTCCTTTTCTACGCATGTTAGTCGAAACGACAAAGATTTAATAATACCAGCCATCCAATTACCAATAGCATTTGGTAATTGGTAATTTGGTAATTAGCACTTATTGCTGGGTTTCATCTCAATGCACTGTTTTTTAAATTTTATTTTAGAGACTCATGCCGGTCTAGAGGGAGTCAAACATTAGGATTCAACGATGAGTTGTCAAACATAGTATGTCTATATGAAGAGCTCAAAGTATAAATTGTACTAATGGTAGTTAATTTGTTCATAGACAAAATATTTGACCAGATAGGTTTTAAAATAACTTTTTAAACTTGAGAAAATATTAAATTATATTGTTAATTTAATTTTTATATTGTCCAACAAACAATACTTGAGTGTTGTTAAACATAATCAAATAAAGAAAAGGATGATCTATTAGAAAATCAACGTACTTTGGTTCTTCAGGTTCCAAAGTCCTTCCAAATACGAGTCCTGAAACAGATATTCATAAAAATCACGCTCAGACGATTCAGTTAAAATTTAGAAAGAAAAGAAAAAAATAAAAAGGTGAAAATTTTAAGTTTATATCAATTATAATTGGGTAGATCGATACAAAGATGGTCTCTATTGTTTGGATAAATTATAATATTACTTTGCCTAATTAGGTAATCATGAGATAGAGAGACACAATATTTTCTAATAGGTACTATTAACTTCATAAACATAAGAGATAAGGTCCCTTTGTTTTTAGAATATAATTATTATTACAATGAGCATACAGTTTTCATTACAATTATCGCTTTGGCATTGGAAGATTATATTTAATTTTATGCATGGTAATAAAATATGTTTTATTTTCAAATAACATTCGGTTACTTGGATACTTCTATATACTCGTATGTGAAGTCACAACCATGTATGTAGCACATTGAATTTAATCTAAAATTAAAAAATATTTCTCTTATATCTTTGAATAGTTTTTAACTCATGAAAATTGGTTTTTACGTGAAACATTTAAAAAGTAAAATATTAATAACATTAAAGCTATCTAACGAAATTTCAATATTATATTTTTTAATTTAACTAGATTTTAGAACTTTTAAATCCACTCTTTCAAGTCAAATAATAATTTTAATCCATTCATCAATCAATTATTTTAATTCATTGGCAATTATCATTTACTGTTTTGGCAATATTCCGTATTGATTTGTGAGATTTTTATAATAGATAATTTGATACAATATCTGATCAAGGGAGTTAACATTCTGAATGCCTCTTGGAGACAGACACTATTAGAGTTTTTTTTTTTTTTTTTCTTTTTAAAAATCGATACCTATTTTCAATGAATTTTACAATGCAAAATCAATGTGCTCTGTACCAGGTAGCATGTATTTGTTTTAAAGACTTTACCCAAGTATCCAAGTTAGTGCAGTTAAGAAGTTTTGAGATGGGTTTACGAAGTCATTCGTAATCTTATGTATTAAGCCATGCATCTGCAAAGCTAACAATATATTAGTGAATAGCTTTGAACATTGCAACATGACGTAGTTTTCCTGTTGTGGTAGGCATGAAGCTAGCACATGTTACATGTTAGGTTCAGACTGTAATTGACATGATTCCTAATCACATTCGCTGGCATTCTAATAGTTAAAATCGATCGATTCCGTCTTGTAGTCTCATCTTCAGTTCATGTCCTCCTATGTAGCTTGTGGTATTAACGTTAACTATGTTTATTTAGTCAGCTAGTAGTAGTAGTAGTAGTAGTAAGGGCGGGGAGGCCTAGCCTGGCAAACAGACCATCTTTGGATCCTTTTTGCCAACCCCAGACGTACCCACACCCCTCAAACCACCTCCACCTCATCCTCAAACCTTTTAGTTTGGATTATAAAGGAGAGGATATCTTGCCACTTCAGAGTTTCAAGTTCCCTCTCCCTAATTTCTCCATTCCCTAAGATATGAAAGCGTAATCTCCCATATCCTTCACACACTCCCAGAAAATGGTAAACTGTTTCCTCCTCCTCACCACACACTGGACATGTGGGATCCTCTTCTACTTTTAGTAATGCCAGATGCCTTCTGAGCCTGCAGTGTCCAGTTAGCACTCCAACCAGATTTCTCAGGTTGGTCCTGCTCAGTCCTAGCAGCCATCTGGTTTTCCTTTTATTTATCTTCGGCAGTAACATCTTGGACTGCCTGCATCCCTCTGTGCTCAACCATTCCTTATCTGCTTCATCCCACACCCACTTCTTAATGGCTGATTTGACCTGACCTTTCGACCAGTCAACTGCGGGTTCCGGTCCACAGAAAGGAATAGAGGCTCCTGTTTTTGCTACCTCATCTGCTTTCTCGTTCCCTGGGATCCCTTGGTGTCCTGGGACCCAGAGCAGTGTTACCTCCTTACTCTCTGCCAGCAGCTCTAGTGTCTCCCGACACTCCCTCACCAGTGCAGAGGTTGCACTAGGAGCATCGAGAGCGTGTAGTGCCGCTTGGCTATCCGAGCATATAGCTATAGACTTAGCTGTTGCTTCCACCACCTCGGGCTGTCTTGCCACCTCTAGGATGGCATAGATCTCCGCCTGGAAGACGGTGGTGAGTGTGCCTAACGGGAAACTCTTTTGGGTGCCAGACTTTTCCAAGAACAGTCCCGCTCCTGACATTCCGGCTTCATTCTTTGAGCCATCTGTGTATGCCACCAGAGTTTCCTTATCGAATTCTATCTCTCCTTTTTCCCATCTGGCTCTTGATGGTATTTCTACCTTATACTTCCTCTTAAGTTTTAACTTATGTTCCTTTCCTAACACTCTGATCGCAGTATAGGGGATCTTTGTCTCAGCCACCCTTTCGATTTCCAAGTGTCCAGTTAGGATTCCTTTCCCTAGCCATTGCCCGTTGTCTCTGAGCCTGACATATGATGCAATGGCCACTCCTTCAATCCATATCCTAAGTGGAGGGATGCCTACAAGAGCCTCTAAGGCAGCTGTAGGTGTCGTCCTCATTACACCTGTTACGCTTCTACAAGCTAGCCTCTGAACTTTGTCGAGCCTCTTGGCTGAGCTGGCTGTTCTTATCCTTGGCCACCAGATCAGAGCCCCATATTGGATTTTTGGTCTGATTGCCTCTGTATACAGCCATTTGAGAATTTTGGGGGATAATCCCCATCTATTCCCCACTGCTCGCCTCAGTTGCCAGAACATCATAGTGGCCTTTCCTATTACCTTATCTATATGTATCCTCCAGGCCATTTTTGGGTCGAAGGTAACACCTAGGTATTTAACCTCTTTTGCCAAACTGAGCTCTTGGCCAAATATTTTGGGGGCCTTAAATCCCGCTATTTTCCTTTTTCTGGTAAAGACCATCAGCTCAGTTTTAGATGGATTGACTGAGAGTCCGACGTCTTTACACCATCCTTCAATAATCCTACAGGCGAGTTGCATCCTATCGCAGCATGTTTCTAGGAACTTGCCTCTTACCAAGACTAGTCCATCATCTGCGTACGCCTGAACATATAAATCCTCCTTTGTCAGCCTCCTCAAGAGCCCATCCATCACCAGACACCACAGATGCGGTGAGAGGCAGCTACCCTGGGGGCAGCCTCCCGTAACCCGGATAGTAACCTTGGTGTCATTCAGTGATGAGTCCACTTTCCTCCCCCTCAGGGAGGACAATATCCATTCAATGATGGCTCGAGGAGTGTTCCTCATCAGAAGTTCCTCTTCTATATTCCTCATCTTTGCTTTATCAAAGGCTCCTTCCACATCAAAGAAGAGAGCCAAAATATAGTCTCCTCGTTGTATCCCTTTTTCTATCCTATAAGTAACCGCATGAAGGGCTGTTTCTGTTGATTTCCCTTTGAGGTATGCATGTTGATTAACATGCAGCGGACTTCTAGGTAGAATCTCCTCCATTAGAAATTTATCTATTATCCTTTCCAAAGTCTTAAGCATAAAGGACGTGAGACTAATGGGTCGGAAAGATTTGGCCAGGGTGTAGTCTGTCTTCCCTGGTTTAGGGATAAAGACCACCCTAGCAGCCTTCCATACCTCCGGCACCACGCCCAACGCTACACTACCTCTAAATAGTACCTTAATTCTGGATACCAGGCGATCCATTCCCTTTTGTAGTAAAGCTGGGAAGATTTCGTCGGGTCCAGCAGCCTTAAAGGGTTCAAATTCCTTGATGGCCCATTTAATTGACTCTTCTGTTACTAGGCGGGTCGCCAGGTCCCAGTTGCTCTCTGCAACCGGACCTCCATACTCAGTTTCGGCCCTATTTCCTTCCCCTGGGAAGTGAATAAGTAACAGGTGTTCTAGGGTTTCCTCAACACTTAGAGTCCAGGTACCATCCAGCCTTTTTATCGAGCCTAGGGCTCCGCTATTTCCCTCACTGCTTAAAATTCTAACCAGTCTGGTCGCCTCTGGCAAGGACTCAATTCCTTTGCAGAAGTCTCTCCAGCTGGTTCTTTTGCATTTCCTTATTTCTTTCTTGAAATTCCTTTTAGCCTCACTGAAGCGGTCCCATAGTTCTCCTTGCTCTTTGTTTTTGAAGGCTTTGTTGTAGGCCCTTCTTGCTGCCTTTCGGAGAACGTCCAGTCTTCTATCCCACCACGTCACTTCCTTATGGGGCCTGGACTTAAGGGGACACGCTTCTTTGAAGGCTTCTATTATGCCTGAACCCAGATTCTCTGCCTCTTCTTCCAGAGTTCCCGGGTCAGTTATGTCCTTTGGTTGAGTCATTCCTAGAAAATTCTCAAGTCCCTCATCAAAGATTTCCCAGTCTGTTTTCCTAGGATGTCTCTTTGGTGTTTCCTCCACATAATCAACCTGAAAACAGAGACTTATCATGCGATGATCGGACATCAGAATGTCCGATGAAACATGCCAGTCTTGTATTTTCCTTGCTATTTTCCTTGATGCCAAGGTGACGTCAATTACCTGTGTACGGATTCTATTAATGAATGTTGGCTCCGTTCCCTTATTTATTACCTCTAATTCGGTGGATGCCAGATATTCTAGCAAAGCATCTCCTCTGCTGTTGCAGTCTGTGCTGCCCCAAGCATGGTGATGTGCATTTACATCACATCCTATAATCACCGGTATGTCCTTCTCCTCGGAGAATCTGACAATGTTTATCAGTTCTCTGGTGGGGGGAAGGTTTATCCTATCATAGGGCAAGTACAGACTTGCCAAAATTACCTTATTTTGTTTACCTTTTACCTTATAGTCTAGGATAACGGCTGTTGCATCGCGGGTCCCTAGTAGAGGAATTGGGGTGATCTCCAGGTCCTCTGTCGCCGCGATGCAGGTCCTAGGGCTTACCTCTTCTGGTCCCTCCTTCCCTCCTACTACAAGCCGCAGACCAGATCTCCTTATCCCTCTCACCGCTCCTCTAAAAACATAGGGTTCCTGAATTAACACAATTATCGAATCATTAATGGTCAAGGTTTTCTGTAGTTCACCTACAGCGTCTCGACTATGTTGTAGATTAATGTGTTTTACCTTAATCATTTTAATTTTGTTTTTGCGAGTGGCTTCCACCACCCGTTCTGGGTGGTCTGCCACTGGCGTCGTCCTTCCTTCCTCTGCCTTTTTCCTCTGATGCGGGAGGTTTCCTTGTTGGGGCCGGGACTCCTCGGACCCGATGCACCGACACTGAGATCAGGCCCAAGAAGACCCGCCACCTTACATCATCGAGGGCCTTAACAGAGGATCTTGGAATCCACATAAGTAACCGCATGAAGGGCTGTTTCTGTTGATTTCCCTTTGAGGTATGACTATTCCTTAAGTGCATCTCCAGCCTGATCTCCTCTGGATCAGGCTTCTCCTCCTCTCTAATATTGATCCCTATCTTAGTAGGCCATGGAGCCTCCCTCTGATAGATGACCTTAAAATCAATGTCGCCTATAGAGGGTGGCCTCCAATTCTGATAGGTCCAATCTCTAGTCTCCTTATCTACGACAGTTATCAGGAACCACCCTGGTTCCACGATGCCCGACTGCCAGAACCTTAGTATGACGCCTGATCTCTTCTCCCAGTCTCCCATGCTTTCTAGGGAGAGCCTCTTCAGGTTTTTCCTCAAAGCGTCACCTTCCTCAGTTGTGACTTTCCCTCCTTCTCGGTTCGAGATCACCACCAGCTGTAGCTCCCTTCCTCCCCCCCTGACTACGTCTCTGAAGGACCCTGGTGTAGGTCCCTCCGTAGCAGAGCAAGAGGCAGGGGCCACATTGGCGGCTTCTGACCTTTTAAGGGGTGACACACCCGTGTCCTTAATTCTTTTGGGTGTGAAATCTCCCGAAGAGGGGGTACCCAAAGCTCCTCTTGTTCTCTTATTACCTGGAGGAGGCGTCGTCGCTTCTTCACCTTCTCTGACTGATCTAGGAGCAGTTGGGAGAATAATTCTTCTCTCCTCCTTCTGTCTGCCCCTAGCAGCATCTCTGGCGCCAGGACCCCTCGTCGTCTTCCTTGGTCCAGGTACTCTTCCCTTGTGGCTGCCTTGACTAGCCTCCTCCAGGGTTGGAAAGTCCTCCCTCTTCTCTTTCCCAGTGGTCCTAGAGGGCTTCACAAAAGGGGCCGGAGCTCGAGTCTTCGGGTCCCCTTTCGAGGACCCTTCCTCCCTGCTCTTTGCCTTTTTTTCATTAGCCCTCATCCGGGACCTCTCTCTTTGCCTCTTTTTGTTGGCCTTATTCCTTTTTCGCCTCTTTTCTACCTTCCAATCAGCCGAGTCTGACCTGGATTGGTCCTCCTCCGTGCTGACTGGAGACACTAGGCGACTTCCTTCCTCTAGGGGTCCGGAGGTCTCTACTTGTTCCTCCTTCTCCCCTAGCAAAATATCCTCCATCTCGCTCTCAGTCCTTTCTATCTCTTTTGGGGTTGGGCGCCCCGTCTCCTTCTGAAACAAAGACACATTGACGTTTTCTTCTTCTGCTTTCTCCATGGTTTAGGGTGTGGTTGTATAATATTGTTTTAATGTATGTATTGTAGTGTGGGTGTATTACTTGTCAAGCTACTTAAGACTTCCCAGAGGACCAGTTTAAATTCCTGAGCTTCCTGGGACGGTAGCCGCGCAAGAGCCCCCCGAGAGCGACAGCAGGGCCCTACCCAGGCGCCTACCTGGCACTACTATCGCCCTCTAGGATTTTCACCTCCTGATGGGTCAGCCCCCTACACTAGGCTACGTAATAAAACAGCAAGGGTAATTTAGTCAGCTAAGGAGATATATATTTGGCATTGAAACTATTCTTATAATAAAACGTCGTATAATTAAAAAATATTTTTATCGCTACCAACGTAAATAAGTCACTCATAAACAATGTGTTTGATAATATGCAACTTTCACTTAAAAAATAAAAGAATTCATCAAGTTTGAATGGATTAGATCAACTGGACAAATGAATTTTTAAAATCATTAAGTCTATGATTAGATTTTTTTAACAAGATAAATATCAATACTAGATGGTCTGGTGGTCATATATCAATGTCTTCAGTAGTATACTTAAATTGAGATAGAGATAGGATGTTTGAGGAAAGTGGTTCGATTTTGTCTTGCTATTAAAATAAGATAATATATAATATAACTATGGCAAAGATAAAATATTGATGGAATGAACACGTAGAGAACAATTTAAAAATCACATTAATTATTTTTCATCATCTATCCACATATAGTTATATTACCACATAGACATCGTAGATTATATTTAATCGTGTTTAATTTATTTAAAAATTTGTAAAGTGTGTTTATTCCACCAAATGAAATTAATTAAAAGAAAAGTTCTCACTGCAATTTTACCTGCTTGCAATATTTATTGAGAACAAATTAATATATTTTATTTTATTCAACTGAAAAACATGTATTATTCATATATAGACTGTAGATGATTCATCAATATTATGATTTTTTGTGAATGTATTTGGAAGGTATTTCATATAAAATTTTCGTAGTATATCTTTCTTCTTTGTATAGTTGTTTCCTTATTAATTAGAGTTGAGTTGGCAGGGAGAACACTCGGTCCCATGCAAACCTTCACACCATCAGAAGGGCAAAGGGGTCAGGACCTTCCTGTGAATTACTGATTGCCTTAGACCCTTCGCACTTGATGAATATACATGGGAAAGTTGAAATATTTAAATTTATTCGACTCAAAAGTGTAAAAGGAGGAAACGGCGAGGAAACTAGCAGTGCGACAGCAGGTAGAGGCCAGCGCAGATCTCGTCTCACCTCCTTAACACATCTTTCATCTCGCTCCCAATTATATCTTCATGTTTCATATTACCTAACTCTGGACCAACAACTCATCTTCCTTTCTCCACCAGCTTAATGAAACTCATTACAAAGTATAATCACCAGCATATTATATCCTTTTGTCCCAACTCCATTAAATTACAATTTCTTTTTTTAATTTGGAATCGTCTTATAACACTTACGTGGCATATTAACTAACTCCTCAATTTGAAAAAAAAAAAAAAAATTGTAATTGGCCATAACAAATTGATTATTGTTGATAATCATCTATCATACTTATTATAACTAAGTTTTTCAAATATAAGATTAATAATTTCCAAATACACAATTTAACTGAAATGTTTCTCATTTATTTACTAAATGGTCTGCCCAGCTCCTCCGCCCCTAAAATAATTCTTAAGAAAAATTGGGTAACAGAAATACATTCGTTTCTACCATTAATTTTAATGCCAGTCAAAATTTCCGCTATTTTTAAAAGTTGTGTTGTAATTTGTTCTAACCCTGAAATACTAATGGTAGTCAAATCAGCGAGCACAGTTTGCCCCTTAAGCTTCAAGGCTCGTATGTGATGGTGATGGGTCCTTCTGCAATGCTTGAACTGGTTGCTAGCATTCCTGCCAGAGAACCAGTGGAAGTCCTTTTGAGCATACACCCACTTTCTGGTAAATTCCCGTCTAAGCTACTTTGTAGATTCGACTAACGTAATTAATTGGTCGTCGAATTGACGAAGGTTCAGCAATAAGTGGAGTAACTTATTGTATTATTATTTACCGGAAGTACAAGACAAAGGTCTTATAATAAATTGTTAAAGATACTCAAATTCAGAAAGAATGTGAAAGAAATTAATTTCGACAAAGAGATGCATTTTCATCCTATGAATCCGATTTTGAGCCGTGTATTGAAGAAGATGTGGGGGTCAGACACCACGCAGTCAGATTCTGAGACTGAAGATTGGCGTGATTTAAACATTCTTTAGCATAGAATATGCTTTTACGATGACCAACCAAATGAAATCTGAGCGAGCGTGTAAATTAGACCGAACAAGGAGCTTGGGGTAATTGGCTAGTAACTTGGGGCCTGGAGCATTGAGCATAGGGCCTAGAGCTTGTGGCCTAGGACATGGGGCCTGGTGCATTGGACTTGTGCCCCAAAGCCCCCTGGGGTAAGGGGCCTTTGACCGGAGGCCTGATGCCAATAGCTGATAACTTGGGGTTTGGGACTTTGGGTATAGATAGGGCCTATAGCTTGGGGCAATGGGCCTGGCGTAAGGGGCCGGGGACCAAGGGCCTGGAAAAGTAGGTACCTATATACGTACACCGCGAACAGATGTACTTTACCATGAATAAAATATCAATGATGTTATAAAAAGCATGTTCTATGTTTTATATTTTCGGGCTTAGTTTGTAAATAATACTCATCCTTATTATTGGTCGCTTTTTTCCTACATAAGTTTTAAGTCGACCAATCTATTGAAATATATACCAATATGACATTAGAAATGACTCCCCAAAAGGCCTTAATGTTCAATTAATTTCATAGATGTATTCTGATATTCCAACTAACTTATTTTTCATCAAATTTTGGTATATCTCATTTAAAAAAATTATTAATGAATTCTTAATAGTTTTCTGTTTAAAAAAGTGTAGTTTCAGCCCAAAAATTTCCTTTTCTACGCATGTTAGTCGAAACGACAAAGATTTAATAATACCAGCCATCCAATTACCAATAGTATTTGGTAATTGGTAATTTGGTAATTAGCACTTATTGCTGGGTTTCATCTCAATGCACTGTTTTTTAAATTTTATTTTAGAGACTCATGCCGGTCTAGAGGGAGTCAAACATTAGGATTCAACGATGAGTTGTCAAACATAGTATGTCTATATGAAGAGCTCAAAGTATAAATTGTACTAATGGTAGTTAATTAGTTCATAGACAAAATATTTGACCAGATAGGTTTTTAAATAACTTTTTAAACTTGAGAAAATATTAAATTATATTGTTAATTTAATTTTTATATTGTCCAACAAACAATACTTGAGTGTTGTTAAACATAATCAAATAAAGAAAAGGATGATCTATTAGAAAATCAACGTACTTTGGTTCTTCAGGTTCCAAAGTCCTTCCAAATACGAGTCCTGAAACAGATATTCATAAAAATCACGCTAAGACGATTCAGTTAAAATTTAGAAAGAAAAGAAAAAAATAAAAAGGTGAAAATTTTAAGTTTATATCAATTATAATTGGGTAGATCGATACAAAGATGGTCTCTATTGTTTGGATAAATTATAATATTACTTTGCCTAATTAGGTAATCATGAGATAGAGAGACACAATATTTTCTAGTAGGTACTATTAACTTCATAAACATAAGAGATAAGGTCCCTTTGTTTTTAGAATATAATTATTATTACAATGAGCATACAGTTTTCATTACAATTATCGCTTTGGCATTGGAAGATTATATTTAATTTTATGCATGGTAATAAAATATGTTTTATTTTCAAATAACATTCGGTTACTTGGATACTTCTATATACTCGTATGTGAAGTCACAACCATGTATGTAGCACATTGAATTTAATCTAAAATTAAAAAATATTTCTCTTATATCTTTGAATAGTTTTTAACTCATGAAAATTGGTTTTTACGTGAAACATTTAAAAAGTAAAATATTAATAACATTAAAGCTATCTAACGAAATTTCAATATTATATTTTTTAATTTAACTAGATTTTAGAACTTTTAAATTCACTCTTTCAAGTCAAATAATAATTTTAATCCATTCATCAATCAATTATTTTAATTCATTGGCAATTATCATTTACTGTTTTGGCAATATTCCGTATTGATTTGTGAGATTTTTATAATAGATAATTTGATACAATATCTGATCAAGGGAGTTAACATTCTGAATGCCTCTTGGAGACAGACATTATTAGAGTTTTTTTTTTTTTTTTCTTTTTAAAAATCGATACCTATTTTCAATGAATTTTACAATGCAAAATCAATGTGCTCTGTACCAGGTAGCATGTATTTGTTTTAAAGACTTTACCCAAGTATCCAAGTTAGTGCAGTTAAGAAGTTTTGAGATGGGTTTACGAAGTCATTCGTAATCTTATGTATTAAGCCATGCATCTGCAAAGCTAACAATATATTAGTGAATAGCTTTGAACATTGCAACATGACGTAGTTTTCCTGTTGCGGTAGGCATGAAGCTAGCACATGTTACATGTTAGGTTCAGACTGTAATTGACATGATTCCTAATCACATTCGCTGGCATTCTAATAGTTAAAATCGATCGATTCCGTCTTGTAGTCTCATCTTCAGTTCATGTCCTCCTATGTAGCTTGTGGTATTAACGTTAACTATGTTTATTTAGTCAGCCAAGGAGATATATATTTGACATTGAAACTATTCTTATAATAAAACGTCGTATAATTAAAAAATATTTTTATCGCTACCAACGTAAATAAGTCACTCATAAACAATGTGTTTGATAATATGCAACTTTCACTTAAAAAATAAAAGAATTCATCAAGTTTGAATGGATTAGATCAACTGGACAAATGAATTTTTAAAATCATTAAGTCTATGATTAGATTATTTTAACAAGATAAATATCAATACTAGATGGTCTGGTGGTCATATATCAATGTCTTCAGTAGTATACTTAAATTGAGATAGAGATAGGATGTTTGAGGAAAGTGGTTCGATTTTGTCTTGCTATTAAAATAAGATAATATATAATATAACTATGGCAAAGATAAAATATTGATGGAATGAACACGTAGAGAACAATTTAAAAATCACATTAATTATTTTTCATCATCTATCCACATATAGTTATATTACCACATAGACATCGTAGATTATATTTAATCGTGTTTAATTTATATATTCTCCAGCAAATAGCACTTGATTATTATCAAATATAATGAAATAAAGGAAAGGATGATCTGCAGTAAACAATGTGAATTCTGGAGGTCTGCTATCCAAAGATCTTGTCATAGCCATTCCTGAAACATAGCGGTATCATCATGACCTGCTGGTATAGTAAAAGGAGTATTGTTTTATGGAATTGATGAATCAATAAATTCATAAGAATAAGAATCAAAGCGTAAACAACCCCGATATAGTTCTTACTCTATATATTGAAATTATTCCGTATCCTGTTAAATCATTCCTAGGCACTATTTTTCTTATACTAAAACTAGCTGGAATTTGGTGCTTCGCTATGGAGTGTGCTATTGTTAGTGTATTTTTTTTAATTTGAAAGGTGATTAAAATTATTTTACTAAATGAGAATATCTAGATGCCACAAAGTTTACTTAATCCCCCTACTTTATATCTATTCCTTCTCTATAAAATGAAATTTGCAAACTTTTATAATTTGTAATTGATTCCGACTGTTCCTACTGGTATTTCCCTTGGGTGTCTTATCACATTACTGGGTTGAAATTGGAAACATCTTTTATTAATATATAAATGAGGCCCTTCTCCAAGTATAAACTACCTAACTTCACAATATCAGTCTTGGCTCAATGCCCCTTAATGTATTACTTCACCCCTATTTCCCCCTTTTTTTAGAGTTTCGAGGTCACCCTAGAAATCCTTATGATATTGGTAGTTTGTCCGTCCGTCGCATCTTGGTGTATACAAGTAAAACTTTTTTGACCAAAAAAGAAAAAATATTGCGAACTTCACAACTCAAAATTTCTTCCATCAGCGAGCAATTGCGAACTTATATCAAAAAGTTTTATTCTTAGTCATTTTTGAGTGGGGAATCATTACAAAGGTTTTGAAAAGTAGATCACAAATATATATCGCGTTTCTGAAATGGTAGCCATTCAACCCCTGATATTACCAAAGAAAAAATCCCTCCCCCCACAATACGGATAGGTTCTAAAAATGAGGATAAAATACATAAATATACATCTCTGTAGGCCAATGATATTTCTGGTATTTAATACAAAATTCAAATTTTAGAAATTTTTCATGTAATGGCTTAAAAGTTTTATTTCTTGCAATTTTCGAGTGAGGAATCATTATATATAACTATTTAGCCGTGATCCGCAGTTTCTTTTTAAAAATTACTCTCCACAAAGAGGCCTCCTTTCCCCTAGTCAGTTCCTCCTTTACATAAATGATGTCCTAGACTCCCTTCCACGAAGAGTCCATGCTACTTTGTATGCAGACGACTTGCTCAAGCCAAGTGTTCACTTCACAATGCTCTTAACAACCTGAATAAGAGGCACTGTTTTTTACTGGCAGCAAAAACAACGCTGTACCATCCACAGAAGAAAATGGCAGTGGATACCACGCCTCAGTGGCATAGCAAGCAAAGAATGCGCAAATAAACTCGTGAATAAAGCTAGCTCCATGCCACAAACTCTTACAAAAAGTCCCTTGTAAACACACTACCTGAAAAATTGGCTGGGATAACACCCTGATTGGGACACAAAGGTTTGCTATCAGCTGACTCAAAGCCAACCTAAACCACCCAATATAATAATACAGGGAAAAAAAACTTTGTCTGGTGAGGGTCGGAGACCGAATAACACATACTCCAAAATTGCCCCAAACTTACTTTTCTAAGTGAAGAGATATAGTCAGTTGCTACAACCACCCAGGAGAAGCTATACCCCAAAACAATTTTGCGAATGATGGCTGGGAGGTCGAAAGCTGGCTTTGAAAGTTAAACTATTTTTGTAGAGACTTTTTCTATAATTATACTTATCAATTCCAGTTGTGCACCTATTCTTCAGAGAAGAAGATCTAATAATATTTAAAAAAAAAAGATGCACTGCATTTACTCTATACATTTAAAATTAAAGCAAAACTAAAATAACACTTTACCAGTAGAAGCAGCTGCGACTGTTCCCTCTTCGCTTACTGATATCTGAGCTTCATGGAAAACATCACTTACGTAAAGTCCATTAGTACTGGTCATTGCTGAAAAATCTGCTGATGGTTCAAAGATTGAACTCAGTCCCATCTGTAACACATGTTTTAAGAAACAACATCATAACTGTAATATTGTTTTACTTATGACTACTTTAATTACAATTAACAATAAATCCGTTTTTATCTCTAAAAGTAATCAACTTTGAATAAAATTATGATGATAAATCTTTAACAACCTAAATACTAAATTCAGAAGACGTTAAATTTAATAGTATTTTACTGGAACTATAACTAGGTACCAATAAGCAAAAAACAACTAAAAACATGTATTTACTGTTGTAATATTAATTTTATGTAAAACCTGTAACTTCCCTGGTATAACACCAAGCTTAGTTTACTATTTAGGCAATATCAAATTTAAATTCTATTATTTTAAATTCATATCACATACTTAATATTTGTGTAGCGTTTTTTGTGTACATAATTTTTTATCGCAGTGTATTAATGAAAATTCTATTGGTGGAATTACCTTTTTTAGAGGATCGTTCAAATTGGTTTTATACTTTGTAGTAAACTTGGGCATTGATAAGTCTATATGCTCAAATTTCATTTTATTAATGATCTCTGTAAGCTGATATTTCGGTAATTTACTGACAACGCTGGTTAAACCATCAGTCTTATCAGGAAGCACAATAACCATGGAATATCTCGCATCCTGAAACAAAAATTACGTGCACAATATATTTAAGGAGAGCATAGAATTCAAATAGCATACATCCATTTATATAAAACTACAACTAATATAGCATGAGCCCCTCGCGGAGCGCGGAATGAAGGCTTGTATAATATCAGTGACGGATCTAGGGGGGGGGGGGGGCAGGGGGGGCAGCCTGCCCCGGGCGCCGGATTGGAGGGGGTGCCGGGTTGGAGGGGGCGCCGAGCTAGCCTGGTTTATTTTTTTTTGTACTAGAAACAAATTCTGCAAAAAAATAAAGTGGTAAAATTTGCGCCACAACGCCCTGGGGAGCCCCAGAAAGGAAGCCAAGCCACGCGAAATATTAAAAGTGTTCCCTATTTCATTTCCATTACAACTTTTGAACGATTTGACAAAGGGCGCCATTAGAACAACAAGTAATATTATCGAGGACGCCCAGAATCAAACAAGATTGGAAACCAATGTAAATTAATCCAGTAATTACTGTAATATTTATATATTGGCTAATTTGCAAAGTGTGTAGCAGTTATTTTTATAGTCTTACGTAAGGCGCCTTTGGAGCAAGAGGAATCAGCAAGGGCGTCATAAAACATAATATTTGGAAAATAATGCAAATTTAATGGATTATTATACACCTTTTAAAGTCGACTAAATGAATTTGACAAAGGGTGCCATTAGAACAACAGATATTATCAAGGGCACCCAGAATAAAATAAGATTGTAAACCAATCTCAATTATCCAGTAATTACTGCAATATTTATATATTCGGTAATTTTCAAAGTGTGTAGCTGCTATTGTTATAGTCTTAAATAGGGCGCCTTTGAGCAAGAGGAATCAGCAAGGGCGCCAAGAAACAAAAGATGTTTGGAAAATAATGCAATTGAATGGGTTAATTATACACCTATAAAAGTTGACTAAATGAATTTGACGAAGGAGAAACAGGAAATCAGCAAGGGCGCAGCCGAGAAACAAAAAATGTTTGGAAACCAATGTATATTAATCCATTAATTATATTATATTTATATATTCGCTTTAGCTGTTATGCTTTGCAAAGGGTGCCTTTGACGCAACACAAATCTGAAGGGGCGCCAAGAATTAAAGGCATTTTCCCATATGGGATGGTTTCATGCAGTAGAAGAAGTTAAATAAAAAAAATCTTGAACACGAAAACTCCTTAAGCCACAAAAAAATTGTTTGTTCTTGGAAAACATTAGAGAGCCTCCTTTATTTAGAGGTTTCTCTAAATAAAGGAGAAATTGCCAAAGAACTACAGGAACAAATATCGCAGGAAGAGAATCACTGGAAGTCATTTTTATATGCCATTGTTGATTTAATTATGCATTTGGCCTAGCTAGGCAGTGCTTTTCGAGGATAGGATGAAAGCCTTGACTTTGGTAATCCCAGAAGTGGAAAGTTCTTAAACACCATTGACTTACTCTCTCGATACCACCCCCCACTACAAGAACACATAATCCGCCATAAAAACGGTCAGCTACTTTTCGCACAATATCATAAGAGAAGTTTGACTGTACCCCTGATGTCAGCCACTTGGAGCAAATGTCTCAAGCCATTAGGTACGTAAAATTAAGTGAAAGTGGGCCAGAGGTTTGAGAGAATTTCATTGATTTTTTCACAGTTAATGAGAAGACGGGACTGGCACTTTCTGAAGTAATAAACAAAAAACTCAAAAGTGATAGTTTGGATTTTAAGAACTTTAGAGGGCAGTCATACGACAACGGTGCTACATTGCTGGAAAGTACAAGGGTTTTCAAACCCGTTTGCAGGAAAATAATGCTCTTCCTTACTTCGCATTCACTAAATTTAGTTGGGGTCAAGGCTGCGAGTGCCACTCATGAAGCAGAAACTTACTTTTGAGTTTTTAAATTGTCTTTATTTATTCTTCGCAGCATCAACAAATAGGTGGGAAGTTTTGCTCAAAAACATACCTATCTCTCTCAAGCTACAGAGCAGAACTAGGTGGTCAACAAATCGGGAAGCTGTAATAGTTATTTACAAGAATCTTGGAGGAATTATTACTGCTTTAAATGATATGATAGCATGTATGACTTCAAGTTCTGAAACAAAATCAGAAGCTAGGAGTATTTTAATAAATATTAGCACTTTTGAATTTGTGATATTTTCTTGCTTCTGGTTCAAGGAGCTAACTAGGATTGACATTGTCAACAAACTCCTCCAGAAAAAATATATCACAATTCCTCAATCTGTTCTCCACATTAACCGCCTTATACAGGAGTTGGAGGAAACTAGGGCAAATAATGCAAGAGATGCCGTCACTGAAGCTAAGACCATAGCTTGAAGGCCTTAACATAGATCCTCAATTTAAGGAAGTGCGTAAACTAAAATAGACTGCCAATTAGTGTGGCACATAGCTTCCTCGCATCCTATCATGTACTTTATTGCGATATTAACATTGAAATTATTGATATATTACTTTATTGTTATATTGTTTATTGTGTAAAAACTATTAATAGTTTTAGAGGCCTTTAACAGTTCATAGCGGTGTCGCTGTTGGTTTTACTAAAAAATTGTACTTGTAAAAAATGTTTGTCTCATTAAATAGATGAAGTTAAATTTTTTTCCCGACCAAAAATTTCAATTTTAAATTTCAAGTTCTCGTTTACGCGAGCGTTGCTCGTGAACGCTTGGACGGATAACGTTGTCCAACGAACTCGTCCTGGGCATTGGTAAAATGAACATGTATACCAAATTTCATAAAAATCGGTTTACATTTACTTAAGTTATCGTCGCACGTTTCATAATTCGCGGACACACAGACCGACAGACAGACAGACAGACATACACGAGACCAAAAATGTTCCCTGATGTCTGAAACGGATTTCTGTCTTGGAATTTTTAAAATCGGAGGCATAAAAGTTTTTCGTTCTTAAAAGTGAACACAATGCTTCCGTTACCTTCGGTAAGCTCGGAAGCAAAAAGAAAATGATGACACCAAAGAAGAGTTTTCAAATAACCAAATCCTAAGTTCACTTAGAACCAGGTTTTGTGCCTTAAAAGCAATTAACAAATTATTTGACTTCTTAGACAGAACACAGTTGCAAGGAATGATAGATGAGGATTTCAAGATTCGTGCAACGGAGCTTGAAAAGTGCAAGGAGGAATTGGTAGTTAAAGTAAATAACTTTAAATATCATGCACTCGACTTGACACCAAATATGGCCATGGCCACAGCAACACCAATTTATATGTTTACAGAAATATTAAAAAATGGCCTTCAAGATGCATATCCAAATGTAACAACGGCACTTCAAATGTTTCTTACCATGCCTGTTTCAGTTGCTATGGAGCTTCAGCAAGCTAAAGCTGATAACATATTTAAGAAACTTAAAAACAACAGCAAAACGCCTATCAAATTTAAGTATTATCAACATCAGACACGAGTTAGCTTCTAAGCTCTCGTATGAGGACATTATTATGTCTTTCGCGACCAGAAAAGCTCGAAAAATTATGTTCTAAATTCTAGTAATAGGTTTTTTTTAATAGGTTTAATTGGATGCTTTATTTTTTTTTTCACGTACTTTTTTCACGTCGTAAAAAGATTTGTTAACGTATTTATAAATAAAATGTACATTAAATTTATTTTTAATATTAAAAAAATGTACATTAAATTTATTTTTAATATTAAAAAAATGTACATTAAATTTATTTTTAATATTAAAAAAATGTACATTAAATTTATTTTTAATATTAAAAAAATGTACATTAAATTTATTTTTAAAATTATATTTTTATTTGGGGGGGGGGGCGCCCGAAAAAAATTCTTGCCCCGGGCGCCGGAAAGCCTAGATCCGTCACTGTATAATATAATAAACACACAGATATAAAGAGCGGCCACGATAACTTGTTACACCCTGATACATCTTTTGAACAACTTTTGAACTTTTCAATTCATTTTGATTAGGCTTGTTGCAATTTGTTTTTTGCTTAATATGAGTAGTTCCTTCCTATAAATACTTTATGTGTCGAAATTAGAGAAATCGTTCCAAAATTATTAAAAGTCCAAATTTTGTATTTAATATATATATAAAAAAAAAAAAAAAAAAAAAAAAAAAAAAAAAAAAAAAAATGAATGGTTAGCTACCATTTACCTTTTCTTCAAAAATGAAAGAGATAACAGGGTGACGAACATTATTATGGGCACCATACATATATATATATATATATATATATATATATATATATATATATATATATATATATATATATATATATATATATATATATATATTAAATTTAGGAATCTTAGTCCTCGTGATCATTATATTAGGATTTTTTTTATTGGGTGGGTGGGTGATCTTGTACATTAGTAAAAGCTTACAAGTCTTGTGAATGCATTTTCCATAATAAGAACATGCCGCTAAAATAAGAATAAGGGAAATGTTTGGCTTGTTTATTTTGACTCATTTCTATATAAATTCAAATTAATAAATGATGATGGCCAAGATACCGAAAGTTCGCTTTAAAAATAAGTTTTCTCTTAGTACTACTAATGATACGTGTTTTTGTTCTTTTTACTTCAATTTTATTTATTTTACTTTATTTTCAAACTTATTTTTAATCGTTGCCTATACTAAGCCTCACTGCCTATATAATAAAATTAATAATTACATTTTAATGTTCACTAGGTCATGTGGAATTTTCTCTAAATCAACCAGTTATTTTAATAATAAGTTGGACTAAAATATTTCAGAGAATTACAAAAAGTTTTTTTTGGAGGCCATTTGTGAGATGCTAAAGGAAGCGTGAAGGTTTCTTTAAGTAGATTCTGTGCGAGGTTTTGGCGCGAAATATTGTTCTTCCGTGCTTTATCCTTTTGTATTATCGGTCCTACTAATTAAATTAAATAAATTAAGGATTTCCAGCTCCCTGGTCCGAAGTATGGATATTTAGCAGCTCGAAATATTTTAAGAATCGTTCATTATCACGAGAATAATAATAATCATTCATGCTTGCAAACTAATTTTATACTTTGTTCAACTTAATTCTAACTTAAAGATCCAAATTTAAAACTTTTTATTAAATTAAACAACTCCCCCCCCCTCAAAAAATAGATTAACTTTACTCTCTTAATAATGCTTTATCCAACTTAAACATTACGTTTTATAATGCTTGGTAATTTTCTTGCAAGATGCGGTTTTATTACTTAATAAAAAACTAGTTACTGCTTAGATTCTCATGTAAAAGCATAGTTTTTGCACATAATATTAATATTATTGAATAACTTCTTGCTGTTTCTACTCTTGCACTTTAATAAACAAAACAAGTCAAAGACCAGTCATGCACCATGACTTAATGAGCGAATTTTCAAAGAAATCTGTGTCTTATTGACCTATGATAATATAGGAAAATTTTGGTTTAGAATTTGGATGGGTGAAAAAAAAATTGGTACACAGTGGTACGGGGTACAAAAGTCAAAATAGTATAATATACCCTTCAAGATGCATGTCGTTGGAATTATCTTTAAGAGTACAGTAATTGTTTGTTATGTATACTTTTGTCATATTTTCATATAAGAGGGGGTTACCACATGGAAAAAAGACCCCTAAATGGACTCCCCTCAAACAAACTCATCCTTTCTTTTGGTATTATTAAAATTTAAAAATTTGTTTGGATTTTTTAAGTGTATCCTAGGGTGAGATATCGTCTGGAGTGACACATACATGTATACATAAAAAAGTGTTAAATTTCAGGAATCGATTAAGAATTGTCTTAAAAGGATTTCCATGGAGAAAATTTTCAAAAATTTGCGTTATGTAAATTTTGAAGCCATTGCAACAGCTTAATTTTCTTCGAAAATTAGCAAAAAGACATAAAAGATTGATTAAAAATACGGCAGCAAAAAATACTTTTTAAAAAACTGTAGCCCAGTTAAATGCCAATTTAACCATCCTGGCGATCCTGAAAATGTTGTGGGTGTTATTAGGATATTGGTAATCGTTGGCCGTCTGTAGTTTGGCTAAGGGTCCAGCTAGTGTTAATATATTAACAGAAGTTAATATGCAAAGGTGGATTATAGGTTGTTCAATAATGCCCAGAATAATTTAATATCAAGATGAACTAGTTAAGATGTAATATTAAAGGTAAATGCAGATTGACAAATATTCCCTAATAGCTATGCAAATTATTTGAACTTTATCTATTACTAAAACTAATTCGCTGATAGCTCTATTCCTTATTGCTTATATAAATATGAAAATTCAGATCTTACATTGTAAGGAAGCTGTATAAGTTTAGCTCCAAGCTCTTTGCTGACTCCATATTTAAATTGATTTTTCTGTTTCATCATGTCAGTTTGGCTACATTTCTTCGGTTGAGTGTAGAAGCATTGTTTCATAGTTTCTTCTTGCTCAAATGAATATTTCCAAGTTCCTTTGAAATAAACGGCGTTTAGAATCACTAAACGAGTTGGTGTATCTATATCCCCTTTAAAAAGAAAATCATTAATTAAATAATATATAATTGTTAAAATATAATATAAATTTAAATGTATTATCATCAATCTTATAAATAAATATTTCATAAATAAATATGGCACTGAATATTTTATCCTAAATTCTCCGTGGTCAATCCAACACTGTAAATTATTAACTTGCAAATAACCATTATTGATAATAATAAAAAAATATATTCAATTTTTTCAAATAATAGAAAGTAAAACTAATGAGTAACATTGATAAAGCCATTATCATACTGTAACATCAAAGGATATTTAAAATGAAGCCTTCTCAATTCAATTTATTTTTAAATATTTAATATAGTAGATTAATAATTGAATTCTTAAAATTATATTTAGGTCAATTGTTTTCGCCTTTTTACAAACAAATATATTTGTAAAATAATACGTAGATTTGATTCTATACGATCTACATATTTAGTAAATTGAGATTTAACTCCACTTAACAATGAACACTTTTTAATTTCTTGAATGTCTCCTAGATAGTGCGTACGAAATTTAATTATATTTGCATATATATATATATATATATATATATATATATATATATATATATATATATATATATGTATATATATTATTTTTAATGTTTTACTCTTTAAATTAAAGTTAAATATGAGGCTCATATGACTCAAATCTGGTTTTTATAAAATAGTTATTTGTTCAACTAGTGCACAAAGTGGCGCTTTGCTGTACTCGAGAGGGATGTTTTCTCAAATGCAGCAGACACTTTATATTCGAGTTGTACTTTAAATTTTCCCTGCAGTTAGTTTTTAATCTGTAAATAAAATATAAAAGTATAATCAACAACTACTAACACACGACGACAGTAAAAACTACACCCAGCTGCTCTGTTTATAGTCAGTGTAGCAAATAGGAAATGCAGGACTCTGCAGTTTTGCTTACTATTTTGAATGCAAGAACAACCACTTTTTCGAGCAACTTTAGGAAAAATTAATTATTATTAAATAAGCATAAGTAATTACTAACTCGGTGAAAGAAGTTCTTTGATAAGACCATTCGTCTTACCAGAGACCCATGAGTTTATAGATTTAGCCGTCTCCTCTGGTTTACTAAAGTCTGTATTCTCTATTTCTGAATGGAATACCGATGCTATCTTAGATTTAAACGCTGGTAAAAGTGGAAAAGTATTCTTCACCAAGATCTTGTTTGCCATTTTCCACACAACACCTTCTCTTGGAGCCTCCTAAAATAATTAAAGAAATGTTTCTTTTTTTAAGATTAATTATTCATTATCCTAAAAGAGATATCGGAAATCTTATTTCATGTTGATTATTTCTTCACAGAACTTAATATTTGTACATTACGAAAATTACCTAATTCTTCTTAATTTTGTATTATTATTATCATAAACTCGCCCTCATAACTTTAACAGATTATAATTAATAGTTGGGCTATGAATTATATCATTATGGTTTGGAAAATATAGAAGCAGAATTAAAATATAGCTTCCCGGAGAATTTAATAAATAGTTGGTGATGAAAATGTGTGATAACTTTCAGGCTTCTTAAAAATAAAAATAAGTGTGAAATCAAAGTCGTCCAAATGGCTATAAAGGTCGTGATAAAAGCCAATTAGAAAAGTGGAAAAAGGTCGTCGACTTGATTATGATTAGCTAAAGCAGCCTAATAAAAGAGGCAAAAGTCAAAGGTTGATCGACAGTCAGAGTGCTTTCCATCAGCCAACACATTCCTTATACGGAAGAGAGTAGAGATGACAAGGCATTGTTGTGCCCTCAGTAACGCCCACGATATGTGTAATCATATTTTTTCCCCCCATTTCTCAGGTTAAATTTGAGACGCCGGCATTTTTAACGGAAGATTTCTTATAGTTTAATAAAACTACTAAATTCAAATACTAAAGCTACTTTTTTACTTTCTCATATAGAATGAATAAAGAGAAAGTATTGTGATGGAACGAAAATTATATTTTGTGATTTGGATGAATTTTTGAGGACTTTTTTTGAGGAAAGTTTTGAGGACCCTCAGTCCAAAAATGTGGTTTATATATAAAAAGGTGTCTGTCTTCTGTGCAGACGCGTTGAGCCAAAACTACCGGGTCCATTTTGAATAGATTCGGCATATAGGTTCAGAAATATTATATTCCGAGGTGAAATCGAGAAATTAATATTGGCACTACATTTGGAGTCACTACCCTCCAAAAACTCAGAAAAGCGTGAAACAAATTATTCCTCGAAAACGGTTTTAATTAAACTATTCTTACATGTTGTCCATTTAAATACGGATCTATTGATATATGTAGTTTTTTCCCGGGAAAAACTATAGTTTCAGAAATATTGATAAAAATAAATCTTATTTTGTTTAAAAAATAGAAAAAAATAAAATAAAATAAAAAAACAAACAAACCACGTGTTGAACTTTATATGTTAGGTATATGTTTAAAATTAAATCAATTAAATGAGTTATTATAAGATTTATCAGAATCTATATAAGTGGTGTAGTATTCTATAAAAGATATAGAAATTGTTTTAAAAAATTATTTTGTTAAAAGTAAGAGCACAAATAAGTGGATTATATTTAGGTAAAGAAAAACAAAATTAATTCTGAAAACAAAAAAAGAAAAATAACGCGTATGAGTTATTTGGGTAAAAATAACAAAATTGAGAAGCATCTATTATTTCTATAAGACAAGTATAAAGAAAATATTAACTTTATGAGAGGCTATAATAAAACTGTGAGAAAATATATGTTCAAAATATCATACCCTGAGGCGAAATCGAAATTAATTTTCCCCTACACATTTAAAAAAAAAATGTATAAGCAGTTCCGACGATTTTGGTAAAAATATAGTTATATTTTGTCCATTTAAATACAAAATTTAACGATAGTAATTGTTTTTCGGGGAACATTCTAGTATTCAAGAGATTAATAAAAATAATTGAAAATTGAAAATAAGTATCTGATCGAAAACTAAATTTGAACAGACACCATTTTAATTCTTTTATAAATTTGTTTAGCAATATTGTTAAATTAGGTATTATGGGATTTTAAATCAGTATCTCCATGAATATAAAAAAGTTTTATAAATGTTTATCGGACCGATTGTTCTTTTATTCCAGGTATATTCTTGCAAATATTTCAACGCAAATTTCGTAGAATAACTCATTTACAACATATTCATTGGACTATAAGAAATTGTTTTATTAAACAATCTTAAGTGAAGCAAAACGGCGCAAAAACTCTATTATAAAACAATGCCAATATTACAATGATATCTTCCAGACGTAATTTCATAGTAAAATTGTTGGTTTAAAAACTAACCTAGGGTTACATGTAAAATAATTATGGAAATAAATTACTTATGGTGAAATATTAACAAAAGAAATATGAATTATATAAACTATTATAAAAATCCCAATTGATACTTACAAACAATGCTGATTGTTCTTTGGAAAGTTGGTCCTCATTTTTAATGTTAAGGCTTGATCCCAGTTGGCTTTTAGTACTTCCTTTAGATCCTAAATACAGCTCTCCTAAAACTGACTTAATGCTCACTGGACTACTCAACCAACTTCTTTGCGAGTTTAAAGCATCCATCGCCTAATACAAAAACAAATAGAAATTATTATATGACCATTATATTTATTACATTTCGCATTAATAATAATTTAACACAATAATTTGTGTAATATAATATAGTTTCGATAACCTGAGGGTTTTAAAAAGTCAAAATTACTTTTAAAGAAACAAAAAAATGCGGAAGATGCGATAAAAAGAAATCTCCGCTTCATGGAATAGCATTGAATAATGGATATGTTTTTGGGAATTGAATCCAGTTTAACCAATCTTAACTCAACCCTTTGAAACGGTTGCCTTGTTGTGAAAGGCAAGTTTTCCGGAATAGAATAAATTTGATTTTAGTCCTCTAGGAGCTCTGCTATCATTTTTATACAATTTTGAAAATATTTACTTCAGCGCTCCTATTGGCAAAATATTGAACTAAAAAGTGAAAACCAAGTTACCTTCTGTTACTTCCTGGTACCATAATTAAAAAAACAAAATAATCAGAGCGTCATGATTTTTTCTGGAACATTTTAATCTCACTCTGGCATAAAATATATCCATTTTAAAATGGTTTTACTACATATTTTCACCATTAAGCACACTAAGCCTTCTTATAAAAGTAAATATAATAAAATTAACTTTATAAAATATAAAACAAACAAATATTAAACAAACGTATTAAGGAAATATTCAATCGAAATATAATGAATATACATACATATTATAGTGTTAATAATATTGATGTCTGTGAAATACTAATTATTAAATGTTTAATGAACTCACAAATGAAATATTAATTGACAAACTTGGAGTATGTCTAATATGGCTTTGAATCTAATATTTTTTCTTGCATTGCTCACTTTTTTGTTATTCTATCGTAGCACAATTAATTCCCCCTCCGGGGGACTTATAAAATAAATTCCGCAGCAGTAAGACCTCACATGCGGGCCTCACTAGGTGGAAACCCAATGGTAGCATAATATCTGTTTTAATAATTTACCTTCAGTAGATTTTTTATATTTTATTTCATGAAATGTATTGCTTTGTAGATATAGCAGACAGAAAGAAAGAATACATTGTTTAATTAAATTGTTTAAGTGATAACGTTTTTCATACACAATACCTTTATAAATGTTAATTGTCCATTTTCAACATCCTTGCTCAATGAACCTGAAAATAGATATTTACATAATAAGACAAATAATATCATTACGTACATTACGCGTCTTGTGTGGAAAGAATAATTTTGCATGCGAGTGTGGAGTTTGCACCCGAGCGATAACGAGGGTAGCAAAAACCACACGCCACACGATCAAAGCAAAATGCAGTTTTCGCACGAGTTGCGTACCGTACTTTTTCTACTATGGTTGGATTTTAATAATAAATACAAAAAATCATTAAATATACACTAAAAACTTACAGATAAAAACAGTTACTTTAATCAAACAAACAGCAAATCGTGCGAAGGTGAAGAATTATTTTTGGAACGAAGTTCCTTATGGCACGTTCTGGAGCCCGGGAGTGAATCCGAAAAAACGACCAAAATCACCGTCACGCAAAATCTGTCACGAAATCTACAGATGATGATAACTTGAGTAAAAGATCACCCAGTTAGATGAAATTTGGTTCACATATTCATTTTACCAATGCCCAGGCTGAGTTCGTTGGAAAACGTTATCCGTCCAAGCGTTCACGCGCAACGCTCCCGTAAACGTAAGCTTTAAAAGACGGGAAAAAGTGTTATTAAGGAAGCCTGTTACTTGACTTGTTTTAATTATTTTTATTATATATGTCAAAAATGTCACTTTGTTTTGTAAATAAATAAAATATAATCATGTAAAATTTCACCCTGATACAAGCAGAAGCTGTAGAGTAGGGAAGAGATATATTTTATAATATTTTAAATTATTTGGCCGGGTAGGTAGAAAACAGTCCTATTTCAATCCAAACTCCTTTAACAAACAAGCTCTTTCTCTATAAACTCATCATGATCAACTTTTTTCTTATATTCAATATATATTTATAGTAGGACGCTTGCTTTAATAATACAAATAATGATTTTCTTTTAATTTGTCCTTAACTCTGCTAGGTACAAACAGTTCGTTACTTTTATTTTTTTGTCTTTTCTAACTCCGCCATGTATAAGTAGTTAGCAATGTTTACGTATTTAGCAGTGTGATTTTATAATTTATATGTAATGAAAACTATAAGCAACTTCACTTTGTCCCGCGACACCACACGTATTTTTTTTATTTCCATCCTAGGGCGGAAATAAAGAAGAATTCTTCACCTTATATCACGAATGTGAAACGCGCATGCGCAATGAATATAAATACGAAAAGAATCACTTTCTACGCATCTAAACAGAGATAAAATGTTTATATTTCGTATCAATCGTAGATAAAAATAAATTTGTTTCGTTGCATTTGTTAATGCCCTGTGTAATTTTTTGTTTTGGGAGGGGGGGGGGGGGATCGTATCCTCCCACTGGCACTGTCACAAATGTAACGGGGACTTGCTGAGTGAATAACTGGTTATGTGTTGGATATTTTCATTGGTATATGATTATGTGAGTGCGGTACTGATATATAATATGATGTGTACACCTCGAGAACTAAGATCGGACTCCCTGCGTGTTTCTCTATGCTAGGGCTTAGTCAGTGAGATTCTTTTTGAGGGAAAGCACCAATACACAGAATTTCGAGCCTTTGCTAACCTACGAGGTCTACACCCCTTTCCTAGAATATTCTAGACTTGGCTTCCCCGGTACAGTTGTATTGATAATTATTTTTACTTAACATTACCTTTTTACTTAACGGAAAAGTATTGTTTTCACCCAAAAAATCCAAAACCGAGATTTCAACGAAATTATACATTTGGGATTTTCTCAAAACGATTTGAATTGTTATTAGCTGGATGTCTCTCTGACTGTGTGTCGGTATGACTGCCTGACTGTCTGTCTCTCCTTGTTACGCATAAATGTCGCGGTTTTTCAGCTAGAAAGTTGAAACTTGGTGCAAAAATCCGTCCTTACATTTAATAGTGCGACCCGGAAAAACATAAATTTGTGATGTCACTTAAAAAACCCGTAAAACATTGAACAATTAATCAGATCGCAGTGCAATTTTTACCAGAATTTATACAGAATTTATTTTTGATATCTGCCGCCATTTTAAACTTTGAAGATTTAACGGTAAATAATTTCGTAACTATTTAGCCAATTGAACTTAAATTAAATAAATAATTTTAACTTAATATCTGCCCCCATTTTGGAATTATTTTGTAAGGAAAAGTTCCAGATGCCCCGTGTCCGACTTTTTAAAAAAATATTGATGCTTTGAGGAAAATTTGAAGGTTTTTAAAAATGACGAAACCATCTAATAGGGGAAATTTTATATAAAATGAACGTCATTCTTCATGACAATCATGTATTTTTAATGTTAATTAATATCAATACATACAATTTTAGCATGGAACATGCTTTAGCCTTGACCTAACTACCAAAAAGTGTCACTTTTTTGGGGAACGTGGATGTGTGACGCGGAAGAGTTACGAAATTTTTTAATGATTTTAACGTATAAACGAGACAAAATTAGCAACTCACATAAAAATATATCTTATTTAATCGCAAATGGAATAATGGTGTTTTACTCTTCGAAAATTACATTGGATGTAGAAAAACCATTAGTAGATCTACCTCATTACCAAGAATACCAATAGGAAATTATTTTAGTTAAATTTTTAATAAAATGAGGGACATACTATACTTAAGAGTGAATCAACGAATTGGAAAAGTTACGCTGATTCATCTACTCTGTGATCTTTAAATGCCTTCAACCCGATGTAAATTTTAAAAAATACAAAAATAACAAAGCTTTAAATATATCACTTACATTGAAATACGATGAATATTGTAGTCAAATAAAGTATCCAACAATTTGCACCCATGGTGATCAGAAAGTTTCTTTAAAATTCTATATAAATCGAAAAATAAAAAGTTCAAGAATTTGAGATATCAATTAGAAACCATGGTATTTATGACCTGGCTTTTAGAATCGCTCGTCATAACTAAGTATGGTCTTCTCATTATTTCTAGTATTGTAGACTTTATTATTACGCATATTATACAAAGGAAGGTCACTCACATGAATGAATAGTTGCTAACGATTACCCATTGTTATCGAAACAACTGTTAAAACATATTGAGAATCACTTTCCATCATACTATTGTGGCCTATTTGTCATTTTTACCCATTTAGGTGTAATAAACCAGAATTCCCTCAATTTGTTTTGCCGTTGTTAGATATTTCAATAGTCAACAAGTGAAATTAAATCTCTCATTTATTTGTTGAATAATTTTCACATGAAATGTTCATGGAAAATCCCCATATAAGGCAAGAAATGGTAAAGAGTTACCATGTCAAATAAGTAAGTTTACTACCACTTATATGGAGCAATCCCCCTTCCCCTTTGACCATGCCAAGGTAATTTTGATTAATTGTATGATTACTCTAGTTAAATACTTAATTATAATAATTCTTCATTATTAAGGATTAATCTAGATATTCTATTCGGTTATAAGTATGTTAATCCAATCACTGAGGTCAAATTATAAACACAATATTTATTAAACCATCTAAATGTATAATTAATAAGTAATATACCATACATTTATATCGCATTTATTCAATATTATAATATACATATATGATAAAATAAAGTAAGCTATTTCATATTTTAATTTGTATTTTCCGTATTATACGGCGTACAACAGCTCGGTGTTTAGAACATTAAATAGATTAAAATAGATATTATTATTTATTATCTAGTTAATATTGAATACATGTGCATATAATCATTTTAGCATACACTAACAATAAATCAATAGATACATCCATCTCAAATGGCTTAAATTGAAACGTTACAATATTTACATAGTATTATATGAATATAATTAATAAGATGCATGATTGGCTGAACAATTAAGCAAATATTTGAATACAGAATTAATTTAATAAAAGGATGACTCAATTGACAGGAGGGGAAATGGAGAGCTCGATCTGCAGTTGAGTGGATAAATTCTATTAGATATTGACAGGGGTGTTTCAATCAAACTGGTAACTTTATTCCCAGCTGTTGAGAGTCCCATTGCAACTGAATGGTAGTTTTTACCGTGTAGCTAAGTTAATAAATATTAACTACCCATTAGATAATGTTTATTTTACAATTTATCTCGTTGTCGAACAAGAAAATGTATGAGATGTTATTTATTGGAATCCAATTAAATAGTATGCAATACAGTATAATCATGTATTTATTTAAATTTAAACAATGGGTTCAATTAAGTATACAGGGTTATTGCTAACTCGATGAGTTTAGCATAGAAAATAAAACTAAACGTTATAAATATTAAGATTTAATAATCGAATCATGATTAGTGATTTAACATTTAATAATTATATCAGTTCTGATACAGTGAAAAGTATAATTATAACAATTTAAAAAACTAATTATAATAGTTGAATTTTAATAATAATAAAACTAACATACCGTGAAAATTGATAACATCAATATTACCTTATAATATTTAACTTGTTATAATTTAATAGTCTAGTCTTTTGGATCCTTATATTATAAGACTTATAAGGATCCAAAAGACTAGACTATAAGATTACTACAGGGTACAATTACAACTAATATTCATACGTTATAATTTAAATTACTCATGCTATAAAGTTCTAAGAGGCAACCTTAATTAATATTTTTCCACCTCTCTCTAATACTCTTTATAATGGTGGCACATCTTTGTAAATTAATTTTCCCAATCAATATTAATTTTCTGAATATTAGCTATTATTCCTTCTGATGAGCTCACCAATTTATCTCATGACTAGGGCATTGCCGCTAAAGAACCTTGTTCTAGAGATGTAATAATGAGGTTAAACAGGTATAACAACATGAAGACAAAAAGTTAAAAACAAATATTTAAAAAATTAATCCTCAAGTATTCTGGCTTGTTTTTTCAGTTTAACAAGCAAATAAATAAATAGTATTATCATATAAATAGTAATAAATCATATTATATTATACTATCTTGTACTTAAATCTAATTATTGCATATACTATTTAATGAATATATCTCAAAACTTATTATAGATTTGTATTTGGAAGTTGTAGAGGAGCTAATGACTGATGGTTAAGCACCTCAAAAAAAAAATAAATAAATAAATAAATAAATAAATAAATAGTTTCTAAATTCGACCGTAAATTTGTTGAAGGATTTAGCGCTTAATTGACTTATATGGAAATAGATGAAATTAGGAAAGCCGAGGGAACCATTATGTGAACTCCCGAGGTGGATTCGAGGGAGGTTATTATTGATGCTTAGTTACAATTGATTTTTACTCCAGAGTTTCGTACAAGATTTTATCTACAGAAGAGAGACAAAATAATTGAAAAATACTTTTAATTTTAAAGTATTTTAAAATTTAACAAAATATATATATATATATATATATATATATATATTTTTTTTTTTTTTTTTTTTTTATTTTTTTTATTTTAGACAGAAAAAAGTAGTTTTATATTATAAGAAAAATTCTCTAAACAAGTTTAATCACGTAATGTCAAGTGTGTGTGTGTCGTTATGATAGATAGTTATAATTTGAATTTCAATACTAAAATTAGATAGGAGAATCAGCTGGTAGCTATGTCGTTTATAAAATAGTATTGATAACTGATGTATAATCTATTATATTTGTGTATCTACATTTAGAAATGATTATTTGACTTTTTACTTGTTTATTTGTTTTATTAATGAATCACATTGATAACCGTTGTTGAGGTTAAATGACATGTGTAAAGATGAAATTATAGATTTAGACATTAAACAAAAGTTAATAAATGAAATTGTGTATTTAGCAACAACCTTATTTACTTGTGCTTTATCTAGGGCAATACTGGAGGGAATTATGAGCATTCATGATTCCCTTATTTTCCATTACTCCCTGTACAATGTACAACCTGACAGGGTGCAATGCGTGATTTTCCTCCCTGTAAACTAGGGAGAAAAGTTCACTATTTCAAAAATATGTTAAAATTTTAAATATATACATGAAAACTGCTGTACCAAGAGCAATCAATGTATATGCCAAGTCACTAAGTATAATTTTTACACCTCTTCAATTTAACCCTTGTATTGACCACTAAAAAGAACTGTCGAACTATTGGAGATTAAAAAATAAATGAAAGGATGATCAGCTGTGAAGTCAATAGGGTTATGAATCGTACTTCTATCCCAATATATTGAACCTGAAATAGAATTTTAAATCATATATAAATTAGTTAATATTTATATTATTATAAGGCGAAAGAAAAAAAAAATATATTGTCATCAATGGAATTTTATTATGCGGTTTTTCGTCGAATGAAGCCTTTGCCTTTTTTTGCTCCGGCGTTAAACGATAAGGTTTCAACGATTGGTTAATCACCAAGTTTACAAAAAATATTAGTTTTGTGGTCTTTTCTGAGTCTCAAATTAAGTTCATTATAAAATACAATCAACAATTTATTTAAAGCTATTAGTAAGTAAATAAAATTTTAAAATTATTATATGTACCCAATAAGTTACCTACTTATAAGTAGGTAACTTATCTGGTACACTACTTATAAGTAGTGACAAAATAAATACGTTATAATAAAATAACTTATAAAACATATTTACTTATGGAAGTTTTATTTCCGTACGCAGCCTTTGTCTTCAATATAATGTAACTGCAAATTAACCCTTGTATTCGCCGGTAAACAAAATTTGTGAATTGTTGAACATTAAAAAATATATGAAAGGATGGTTAGCTTTAAACTCCTTATATACTAGAATAACAGCATTACCAACAACACTTCCTCCTGAAATTTAGGTAAACATTCTAAAAAATAAGTTAAGCTATTAATTATATAAAGTAATATGAAGGACTAAATATAATTTATTAAAAAAAAAAAAAAAAAAAAAAAAAACATAAAAGGGTAGATCAAGTCAAAATTTCTGTAATCTACATTATCTTAAGAACCCTTTATTAAGACTAACACGGAAGCGAGCCAACTTAAATAGCGTTATCATTAAATAGATTGGTCATACATACGTTAAGTTAAATTTGAAATTTTCTACTATCTTGTAGTATAAATTAATTACATAAGATGAAAATTGAAATATTTCATAAATTAGTATAATATGAATAGTTATTATGAGCCAACTATGAATGTCGAATGGAAAGTTTAATTGCATATTGTATTTTAAACCGTATATTATTGATTCGAACAGTCAATGTCAATAAAT
The DNA here is from genome assembly GCA_951217055.1 of Gerris lacustris. NCBI lineage: Eukaryota > Metazoa > Arthropoda > Insecta > Hemiptera > Gerridae > Gerris > Gerris lacustris. Next base: position 117,338,815 of record OX578276.1, read on the forward strand.
AAATATAAAGTTGGGGATTTAAAACAAGATTATTATTTTAATATTACTTTGATATAGCATAATGACACTACAATAATATTATTCTAAAAACTAGTTTAACTGAGGGACGTTTTTGAAGCTTGTATCTTTATAGGTTGCTCCTATATCTATGGGTTTACCCCATTTTCGAAGATCCCAGGTGTTGCAGTACACAACATAAACTTCAAAATTAAATTAGTCTTATCACGATAAAACTTTTAAATGGTGCTACACAGGCAATCTAACAATGAATCTTTTAACCAACTTTGCCAGTTTAAGTTTTTCAAGGTAAATTATTTGTAAGAGAAACACTCACCAGTAGCTGCTGCTGCTTTAGTCCCAGTTTCAGTCACCGATATGTAAGCTTCGTGAATTACCTCATTTACAAAGATACCATTTTCATTTGTTAAAGCTGAAAAATTAGCTGATTGCTCTTGAAACATGGACTTCAAACCGATCTGAAATTTGGATATTGTTTATTAGTCTGTTAATTTGATAAAGACACAAAAATTTACTCAATTCCAGATTAGACTAAAGTTCACCTTAAATCATAAATCTATTCATTAGAAAACCCAGCAGCAGGTATTTTATTTTTAGTTACGAATGATATAATATGGGCACTTCTTTAGATTGTTACTCCCCTATGTTGTTTTAGTATAAAAATGACAGACTTAATAACTATAAAGACAAAGAGATATCAATTTAGTCCAATGAACTTTGGGAGAAAGGAATATCCCACTGCTATTTTGATAAGAGGAGTAACAGCCTAAAGAAGAACATTCTGTACACCTTCTTTAGATTGTTACTCCCCTTATAAAAAAACAGAGGAAACATTCTAAAGAAGTGCCATAATATGTAACTAAGATGTCATGAATACTTCTTAATATATTTTTGTTTAATAAATAATCTGGAAAGATAGTTCAACACGAATTTATACCAACTTGTTCTATAACTTGAATGCTGATTCATAAATAGCTTATTATTCATAGATTTGTTTTAAATAAAATATTTTATATTATACTTCGTAATCATGGTATAATTATTAGCTAATGAGGATTATCAATTAACTCATGGAGTAAGATACTTTAAATATAATTCCATTTAATGTTCATTACAAATATTTCTAAGAAATTTATTTGTTTAAGTTATTTAGAGAATGTAGGAGGGCGTTATAGAAAAACAAATTAAATCAATAAAAGACAAAGTTATTAAAACAATTGGTTATCAATTATATATATTAAACAATTGTGTATTCTAATAAACAGCTTGGTTTTCCGGTGTAATCCGATTCACGAAGGGGTTGAAGTCCGACGTTTCGCTTCCGAGTGCATTGTGATTTTACTTGAAGCAACAGTACGTCTTGTTGTTGCTTCAAGTAAACATTTCGATGCACCACACCCCTGAAGATGCGTCCGGTACTGGAAGCGAAACGTCTGACTTCAATCCCTTCGTGACGCCGATTTCACTGGAATACCAAGCTGTTAATTACGAGTCTACCCGCGGAAGTCTGCGCACCTAATTATATATCCTATTGAATCGTTACATAGTTAAAATATTATACAACATGAAAAAAAAAAAATAATAATAATCACTGGCAGATGTGTAATAATATTAACTTTTTAACTTCTTTACTTAATGATTAAATAATGCATTCTTGATAAACCAGATGTAAAAGGCATTTGTTTTGTCATTTCTTTTACCTACACACAATAAAAATTACCTTTTGCAGAGGAGTATTCAATCTTGCGTGATACCTAGTTGAAAATTTAGGCATAGTTAGTTGAATGCGTTTAGTATCATTCATATTTCTTATAAAATCTAATAGCTGACTATTAGGAAGCTTTTTAACAACTTCAGATAATCCGTCGTATTTAGTTGGAAGAACCAAAACCATAGTGTAACGCGTGTCCTGAGAAACAAACAGCATTCAAAAAAATTAATACAACATGAAAAAAAAAAAAACTACAAAAAACAATTACCTTCTAGGGTCGAAACGCCTCAGATTAATATGGTATAAACTGTTATCTTACAATGAGTTAAATTAATATTAATTTAATCGAGAATAAAAGTGTATAACAATTTAGATTTATTAGAAACTACAATAGATAAATAATAATAACTCAATAAATAAATTAATAATAATGAATTGAACCCTTAAAATCAAATTAGTCGCAATAATAATTTTATATCCTATTATTAATTTAAATTAATATAAAAATTACTACTACATAAATTTAATCGTACTCCTAGAGAACAGTGAGAAAAAAATAAAACGTTAAAAGAAAATTATAATTTAATTCCAAAAAATTTTTAAAGATAAACCAAATATTAATAATAGTAATGAGTAATTATTATAAAATAATTTTAATATGAATTAAATAAAATTAATATATCATTAGTAACAAAATTACCAATCAAAATTAATATTGAGAATAAATGTGTATAACATTTTTAGATTTATTATAAATTACAATATATAAATAATTATAACTCAATACGACTCTTCTATGAGTTGAACGTCTCAACAAAACTATGAAATAACGTCTTAGTTTATAGCTTTTTACACCTCTCCGTCCATCATAACTTGTTAATATACTGTTATCTTATGAAAACATTTAAAAGTCCATCACTATTCTACTCATCATAATTATAACTCATAAAGGTGTTCTAAAACTCTACATTTTTTTTTTTTTTGAACATTTTAAGTGAATTGTGATGATGAGATGAGAAATTATCCATCGACCAAAATGATAATATTAATTGACAGGAATATTTTTGTTGATTGTTTAATAAATAACGCGGCCACTGCGTCTTTACAGACGTCGATGAGGGTTTTGTAGAATGAATGGATAGGATAGGTTTTGGACAAAATGGTTGGGATAGTGGGGTGTGAAGTTATGGAAGGATTTATATTTGGAGAAGGCTAGGGCACAGATAAATGGGACTTAAAGGGTTCTGTGATAAAATGAGTAGTTTGAGTTTACCTCAAAAAATTAAATATCTGAATTTTTTTACTTCATGCATGTTGAATTTATGTGTTAATAAGAGCTGAAGCTGTTAATAACATGAGATAAGAGGCATCTACTTTATAGTATCAAAGATACAGGAGAATGGAGGAAGATTCCAATAAAACTTTATAGCAGAACAATTGTCTTAGACAATTTATTTATTTATTTATTCAAGTTTGACTAATTTGTATAAAAACCATCATTGAACTTTTACATAAAGTTCAGGGTTTTCAAATTAAATGTTATAATTATAATTAAGCTTCTGATTAATTTACATCTCAAAGTTTTCTTACATTGTAAGGAAGTTTCACAACTTGAACATCCAGTTGATCATATTCACCGTAGTACAAGAAGTTTGATTGCTTCATCATATCAGTAAGTGTACAATTACCCGGCTTTTTGTAAAAACACTGCTTCGTTGTTAATTTTTTGTCAAACTTATACCGCCAAGTTCCGTCAAAATAAACGGCATTGAGGAGAATCATCACAGTTGTTGGTCCAATATCCTCTGAAATTGTTAGAATGAAAACATAACAAGAAAAATAATAGTTGACTCTATTATCACCCCTGAATAACCCCTATGAGAGCGGGGCCAAATTCTTAATAATTTTTTTTCCGTGGTAGGCTGTGAACTTAACTTTAGAGCCTAAAAAACATAGCTAAAATCCATTTTTTCATTACGTGGACTTAAAAAATCTTTTCATTACTCCTAGCTGTAAAGAAATTTTTTTTTACGTCATAGGACGTAAAAACTTTTTCCTTTCGTGCTGGTAGTTATCAAAACTTCCGTTTTAGCGCTGCAATCTTAGTAAAAATGCTTCTAGTACGATTAAAATCCGCTAGATGTCAATGCGCTTTGTTTATCTTTTCTTATAGTGTAACCTCTTTTTAAGGTTTCTTTTTTTAAGTCTTAAGTATGTACTAATATTTGTTATTATTATATTGATTATTGACTAATATTTAATGTTTTTTTTATCGTCTGCTACCACGAAAAAAATAGCATATACTACACGACTGTGAAGTGTTTTTTCTTTACCTTGGCAATATTTACTGTCGAGTGAAGCGACACAGTAAATGTAATTGCCGCGGTAAAGCAAAAACTCACTTCACAGCCTAGTAACATAATATACTATTATGAAGATTTTTTTTATTATTATTCAAAATAATGCGTCATTTATAATTTTCACATAACAAATGCCAACAGATTTTTATGTTTTTAGCATTCATAAATGAAATTTAATTACTCGCAGCCCACTAAACTATTTTTGCTCCACACTTAATGAATAATGATAAAATAATAAAAGTCTGCATATAAGTGTGGCACATAACTTCCTCCCGTCTAATTTTGCATGAGTGTTTAATGTAATTACACTAAGAATTAAAAGGTTGCTTGTTTGGATCTTTTCGGATTTCCAATAGGTTCACATTTATTTTATCCAGTGAAATGTTTGCAAATGGTTGAACATAATAGTATGGAACCAACAATTATGATAAACTATCCAAATGTTATTTAATTTGTTCAATTAGTTTTTAAGATATTATGGTGGTTTGCAATATGTTGAACGACACACCGATAGACAGATGCGAGACTTAAAATATTCCATGATGTCTTTAGGATTACTTTGGAGGAATTTTTGAATTTAAGGACATAAAAATATTTCATTCTTCTGAATTATTACAATTTTCCCGTTACCTTCGGTAAGTTTGGATGCAAAAACCATCGGTATAATAATAATGGATATTATTAACATCTGTATGATTAGATCCCATGTTTATATTATTTCAATCTGATAAACAACGGATTGGTACTTATAGATTTTAGGCTAATTAATTTAAAAAATTGATCCGATAAATCAAGTAAATCTTCCTCGTATAGAAACGTTATTTAGATCCCATATCTTATCTCATTGATTTATTTTTAAATAATTAAATTAATTATTATCTTGAAATGTTTAACAGGTTGATGTTTACTGGCGGTAATAATTTTTTCTTCGATTTTCATTAAAATTAAATTATTTTCATCAATGTCCCGGAAAAGAGATTTTCCCGGTAACACGGGTTATATAGTGAGTTTTTATTAACATTGGCTCAATTTTAGATCCAAACAGTTTTCTAGAAATAATTTTATTTTTCGTTTTTCAAAGTTTTTGAAGGGTAGAGCCTCCCAGTATATAGCTAAAATTTATTTTTTTGATTTCACCATAGAGTATGGTTTTTCAAAACATGTATTTAAAATTTCATTGAATTTGGCCCAGTACTGTGCTTCTTTTCAGACGTCAGACTAGGTACAGACAAACATTTTTTTAAATCCACTTTTATTTTGGACTCGTTTATTGCAAAACTTGTAAATTCATCAAAATCTCAGAATCAAATTTTCGCGTTATCACAATACTTTCTATTTATTACGTACATGAGGAAGTAAAATAATACAGACAAGTTTGCAACAGTAAATGTTGAGATGGTTAAAGTTACCTACAATATTTCTAATTATCCGATCTTTCAAAAAATACAATATTTCTAAAAACAAAAAAAAAAAAAAAATGATTAAATAGAAATAAATTGACTGCTCAGTTTGATTTCCGTCTCTTAAAATTAGTGAAACATTTTATAAGGTGATTACATAAATTATTTTTGTCGCTAATATTTCTAATTTTTTATGTTGTAGCTTTGGTTTTAATAAAAATAATTGATAATAATGCCAAATGAAAGAGGATGGCATTTACTTGAGACAAAAAGCCAATTTATAAATCATATCTTAACTTAAGAATTTACACTTATACCAGTAACATTACACTCTCCAGGGTTCTTCATAATATAGAGTATCTCAATTTTATTTCAAACCCACCTTAATAGGTATACTATCACTAAGCAATACATATAACATATCATGTAATTAAGAGATTATACTAACCAGGAGAAATAAGTTTTGTGATTAGGCCTTCAGTTAGATTTGAAACCAATGAATTAATACTATCTGAGGTCGCTTTTGGATCACTAAAATTTCTATTGCTTACTTCACTGTGAAATATCGAAGATATAATGTTCTTGTATGACGGCAGTAAAGGAAAATTATTTTTAACCAAGATCCAGTTAGCCAGCTTCCATATAACACCTGGGCCTGGAGTCACCTTTATTAACAGATAAAATATACTACTGTAGGTCCTCAGGATCTAACAGAGTCTTTAACGTCACCACATTAGAAAACATAAATAAGACCTACAGCGTTATGATAATGTCCGACGTGATATATTATAAAGATGATTATTATCTTAGTTATTACTTATACTTATATGTCATTACTTTATATTAGTTATTATTATCTTATAATAGTAATTCGCATAAAATAATCCTTTATTAGGTTCAATGAGCATTGTAGCATTAAAGATATGTGAAGAGAAAATGTGGCCAAATATTGCATTTAATTATATATTTAAAAAGAAACTATTGGTGGCTATATTTATTATATCTGACTTAAGACCGATATTAATTATTATCTTCATCCTTAAATAAATTGCTATTTTTAAGATAGCTACAAAGTATGGTGAGGTCTTTAACATAATGTAAATAATTTTCTCTCACTTACTTTTGTAATGGATAAGAAATGTAATTGCAACACGATGTATGGCTTTTAAAAAGGAAAGTTCAGAAGTAGATTCCTTTATTCTTCGTAATCAGTGTTGCCATTAATTGATCACTACACTAACAAAACAATCCTTTCTTCTGGACCATTCAAAAGTAATAAAAAAAATCAGTCCGAGAACAACTCAGACAAACTTTCTCGCGTATACGAGTTCATAATTACTTTGCCCAGTGTTTTCCATTTACTAGTTTTCGTATGTACATTTAATTATTATTGAACATTTCATCAAAATGTATCATAAAAATAACTTCTCCTGGGCGAGCAATCGAACCCAGGCTCTCTTCGTCCGCGTTTTAAGGTTTTTTCTCTGGAAATAAATTTTTCCCACGAAAACGGCATACATCGTTAGATTCATATTTAAATGGACTACATTTTAGAATTTTTAATCAAAATCGTCGGAACCGTTTTCGAGAAATAATTTTTTTCACTTTTTTCAGAGTTTTTGGGGGGCAGAACCCCCAAATTCGAAGCTATAATTCATTTCTCTATTTCACCTCGGGGTATGATTTTTCTGAACATGTATGCCAAGTTTCGTCAAAATTGGTCCAGTATTTTAGGCTGCAGGCGTCTGCACAGACGACAGACAGACATGTTTTAAAAACCACTTTTTTGGGATCACTCAGGGGACCTCAAAACGTGTAAATCCATCGAAATCTCAAAATCGAATTTTCACGCCATCAATACTTTTTCTTTAAATGAGAAAGTAAAAAACAAAAGTGTCACAAATTTTTAAGAAACATTTATCACTTCTTCCTCTTCACAACGACACTGAATGTAAATTTAACGTGTCTTTCTTTAGTTCTTACTGAAATAAATTAAGAAGTATTGCTTGCACACAACACAAACAAGTAGAACAATGAGCTTACAATTTCTAACAAACAAAAATCAATAATTTAATTATATCTTACATTTAGTTCTGTCTGTTCATTTTCAATCTGGGACTCATGTTTAATACTCAGGGTTGTAGCCAGCTGTTTCTTAGTGTCTCCTCCAGCTCCAAAATATATTTCCTCTAATACAGTTCTAATACTTGCAGGGCTGATTACCCAGCTTTTATCTCCGTTTGTTGCGTCAATTGCCTAAAAACAGAACGCCCCAAATGCACGATGTTTACAACATGATATTAAATTCACGTTTATTTTTTGGTTTATTTCAAATTTTAAAATAAATTTTTAATTTAAGAAAGAAGAAATCTATATGAATGAAATTAAAAATTGTAATAGAGAAAATGTTACCACACAACATAAAAAAAGTTGTTGAATTGTAATGAGGGCATACGAAAAAATTAAAATTTAATTTACTTAGAAGGTATATTGTTATATGTATTAGATTAACAGAATTGCTTACTATTTTATTATTGTTTTAAGTACGAAAATAAAAATATATAATTAGTTTTGCAATTATTCGTTTTTAAAACTTCTAAAGTTCGCTGGTGTATAATTCGATTATCTTTCAAGAGAGTCCATCAAATCTTCGGATAAAATAACAACAATGTTATAGGGACTCATATCATATCTAAAGAAGTAACATTGTAATTAGAAGAAGTAAAAAAATAAAAAATTATAAATAAATTAACAACTTTAATAATATATTTGCAGCATAAAATAAATAATTAATAATAATATTAAAGACCCCTAAATATCTCAAAAGATAGTAATGATACAAATAAGAATGAATATAACTTACAATGATAATAAGTTACAATCTATAGATTCTCATTCTTATGTATACTAAACTTAATACTTACTTGAAACAAAGAGGTATCAAACGACTCTTCATTCTGGCATAAATGACCTGGAAATGTTTATAAACGATAATTTGTTTTTAAAGTTATTTTAAACAAAAGAAACATAAGTTATATTATCAAGCAAGAATATGAAGATTCCCCAGTTTCCTACATCCCTCCACTACACATAGGATAAAAAATAATTAGCAATAATCCCTAATTATTGATTTATTCCGACTGCTGAAGAAACATTTTTAATAGTTAACTCTAGAAAAAGCAGAGGTATTTTCCTTCAGCCCCCCCCCCCCCCCCCCCCTCGCGGTATCTTATTGCATTCCTGGGTTGAAATTGGAATTACCTTTTATTTATAAATAGATTTAAATCCTACAGAGAACTTCTTTTCCAAGCATTAAACTTACCCTTCGTTTTTTTCCTTTGTCCCTATTTCCCCCCTTAGGAATCCCAACTTGGCAAACAATAATCCTACCTTGATAGACATTAATATTATTTCAGAAATGATCATGTTGTAAAGATTTTATTTTAGTGTTTTAAAGTGGTGGTATGTCTAAGAAAAAAAAAGCCACTGTATTAAATCGAAATAGCCAATTAGAAAACCTTTCCTGATAAGTTGTTTCTGTCAAAATATGAAGCCAGCTATATTCCAAATTTATAGATTTTAGTACAAATGGTCCAGGAGATAGCGCTATAAATGGGCGCCATCTAAAACAAATATGGGCGATTAGAACACCCTTTTACAATAGTTTTTTTCCATAAAAGAAGCTAACTTGCGATTTTCGTAGTTCCAGAATTATAGTCAAAACGAATGATTCATATAAATGGCCACCTTCTTTAATCAAAATGGCGAAAATAATAAAATAATTCTCTTAATAAAAGACCTTGGGAATAAGGAGAACCCATCAAACAAATCATGGTCATGGGTCCAATGGTTTCCGATTTGTCTTAATAAGTCAGTGTATGAGGGATAATTGAATTTTATACCTATAGATTTTAAAATGATAAAATCAATAATAAAAGGGCCACCTATTTACTTATAACTTGTTTCACAATTTATCATTGTCTTAAAGCACGGCAACTAATTGTATTATCTCATAAACAAATAATAATTGGAATTAATAAATTGCTTCCGAACTTACCGAATGTAACAGAAGCTATGTGATCGAAGTGAAAAACTAATTTTTTTTGCCTCCGAGTTTAAACATTTCAAGAGAGAATCCGTCTGAGACAATAGGGAACATTATTGGTCTCCTGTCTGTCTGCATTTCAATTTTTGGGCATCAATATGTCTTAAACTACTCGTCTGATGATAATGAAATTTAGATGGTAGGTCATAATTAACCCGTTGTTAGCCCCTTACAAGTTTGAACTTTATGCATCTATTTGTTACTCTTTCACATACGCACATCACATACATACATTTGTGTATGTATTTTCACCTACAACTTCAAAACTACTTATCTGATATATGTAATTTGGATGGTAACTTTCCCGCAAATAGCTCTATATAAATTTCAATCGCCTGTACACATTAAATAATTCTAAATTGATAATTTTATTTATGAAAAAATCCAACAATGGGTTGTAAAAGCGCAACATTAATAAGGTGATAGGATGCGAGGAAGCTATGTGCCACACTAATTGGCAGACTATTTTCATTTACTAACTAACTCTTTCACTGCTGATAATAATACTAAAGGAAATAATAAAATCAAATGCTATTAATGATTACTTACCTTGAAATAAAGTGACAAGTAAGAAGCAATAACATATCATGTACTGTGTCCACTCCATTCTGTTAACAAGCTACGTTTCAATAGCTTACTGAGGTAAACGAATAGATTTTTACAAATGTTTTTAAATCGTTCTTATCAGAATTTACTACAAATCAATTGGTTTTACCCTCTATTAATGACCTCACTTTAGTGCTGTGTACAAATAAGTCTTTCAGCATAGTTAAAATTAGTTATATCTAATTGCTGAAATCATTATTATTTACTATTTAGAAATCAAGGTGTAATAAACATAGCTCTAAACTTTAGACGAATGTAAAAATAAAATCATTAACAATTAACAAGAATTTGCTTGCTTATAGAATATAATATAATTTATATATGTATATATAAATTTTTATTTGGTCTCTAGTTTACGTACTTCGTGGTATCCCCTGTGCCCCCCCCCCCAAAAAAAAAAAAATATATATATATATATATATATATATATATATATATATATATATATATATATATATATATATATATATATATATACAATCAATCAATTGTATATTATAAAGATTTTCGTTTCTATAATTCTTTATATTTTTTGTTGTCAGTTACACTAGTATATATACATATATGCATATTCTGTTTCAGGTAATCATAATTAAATTTCAGGTATAAGAGGGTTGGTGGAGGTCATCTTAAAGAATAAAAAGAAACTTACTTCCTTATTTATCAAAGCAACTGACGGCTTTTATAAAGCCATCATTAGTGCCAATAGTGGAAGAACTAGAGCTACTTTATATAAAATATGATTATAATTTTACGTAGAGAGACAGTTTCATTGTATTCATAACTAAATTTGTTACTGTAGAGTAGAAGCAACACATTATTATAAAAATAAAATTTGTAAAACTTTTAATGAAGTTTTAACCAAAAAACTTTTGTTTATAACAGGAAAAAGAAAAAAAGAAATGGGTTCTCTTAGAATTGGATGCATAAAAAACGTGAGAAAGAGAAAACATTACCTGAATCCATGATAAAAGGAAAGAACTGGAAAAACTCAACAAAACAAAATAAATAAAAGAAAAGGAAATAATATAAAACGGAAACACGAATATCTTTTGTTACAAATAAACTTTTATTATTTTAGCAAAAAAAGAAAGCTTACCTTTTTTTAATAAAGCATCAAGTGAGGGTTGGTTTCGGTAGCTCAAAGCATTTGAGATCTGGATTCCCCCAGCTCAAATTCAACCATCTGGAATTCACTTTTCCATGAAAAAAAATCTAATTTTAAGTAAATTTCTCCTTTATTTCTGTTATTTTATTTTTATTGTGGTTTTTTTTCTTGCAAAATATGTCTTACTCTTCTGTTAAACAAAATTGGATAACGTAAACTTTATATTAATAAAACTATACAATATTGTATATTGTACTAACGAAATTAACGTTGAGAAAAAATTATAAATACTAATGGATAAATGAATACTAATAACTTATAATATCAAATAATATAATTTTAAAAGATTGATTTACTTTTTGCTTCTCTTAGGTAGTATTTTCACAATAATTCTTGACTTGGGTTAGTTTTCCTTGCAAAATAATGTATGTGAATCACTTTTATCCTTTCTGTGTAACAAATTTTGTTGCAATGTAATATGTAGAGTAGAATTATTATTATACTTCATAAGGTTACCTTGGTATTGATTTATAACATGGTTTTCTTTTATGGGGAAGCTTGAATAGGAGACAACCAGTGTGGTTTTTGAAGTAATAAGTCTACCTTAGCCGATTTTCATCTAATTTGGTGTCCATGTTCAGACAAATCATTAGATCTAAGTTTGGGGCCGCTCCACCCAAGCCAACACCCAAGTACTCTGAAGAAAAATTAGATTATAAATTTAAAAAAAAAAATAGTCCATTTAGAGGAAAACTAACTATATTAAGTCGTTTTCCGGGTTAATCTAGTTGTTTCTTTATCTACCATGGTTATTCCCGTCGAAATGATTTGTGCCACGAATTGGTAAAGACAGTACCCTGTAAGATAATACAAATTATATGAAATAAATAATTTTTGGGGCAGCTCCCGAGGCCAGGACCATGATATGGCCCTCCTACCCCCCCCCCCCCCCCCCCCCCCCTCTACCCTATCTGGGTCTACGTATTAAATTTATTTTCTAATCAAATGCCGGCTTTTTTGTAGCTTCAAGAGCTTTGAAGGCATTATAGTACTCGTATAAATTATTGTCGCTTGGATTTAAAAATAATTAAAGATCAGACTATATAAACATCCGATATTAATATTTCTTTGCGTAGATTTAGGTTATAAGTTAAGATAAGTTTATAATATTTATGTTGTCCATAAATTTTCATAACACTGTTTATATATTCCATAAATTAAGCAATATGGCCTTAATAACTTTTGGGACATAAAAAATGTAAAGAAAAAAGAAACCAAAAACCAATCTTGGAAGTGGTAAGCTATATGGATATGTAGGAAAATTATCGAAAGAATGTAGGTGACATTAAATCCGTATTTTATTGTCTTGGAAAACTAGGACAAGTTTATTTCCAAAGCATGTAAGTCTTGTGTTTAACCAAAAAATAAATAAAAAAAACTTTTTTGCCTCAAAGTTTTTGCTGGAGCCATTAAACATTTGCATACACAGTGGATGTAAAACCCTGTTTATAGAACAGAAGAAAAAAAAAGAGAAAAAAACAGGGGACTGGGGAATAGTGGGATTATTTTCTCGCTTTTTTTTCATGGCTCCGTGTTTTCTTTGCCTCTAGGTGGGGCAAAAGAAAATTTATAGTGCTATAAACAAAAGGCAGCTCGGTACAGTACAGCACGAAGCTCAATAAAAGTAAGGGAGGCTAGAAGGCGGAGGGAGTAAATGAAGTATCAGGATTTAAGGAAAAAAAGGAAATGCAGGTTGGTTTGCCCCGGGGGAGGTGAGTAAGGAGCAAGGTGTTCACTATAACACTGAGAGGCTCGAGCAGAAACAAACCCCATCCCATGAGATTTCTACGTATGTAAATCCAGTAATACACAAAATAGACAACCTATAGCAAATGGAAAGAGCTATAAAATATATACCTCAGATCTTGATCAAATAAATTACTTCCACTCCTTATGGCAAAAGAATAAACTAACCGCTCTTTATCACAAATAGTAAATTTAGATCACCAAAGACACTTACTTAGCTTGTGCTAACTGCTGTACCGTAGTTGGCAATATCTCTTTAGAATGCCAACTATCGGCCAGACCTGTCCTATGTAAATAAATACATGTAGATAATATTATTTACAATTTCATAGGCCATAATGATCTAGCCTAGTAAAAATTAAGCCCAAAAATTCGCAATGATCTTTCTAAAACCCCATCCTGCCGGTATTGAATTAAAAATAAAATATCTGCATCCTAGTGTTTCATTTAAAAATAAAAACTCAACTGACATTGGATGGACTTGGACGCATAAATGACTAAGAAACGTTCTGCCAAGATTGGTGATGTTGGATAAAAGATTCCCGAAGAGTTAAAATTTAGTGGCCACGTATATTTATGTATATATTATACATATTGAATCCACCGTCGCGGCTTTTCATATACCATAAATTTACATAGAACTCGGAATTATGGTATCTTACAGTACATAGAAATGAAAAGTTGCATTTCTGTTTTTTAAGAGTGATATCCAAATACCTTCAAAATGTAACGTACCTATTCTTCATTTGCAGTGTACAATATGGTAAGAGTATGAAATGGTTTTTCTGATATTCACGTCCTAGGAAGTCCATCATAAAATTTCCACCCACAGAGTGTACCGTTAGTATTTTTATTGTTCGGTTGTGCGCGAGCTAGACCTCATTCCACGTGGGCAAATAAAAATCTATCTCCATAACTAATGCACATATCCTGTTCATTTCTCTTTTAAAAGTAAATTGCATTCTTTCTTTTCATTTCATCTACCTTTGAATTTGTTATTTATACATTAGTTCGTCTGAGGCCTAAATTTTATGGTCATTTCAGAGGTAATGTGCATATTAAACTAAATTTTACATAAATAATTACATGCAAATACATTTGCTTCAAAAATACAAGAAGCGCAATAAGTCTTTTACATTAACAGTAGCACTTTGGTATATATTCGTGCTATAGATTGCGAGCAATAGCGATTTATTTTGTCCCCCGTAGAGGGTTTTCTACGAAGCTATGTATGATCTATTATTTACACATTTTAATAAATAAGTTTTCATCTTTATGAAGCCTATGACACTTCGGAATACAAAATACAGCTACTTCCATAATTTTAGATGATTTGGTTTAGTGGCTCTTGAGATTTTTACAATCGTACAAACATTGTTTCCTCTTAACAATAGAATACTTATCTTTCAAACTAGGTGCTTATTCCTCATCATAAGTCACTCTGACTCACTTACTGAAAAATCAACGATTTCTATAACTCTTATTTTAAATATCATGATTAACCGTTACTAATGAGGTAAGGTAAATATATTTGAATAAATATAACTATATTTAACTTAAATATTTGGTTATTTATAGGCGATATTATCAGCATCTCGCTGAAAAATAAATTTCTTAACATCAGTCAACTGACCCACTGATGTTTACTAAAACATTCCTAGAGAGGAAGTGCGTTATGCCCTGATGTTAAAGGAGGGTTCACAGATAGAGGATACGTATTTGGAGAGGGCTATATAGATAACAATATATATTCGGAAAAACGCCGAGACGGAGGACGGAGTCGTTTGTTTCCCTCCCCTCGAGTTTCGGTCGGCCAGGTTATAAACAAAGGCAATTATAACATCGTTTTTTTTTTAACTTGAATTTAGTTCTCTTGCTTAAAAAACTTATATAATAAGATTATAGATAATGGCTTTTATTTTTATAAAAATAAGAAATAGGTATATAATAAAAATAATGTAGGAACAGATATAGTAAGGCAGATATCAAAAACATGGACATAATACACAGATAAAGATAAAACACTGATAATAAACATAGATTAAATACAGATAAAACACAGATTATAATAAAAATAATACAGGAACAAATGAACAGATACAAATATATTATAATAAACAATTTTAACATAAAATCAGAAAGGAAATAAGAAGAGGACGAAGTGAAGGTTTCATACAGGTTTTATAGTGGCACCGCAAAAAAGATGGTTTGGAACCAACTTTCTGCGGCGCCGCAAAAGAGTTGCCATAGATGAATCCCTTCGGGCCTCCGCAATTAGGTATCCGCTAGCTATGAACCCACCTTAACCCTTTGGAGGTTGGAAGCCAAGTGTTTGGTTATAGCATTCCTGACAGGTAGAGTTTCTCCCTCTAGTGGCGGATTAGATAATTAAATTTTAGTACGTAAGTGAGTCATTCTGACTCATGATGAGTATTATAGTGCTAATACGAGGATCATATAAACCCTCTCGTTGTATATTAGAAAGATAGCTGAATTTTAATTCTTTGCTACTGAGATAATAACACCGTAGTATCGTCAAGAAACATTAGCTATTTTACCAAGCGAGAATATCTAGATGGATTGAAATTGGAATGGAATATCTTTTATTAATATACATATATGCTTACAGCTTTTTCTCAATTATTTACTTTTTAACTCTGAAGATCAGTCTGGACTCAATTCCCCTTCCATTTTTCACTTTGTCCCAATTTTATTCTTAGGGATCTAATTTCAGAAAATCTAGTCTTGGCAGATACCAATATTATTTTAGAAATTATTGTACTAAATTCAGTTACTTTATTTTGACGTGTCATCTTTCTTGTAACCATTGTTTTTGTAGTTAAGAGACAGAAAATAAAGGAGATGTGATACAAGGGAACATTTTTGAACACAAACATGCTGACCCAACTAAAACGGACTCACAAAACAAAAGACCAAGACTATTAGAATGAACTTTTCTACTAATTCTTTCTTTATGTACCACTTAACTTATTCCTCTTTATACACACTTCCCTCCATTACATCAACCTTTTCTCGTTGCACGCTCTTCCCTTTATCTCACATCACCTTTTTATTTATGCACACACTCCTCGCATACTCCATCCGTATCTGACGCACGCCGTCTTCGAAATCTCAGTCAGAGTCTCTTCCTCTCAATTTTTACTCCCTCGAGTAGACTTTACGAGTTTAAATCGACTCCCAGAGTTCTATATTATTCTGCTGTTGATGGCATATAGCTGAAACCAGTTCAGTGATCTTTAGATCAGGAGAGTCTCTTCATACCATACTACTACACATACCATAATTACTAACTTGCCGTAATAATCCTTAATTTGATATATACATAAATACATAATATAAATCAGTGTATTAAATTATAGTAATTACAGTTAATAACATGAGATAAGAGGTTCGTTGTTTTAATGATAACCAGAATGGAATACTGCAACTGCATTAGCTAATGCATTAGAACAAATGCATGAAATGTAATAAAGCTATATGTGGGTAATATGCAGAGTGATAAAGTAATGTTAAAACTGAAACGGAAAACTACCAGCAAAATTGAGATGTAATAATTATGATGAAGTTGTACTCTTTGAACAATGTAGACATTGTTTAAGTGTTATCCCATACGATATTCCCGTATTAATTAGAAGGGGAAATTAAACAGATTCAAATATTCCTCACACAACAATTAGCTTTATATATAGGTATAAGGTATAATACAAATCTATTAAATAACAGAATATCAAACAATGTTCTCCTGCTGACAGTCGACAGATAATATCATTAGTCGGCAGACAATATCATTGGTTACACACAGTAATGGTGTGTTTCTTTTTATTAAAAAAAAAAATCATTATTTTATCATTAAACAATGCTCAAATTTAAAATGCCAGCTATTCCTCGGAGTCAAAATTGGAATGCAGTGTATTTAATCTTGTAAGAAGTTGACTGCAATTTAATCTGTATTTTACTTGAGGTGAACCATCATTTTAAACAATAGAGTGGAATGATAAACTGTAATCATAATTATTTTGACCGCAATGGACAGCATCTTCTTCAACCTTGCCCACTTTAGTATTCTCAAGTTTACTACCTTAACAAAGAAGGATTTCCACTTTCAAGTCTACTACCAAAGGAATTCTAATATCGATTTCTGCTTTTGCTTCAAATAGAATGCAAGTGGTTGTTGGTGAGAATCACACAGTTCATAGATATTGTATTCTCCTTGAATAACTGGGGTGCATTCAGCAACAACAATACTAAAAGTTCAATCAGTAGTTCCATTGATTTAAAGCTACATTTTTTGCTTTACTTAAGATTGAGATTTATTCTTCTGTTGACCCCTTATTTTTCTACTCTTCTCGAAATTTCAAGTTTTCAGGGATGAAGTTAAAAAAACATTACAAGTTTTTTTTATAATATTTTATTTGTGGCACATTTTCACCCACTCCTGGGCATCTTCTTATAATGATACATACTTTACTATTTTATAAAATTCCCAATCAAAAATCAAAATACAATGTTAAATCTTCTGATTAACAAATACAAAGGTTTGTGTCATGGGCATGCTTTACTTAAGTTCCCATATAAAAAGTTGTGAATTAGATAGGTTCCACGTCTAAATGAAGCTGTCAAATCATACCAAACTGGAATTTTTATGGCAATGTTTCCAATAGCATAAGTTGTGTAGATATTACAAGTTGTATTGGCACAAATAAATGAAAGCTGTTTAAAAGGTTGAAAGAACTGTGATAACTATCCAAGAAAGAGAAGAAATTAAGGACTAACTGTTTCTGATACTAATAGATGGATGTAATATCGGATATCTTTCTTGTCGTTATCATTTTAATCAGCCAGACAAGTCGATCCATTACACACGTAACATGACATCGTTTGGCTCAGTGTTTAACCGCGCTCTCGGCCAAGACCCTACGATCCCACCCAGCGAATGATTGATCACGCAAATGAGTCAGATTATAATAAGTCGTACTTTTTTGTACTTGTATTTATTCCAGGAGCACGATTCTTGATTAATACGAGATTAGTATCACGAAGGTTTCTTTCCTGTTTGTAACAATGTAGCTACGCTCTAATGCATTGTTATATCTTGTATTTTCTACTTCGAATGAATAATTTCTTTGTTAAGATATATTAAATGAAATTAGAAATTATTAACATCAACTGGTAAGGTTTGTTTATCGATATTATGTTCATATTTTTAATATTTTTCCAACGCCCTAATAAAAATGTATTCTTTTGTTCAAACGTATAAGCGAAGCCCTGGCTCAATCGAACAAAAGGTAACGCACTTTTTGCATTATTAACACAACCAATAAATATATAGGTAATCTAAGGAAAAAATTAAGCATTATATTTTTCTCAAAAAATGTATGAAATTAAAAAATACTCTGCCAATTAATGTGGCACATAGCTTCCTCGCAAAGAAAATACCAAATTAAGAAAAATACCTCGATAAACATAATCAAAAAGTTGGAACGGTGAGGCACTGTTCCAGTAAAGATTTAATAAAGTTGATGAAATTTGAACATTTGTTAGAGAAACAAAGCCTCCAACAAGCACCAAACGTTAGCGCACATATAATTAATTTAATAAACAAATATAAAACTGCAACCAAATCGTAGAAACCGCTGTATAGACAGTTTTTTTATTTTACCCCCCTCAAAACAAAAAATAACACAAAATAGAATATAACAAAAATTAATCAACTATGCAAGAGCTTTTCAACGATATACATCATATTATAAAAGATTAACTTTAACATTTGTACCCCCTGTACTCTGAGGTACCAAATTTATATTTTTAAAAAACAAACAATACAAAAGGGCATTCATTTAACCAATAAATACATATAAATAAAAAACCTAATATCAAAAAAGTATTTAAACCCTTTAACCTACAACAAAATTATAAATCGGTACAAAAGTATATGTACAAAATTTTTAAAAAATCAACAAATAAAATAGCTTTAATGTACATATCAAGGCCTTTAAAATGATATCCGACACAATATTAAAAACAAACAAAAGTGGTCACGTGACACGGCGCACGGGAAAAAGTTTACTCTCATGTTCTCAGCAAGTAGGATGAACTAATGAAATAAAATATACTCAATTTAAAGAGCATTAGTGTGAGATTCAATCGCCGCAATCAGAAATAAAATCGGCCAACTATTATTGAAACTATGGCCATTCAAAGACAAAAATGGAAATAAATAAAACCAAATAATAACAAAATTATCACAATCTAGGGTACAACCGATGATGATACGACAAAAACTCATAGGACTAAAGTTGTAGATCTTTTAAAATCAGTCACCACTTGTGCTATCCATTTTCTAATACGACTTACCGTTTAGCCGCAATAAGCCCCCAAACCAGCTTAAAAATCAAGTCACCAATTTTTATTTTTTTAAGGGTGGAGGAGGGGGAAAAGTGAACTTTGTATAGTTATTTTGGTCCACAATATGGACGTTGCGCGTCGAATGGCGCAAACCACAAGCCTCTAGCACTTCTGGAAGTGGGTAAACATTAATGTTAGTCAGTGAGTCAGTTAGCCATGCGGCTTTATAATATAAGACATATTAATTTAGCACGATTTAAAGTGCGCAGAAGGTTGAAATTAGCCAGGTGTTATCTGCAGGCTACTTTCGACAAACCATAAAAATTTCATAAAAATCAGATGATTACTCTTAAAGATATGGCCATAAATAAATGTATGTTTGTGAGCATGTGGATGACAAACAAATAAGCGCAAAAGGTTGAAACTTATATGGGACCAACAATGGGCTAATTATGACCTACCATCCAAATTTCATTAAAATTGGACGTGTAGTTTTTAAGATATGGTGGTTCGCAAAAATTGAACGACAGACCGACAGACCGACAGACCGACAGACCGACAGACCGACAGACAGACACGGAACCAAAAATGTTCCCTGATGTCTGAAACGGATTTCTGTCTTGGAATTTTTGAAATCGGAGACCTAAAATATTTTCGTTCTTCAGAACGATCACATAGCTTCCGTTACCTTCGGTAAGCTCGGAAGCAAAACTTTTTGCAACAAAAGAAAACAACAAAGTTAATAAATTAATAAATGTATAACATTTAAACAAAATATTCCTAATTTCAATATAATATTTTTATCTTTAAATAAATTTATTTATAAAAAAGCTCCCCTTAGTTCGGTAATCCTAGGGTAATCAGTAGAATTTGCTATACAACTTTATAGTCCAGTCATTTGGTGACGGAAATTAGTCAATTTAGGAAAAAATTGCTGAAGAATTTTTCTCGACGGATCATTATGTTTTTTGGGGTGCTGAATCTGAAAATCTCGTTATCGACTATAGATTCGGATATGGCTTCACCATAAAAAAGGCGAAAAACCATAAAATTTCGGAAGTTTTTTATAAAATGTAGTATATTTAAATACGAATCTAACGATAAAAGCAGTTTTCTCGGGATAAATGTAGTTCCTGAGAAAATAGGTTTAAACGCGGACGGAGAGAGCCCGGGTTTGATTCCCCGCCTAGGAGAAGTTATTTTTATGATACATTTTGATGAAATTTTGAATAATAATTAAATGTAAAGATACGAAAACTAATAAACGGAAAACAATGGGCTAAGTAATTATGAACTCGTATATGAGAAAGTTTGTCTGAGTTGGCGTGAATCAATTTTTTCCTGTCCAAACTACCAAATGACTGGACTATTAGTATACAGGGTGCCCCAAGTCTTCACATGTTTTGCTCAGTAAAATACTTTATAACTTCTAAACCAATATTCGGTTTGTGACATTCAATAGTGCATAAAATTCCCTTTAACCCTTTAAGGATTGGTGGTTTGCCTGGAAAACCACCCCTTTTGCTCCGAATGGCGCACTACTGTTTTTTTCTAATTTCTAAAATTAGAGTTGCAAATCTCATCTGTGGGATCAAGAATGGCCCCAGAAAATTATGTTTGAAAAAATTCTAGCCCCCTCTCCCATAAAAAAAAATCAATGTTTTTAGGTGGTTTCTAGAAGATGCCTCCAATCAATTTGGGATTTGTACTTCTGATGACCTTGACAAAAATTATATTGCCTGTAAGGTTTGGTGGTTTACATCCTTAACCACCTTAAAGTAGGTGGTTAATGGAATGAACCACCAAATCTGTAAGACAACGTAATTTATTAAATTTTCACAACTCAAGCTAAACATCTGCAAATAACTCGAGAGCGCTAATTATTTCTTATAAAAACTCAATATTAAATCAAAACTGGTAATATAATAAGTATTTTGACAAAAATTCGCTCTAAGAAATTGCTTCTATGAGCCACAATAAAATAAAAACTGGAGACATGTAATCCAAAACACACGTATAGAGATGGTCAGGTGGTAAACCGCGGAAACCACCAATACACTGTAACATTTTTTTTTTTTTTCCTGATCCTTAAAGGGTTAACCCTAGAACACTAACCTG
Source organism: Gerris lacustris (assembly GCA_951217055.1). NCBI lineage: Eukaryota > Metazoa > Arthropoda > Insecta > Hemiptera > Gerridae > Gerris > Gerris lacustris. The sequence goes on from OX578276.1 coordinate 117,360,413, forward strand.
GAATCAAAATGACTCCCTTCTTTATAAACTATTTTTTTTTTTTTAACTATGAATGCACCGTGTCCGTAAAACGCAGAACCTCTCAGCTATACTATCTCCCACCTTTGAATGACACTTCTACACTTCTATCAGTTTCACATTCAGATTCTAAAGAGGGCGTATCGTTTGTTTTTCTGTAGTCACGGAGTCATTTTGACTCCTGTTTAGTATTGCACGTACATTTTTTGTAGGTAATTTTGACGCAGAATAGTATTAGCAGCCTAATCTAATAAGTGTAATTGTTTATTTGGCCCTTACAAATCTAATAAATTAGGTATTATATCACTTTTAATTTATTAAATATTACAAATTAAAAGTAATATAATTGCAATTTATTCATTTATAAGTATACATTTTTTAATACGTTTTTATTAGCTTGCTTTCTTGTTTGTTTGTTTGTTTGTTTGTCAAGTACAAATCTTGGCATGTCTAATGGCATATCAATAGCACGGTTTAGATTCGGTGTTGGCGTGATCCGTAGTACAAAGATTTGTCCTTTATAGGGTTAAGATCAGCTCTCTAGATGGTTGTCATTTATGTGAAGTAAATATATTCGGAACTATTATTTTTCACTAACATTATATATAACAATAACAATTATATTATCAACTGAATTACATATGATTCAACAGAAAATTTAAAAACGTAGTATATAAAAAGTTCTTTTAATCTTGTAATTATTATATTTTACTACGTTTTTATTAGCTTGCTTTCTTGTTTGTTTGTTTGTCCAGTACAAATCTTGCAATCGATTTTTAACTAACTTCCCGAGTAGCTAGACATTTGAAACTTTTAGAATAGCTCAGAACACGATGACAATGCATTATTTTAATACTTTTAGCTATCTTTCAGCAGAATTTAATTCGTTTTCAGCAAATTTTGCTGTATGGAAAGTTAGTTCGGAAAAAATCCGCAAGTTATTTTATTTGTTTGGACATGTCCCATATTTACAATCTTCATTTTGACGGGTTTCAAGTTTGTGATTTTTTATTAAGAGATTAACATTGAATGCCAGCGAAAATGGAAAAGTAAACAAAGAAATAAATTAACTGACGTGTGACAACCACCAGGTTTGTTTACACTTGTGTCCTAGGTATCGGTTTAATTTTTCTGCACCTGTACTTCTTTACTTGTACACATTTTTCTTTTTCTTCTTTTACTGTCCCTACACGGGGGCATATCAATGACACGGTTTAGATTCGGTGTTGGCGAGATCCGTTGTACAAAGATTTGTCCTTATATAGATTTTAGATCAGCTCTCTAACTGGTTGTCATTTATGTGAAGTAAATAAATTCAGAACTTTTTTTTTTCACTAACATTATATTATAACAATGACAATCATATTATCAACATTACATATAATTCATCAGAAAATTTAAAAACGTAGTACATAAAAAGTTCTTTTCAGATACCGATTCAGATACCGATCATGAGCGTATTCGAAGATGATGGCTGAATTGGACCCTGATTTTAATATAAATGCCTTTTATAGAAAATGCCCTTTTTTATCACATTAGCGATGATGATGAAAATGATAAATTAATTGAAACAATTAAGAAAGGAAAAAGCTACATCAAAGAAAAAAGGTAGATAACACACTCCGGTAGATAACAATACCGGATATGTAAGAGTAGTCCAGATTTAAAAACCGGAATTAAAAGGAAAAAAATGTTTGTTTTTTTAAACAAAGAACCCAAGTGTCCCAACAACTAGCACCAAAACGTATTAAAAAATATTATTCATATTACGCCTTTATATTTAATAAAACTGGTTATAATAAATTTGGGAGTCAATATGACTCAAAGTTAGTAATAAGAGGTTAAAAAGTATGGTTAGCGTTCTAGGGTTAAAAATATTCCATTTAAGTTAATATAGGATGTCAAAACATAGTTTGGGCACAAAAGAATTTACGCTTATGATTTATGATTTTTTTAAATTTTTAGTCTGCCAGTACGTCTCTCCTTACTGCTTCAGCAAAGTGTAAAGCTCACCAACATTGGCGCATTTTATGAGCTTTCATAAGGCCTTGACTGTCCTATAGAATTTTCATAAATCATAACCGCAAAGTTATGGGTAATTTTAATCAGTAAACTTGAAATTAAAAACACATCGAAGCTACCCTTACATGACAAAAGAGTTCAGCTTTCAACTCCCGAATAAGCTCCTCGAATTTTGATCCCTAGACTTATGATATCCTGTAAAGCATGTTAATACCTATATAGCTTGTTTTGCGACGTACTGTAAACATGGCCTATGTGATATTAAGCTTTATATATTATGATATTAGTGGTACGTAAAGGGTTTTTACTTTATACATTTATAACCTGACAAACGACTGCTTTCGCGGGTTTCTGTTTTTTGAGGATCTTTAGCTATATAAAATTTACCATCTAACAACTGTACATTATAATTTATCTAAACTCTAAACGAATAAGTAGATAGTATTTATTATTATAATTTTATTGTTTCTTATGTCGAAAAATATCTTTATTTGTTATGTCCATTGTTTAAAATGTAAAATAATTATTTAAAATATGTGTGGAGAGTTTCGTTTAATTTTTAAACATAAAAATAGGAATTTAAACAATTTGCTGAATCAATACTTTTTCTGATAATTACTTTTTTTGGGCAATGGTCCTAAATTTGCAGTATTTACATTGTAGGCAAGTATATTTGTGCTACGATATGATGTTCAATGCAAAGGGCCCAGCTGGCCCTTTCTCCTGTCACATTATAATACTGTGTACTGTAGAAACATTCTAAAACTATTTATTCATGGCTTCTAAGGAGATAGGATGTTTTGGCCGCGGGGAAGAAGCTATGTTTTGCATTATTCACCATCCACTCGGAATATAAAGTATTTTGACGCTGTGTAGCCGTGGTGGCATCGCGTCATTTGTCACCTGCGAGCCGCTTTGTCTCAAGACGTGGTGCAAGGCTCGAGGCGTCACTCCTTCGCTAGATTTATGTCGGACGGAGGTCCCCCGTGATAAGAATATTCGTCTTGGAGTTATCAGTGCTTGTGCTGAGCTACCCCCTACAACTCTCCCTAGCATATCCAAAACACGTACCCTCGTCTTTTTTACCCTCTCGGCAACCTTTAATCTTTTTTGGAAGTGGTTGAGGGGTTGGGCGGCTGTGGAGACTCGAGCTCTTGGAGGCGGGACACGTGAAAAAACCAATTTATCTTTTCCGATGCTACTCCCCTCTTCCAAACTGTGCAGTTTCCTTCTTTTTCAAGGCGCGGCATTTCTACCGATGATCATTTTCTTTCCACTACTAACAACCATAACGACTTCAATCATGAATAGAACAACGGTTTCATATGACTTTTTAGTTTAAAAGATTATGTAAAGTAGGATGTTAACAATTTGATATAATATTTTTAATATAAGTATATTTCTAACATTCAGATGAGAAAGCATCTAAAAATTAGCGCCTTTATAATAAACAATTATTATAAAGTTAGATTAGTTTACTTTTTCAGCTATAGTACTATTGCTACCTACAATATATATAATCATTAATTAAAATCTAACTTCATACATTCCAGCGAGCAAGGAAAAGTAGGAAATATATTAAACATGGATATATAACGGAGAGTGAAGGATATAAGAAAATAAACAGTGGGCAAAAAAAAAATCTTCCTCGCGTCATATTATTGGACCATGTATTCGTCCACATGACATTTAGATCTGTTTCGATTCCCAGGTCCCGCAAACAATTAAAATTATATGGAACTCTCTGAGGACTACTTTCACCAAACCATCCAAATTTCTTAAAAATTAAATAAGCTCTAGTATAAGTGTTAGTAAAAAGCTTTGTGCGTGGGAGGAAGAAATGGTGCAGAAGCTTAAAATTAATATGGGACTAATACTGACCTAATTGTGACCATTCAAAGTTCAACAAAATTGAACGAACTGTTTTTAAAATGTAATGGTTCACAAAATTTTGAATGTCAGACCGGCACGATACCAAAAATGTTCACTGCTGTCTCAATATTATTTCTGGCTAGGACTTTTTCTGTTACCACTTCTGTACATTTTACATTTCAAGCCTTCTCCTATCCTTTCCAATCACTCTACTATCCTATCCCTAATACCTTTCTACTACAATCCTTTTTTTTATTTTGGGTTTTAGTCCCGATCAATATTTATACAATCCTTATTATAAATATTTTTACCTCCTATTGTCTAAAGCAATGAATATTATGTATAATTAAATATTATTATCTACTCATAATTTGAGGTTTAGCTAAATTTATTTTTTTCTCATGTAGTCCATTTATTTATTTATTGATTACTCAATTTAGTAACCTATTTTTGCTTCCGTGCTTATACCGAAGGTAACGAAAGCTGTGACCATTCTAAAGAACGAAAATATTTTATCTCCGAATTCCAAAATTCTATTTTCAGAAATCCGTTTCAGTCATCAGTGAACATTTTTGGTTCTGAGTGTCAGTTGGTGTTTCCCTCAATTTTTGTGAACTAACATCTCTTTAAACTACTCGTCCGATTTTAATCATATTTGGATGGTAAGTAATAATTAAGCTATTGTTTGTCCATATAAGTTTGAGCCTATTTTTAACTCTCATATAAAGAGAAAGTATTGTGATGGCACAAAAATTCGATTTTGTGATTTTGATGGATTTACACGTTTTGAGGTCCCCTGAGTCCAAAAAGTGGTTTTTTTTTGTCTGTCGTCTGTGCAGACACCTGGAGCCTAAACTACTGGGCCAATTTTGACGAAATTTGGCATATATGTTCAGAAAAATCATACCCCGAGGCGAAATCGAGAAATGAATTTTAGTTCCAAATTTGGGGCGCTACCAAAAACTCTGATAAAACGTGAAAAAAAATATTTCACGAAAACGGTTCCGACGATTTTGATTAAAAAATTCTATAATGTAGTCAATTTAAATACGAATCTAACGATATAAGCCGTTTTCCCGGGAAAAATCTGTTCCTGAGAAAATAGCTTAAAACGTGGACGAAGAGAGCCCAGGTTCGATTCCCTGCTGAGGTGAAGTTATTTTTATGATAAATATTGATGAAATGTTTAATAATAATTAAATGTACATATACGAAAAATGATAAATGGAAAATATTGGGCTAAGTAATTATGAACTCGTATATGAGAAAGTTTGTCTGAGTTGTCTCGGACCCATTTTTTACCTTCCACATGCGTACAAACATACATTTATTTACACCTATATTGCATTGTAACGGAGCTATGTTACTTCAGTCTTTAATGTATAAAATGTTGTAGAATATAACTGATAACGGTGTCTTAACTTGTTAACAATATTGGATGAATTTAAGAAGGGAACTCAACACAATTCTGACATTAGAAAAATAATTTAATTTTTTGAAATTACTGTTAATTGATTTATCTACTTAATTTTATTATTATTATTTTTTCCCCTCATATGTATATCTTTGTTTTATATTTTAATACTTTAGGTTAGGAAGCTTACTTAGTCGAGCTGTGCATGAGCTCAATTAAATAATTTTAAACTTTTCTCATTTCACCACATCATTTTACATACCTACCATCAGAATGTTCAAATCATATTGGAAACCTATCTTAACCTTGGTAGTAAAAGTATATATGTAACAAATTTCTGTATAATTAGACCAATTTTAATTAATTCATTAAGTACTATATGTGGTCACGCAAATTTTTCGTACTTAAAGAAGCTATCTATGCTTACTTCATTAAAATATATAATTCATGAGTTTTTTTCTAACCAAACTCCATTTTAATTAATTTAAATTCTGGTTTTTAATATTGTCAATAAGGGAAAAAAATAAAAAATAGAATCAAAAGGCAATTTAAATTAACCAAAAAAAAAGCAAACAGACTACGGCTAATAAAGAAGAAGCTGTTAGGTTTTATAACTTGAAATCTATGACGTAATATAACCAGAGTAAATCTACAGTTCATTTTATTAATCAATAATTTATTCAATGCACGGTTTCTTCCAGATTTTAATTATAACATCGGGCTTTTTCAACCCTAATTGAAAAATAAACAAAACCAACAGTATTTAATGCGGGTAGATTGCTTTCAAGGTTAACCATCATAAAGAGTTAAAAAAATATCTGTTATCTCGTTTCTTCCAGCATCATCATTTTATAATCAAAATAAATTGTATAATTTGGTATTTAACATTCAATATGGCAATTTACTAAATGCAATTTTTGTTCTCAAGCTCATATTTTTTTATAATATTAAAACTTCATTTTAAAATCGTTATAACTCGGATTATTACTTCTATAACCATATATTAAGTTTATTATGTAATAATCTCTTTAAAATGAGATATTTCGAGTTCTACATCATGCTTCTGGATGAAACAGGTCGTTACTAAGAAAGCATATTGGAATGTAAGTCTTCATATAGTAACGACCGGCTTCATTAGAGTGGCTTTTTATATTATAGTAAGTTGGTTCCCTAATCTCTTTTAAAGAGAAAAGGTAATGTTTATTTATTTTTTTTTTTTTTAAAAACACACACTTAAATAATGTAGGATACTTTAAGAAATCAAAGTGTCAAGTTACTACATAAGTCATAATAATTCAATAGTCATTGATTTATTTGCATTGTATTTAATATTTTTTATAAAGGGAAAGATATTGAGTGTTTACTGTAAAATCGCTCAAAAAAATGTTTACTTTACACACAATTTTTTTTCCTTTTTTTATTCTTCTAAAAAAATAGGGGTAAGCATTATACACCAGAGGAAACAATCACATTCCAACTTAACATTTTAATGTCTCATACAAAGAGTAAGTATTGTAATGGCACGGAAATTAAATTAAAGATTGAGATATATTTTCACGTTTTAGGTCCCCTGAGTCCAAAAAAGAGTTCTGTAAAAAGTGTTTGTTTGTCTGTTGTCCGTCGAATTATCCTTTTTGAGTGTTTTTAAGACGATTTGAGTGGTTTTTAGCTGGATGTCAATCTCTTTTTGTATCTGTGTGTCTGTCTGTCTGCCTGTGTCCTGTGAGCATAATTCACACAGTTTTTAAGCCAGAGAGTTACTAATTATTACAAAAGTCAGTCCTCTTTGGTTTTCATATTGTATGACAAAAATAAACTGGTTGTGCATCAAGCCTCAAGTAAAAAGAGTTTCGTTGGTATTTTGGAAATAAGATTATTAATCAAACTATTTCCACAAGTGTTATATATTGCTTCTGACCTCGCCAAAGGTAACGGAAGATATATGATCTTTTAGAAGAACCAATATGTCATCATTTTATGTCTCCGATTCTAAAAATTCCACAGAAATCCGTTTCAGACATCTGAGATAATTTTTGATTAAATGTCTGTCTCTCTGTTTTTTTGCGAACCAAGCACGTCCGATTTCAATGAAATTTGGATGGTGGGTCATAATAATTAGCTCATTGTTGGTCCCATATATATGTTTGAATCTTCTGCGCCCATTTGTTTCTTTCCCATACGCGTACAGACATACATTAATTTACACCTATATCTTCAAAAGTACTCATCTGATTTTTATGAAGTTTGGATGGTTAATCGAAAGTTGAGTGCAGATAGCCCAATATTTATTTCAACCACCTGGACTCTTATATTTTACTATATTGATACTTCCGTTTATGTAAAAAAGCAAAACAATTTTGGCATATTTAAAAAACGGTAGGAAAAATAAATCAATTTGACAATATTCGGTTGAAAAAGTATAAAATCAATAAAGAATATGAAATTGGATGAGAGGGAGCTATGTGCCACACTAATTGGCAGACTATTTTTGTAATCTACTCTTTAGTACTCAAACTTAGAAAGTCGGTTGATAATTTTGAGTTCGCTATATTTTTCCTCAAAAATTCAATTCCAATAAATTTACTGACAAAATATTTATTTGACATAGAGTGTGTCCCCGGATGGGGTTGTCAAACAATTTTGCGAACCAAATATTTTAAAACTACATATTTTAATGAAATTTGGGTTTCCACAATTAGTCCATTGTTGGTCCCATATGAGTTTACACCTTCTGCACTCATTGCTTGGTTTCTATTCAACATGTACGCAAGGTTTTTTTTGTATAAACACCATCAACTTATTATTATTATTATTAACTCATCCGATTTAGATGGTTTATCGAAAGATGGTCGCATTTTATTCATGTAAGAAATTAAAACAATATTTGATCTATTTTGAATAAATGGGGAAATAATTAAAGTCGTCAAACAATTTTGGGTAGTAAATTCATAAAATCATTAATGTATACACAATAAAACAAGAGGAAGCTATGTGGCACACTAATTTACAGAGAATTCTTTTTAATCTCTTCAATTTGTTTTGACTTTTTCCATAAACAAAAGAATCAATTTAGCAACATTTAATGAGCGCATTATTTTTAATGAGCCAAACTATTGTGGGACCATCTGCATCTTACGAGCTATCCGAATTTCTTATTAATCAGATGAGCAAATTTAAAGATGTAGAAGAGAAACAACAACAATTGGCTAATTATTATCTACCATCCAAATTTTAATTGGACAAGTAGTTATAATATATGTTTCGCAACAATGTTGGACAGATAGACACGGGACCAAAAATGCTTCCTGATGTCTGAAAGGGATTTCACATAACATCATTAAAATATGCGATAGTCTTCGAGGATGATATGTGCCACAATAATTTATAGAATATTAAATTAAATATTATTTGTACTGCCGGTTTAATGAAATATAATGTCTAAAGCTTTCAAAAATGTGTTTTTCTTTGACTTGACTCTAAATGACTAAACTCTAGTTTTAATTTTAATAATAGACTCCTGAGCTACTTTTATAATTCTGATAAAAAGTAAGAGTACTTACATAGTACTTCAGTATATAAGTACATAGTATTTGAATAAATTAGTATCAATTAGTAATATTATAATATATAACCAATTGAAATACATTGGTACTTCAATTGGTTTGATATTAAAATTATAGTTTGGTTTTATATCGATACAAATTCCAGTAAGGTATGGAATAAATGTTTCAGATGCAAACGATGACAAGGTTGATGTTTGAGAAAATATGTTTAAACAGAAAATGTGCATTATTTCTTTTTCTTTTTTATTTTATTTATATCTTATGACCTATCTGAGAAAGACAAAATAAAAGAGATATGTTAGACACTTTTTCAAGGTAAATGAAGTGTGCATCTGAAAAATAAAAGACTTTTGGTGTATTGTCGCGCATGCCCACTTTCTCTTCATGCCATTTACCAGGTTTTATCCGATAGATTTGTTCGAAAACCCGTTTTTCTCTTCCGACTTGAGTAATCCAAGAGAAGGGAGAATCTATCAAATAATGGAATTTAGGCTAAATTGACCGGCAAATAGTGGGCGTTTCCTTGTAACTCCAGTATCGCAAGGGTTGCGAAAAGAATTGAAAAACCTGCGTTTACCGGCTCGTAATGTCTCATCGTATCGTCTCTCTTCTCGAACCATTTCCTTCCCCTCCAACACAGCCTGAGACAAAGCTCAACACAAAGGTATTGCCAATCAAAAGAATAAATCGCCTAAAGACCTTACTCTCAACCATCAAAAGTTTACCAATAAAAGACAGACATTGATACAACAATGCTTTAGATTAGTAAAATATGGATTTTCGAAACAATCTTGCTTCCATTAACGTAGGAGGTAAATATTTCAGCCATTTTTGGTTGGATTACCGGCGCCAGTGTAATTTTTATATGGATCTACCTTAATTTTCATTACTCATTTTATTATATGATTTTTCTAGACCATCAGTTTTGTATATATATACATATATATATATATATATATATATATATATATATATATATATATATATATATATATATATATATATAGATTATATATATATATATATATATATATATATATATATATATATATATATATATATATATATATATATATATATATATGTTGTATATGAGCCATTTGAACAATAACAGCAAATTGAGGTCTGTGTAGGGTGTTCACAACCCAGATGTAAGTATAAAATGCAGCAAAAAAGAATACTCTTTTCCGACCCATACTGGAGTTATAGCGTTAAATTGAGCTTTTAAGAAATCGTCAACTTTATCCTCAAAAACATTTTATTACTCAAAAAATATTATAGCTGAAGCGCATTGTGGTATGCACCATTTTAAAGATCAGCTTTTTTTCTGTAGGAAAAAAATATAGTTAATATTTCACAGATTCCTTCAGTCCACTATAAAGCCGGTCGTAAATGAAAAATTATTATATTTTAAAAATTTGTAAAAATGTTGAGCTGTTATAACTTAAAATCCAAAAAAGCGGATAATGTAAAAGTTTACAAAAGTTGGCGCATTTCCCCAGCTAAACTCTATAATTTTTGTTTGCTTAACACTTGGCCAGTTTCTGAATGAGAAATAAAAAATACGGCAGCTATGTAGATATCGCTACTTAGATAGGCAAACTTTTTTGGGAGGGGTTTGGAACAATTTCTTTTCTTCAGAGTTCTCTCCTTCCCATCCCCCACATAACTCCTTTATACACATGATACTGATTATATGCCTCATTGAGAAACTGGCCAAGTATTAAGCAATAAAAATAAAACAGGTGGTCTCATGATAGTAGAAGTGAAGTGTGACAATGGACTAAAGACACAGCAGATTTGACCACAATGTAGATATCACTACTTTGATTTGCTGACTTTTTTAGAGGGAGTTTGGAACTTGGCCTTTTTTTCACACTAAAGTTATTGCTGAAGGTATCATTCCTTTCTGCATCTTGGGCGTCATCTTGGTTTTTTACGAGGTACTGGGGGGAGCAAGGTCACTTTATTTTTCCCATAAATTCATTACGGTATTGAGTATATAGAGTATTTTCCATATATAATATTAATATTTTGATACAAATCGTTACAAAATAATATTTACCATTTTTTTCAGAATAAATAAATGGCACTGCTCTAAAATAGAAATAAAGGCCTTTCAAATGATATGCAACACAATACAAAATTACAAACTTTAAAGAAAATGGTCACTTGACACAGCTCTCGGGAAGAAGTTGACTCTTATATTCTAAGCTAATAGAACGAAATAATGTATATAATAATAAATACTCGATTTAAAGAGAATTAGTGTGCGATATGAGACATCCATTCAGAAATAAAATCGGACAATAATTATGGACGCAATTAGAGCTAAGTCAAAAATTAAAAAAGTATTGATGAAAGCTTCAACTAAGGTATAACCGATGGAGGTACAAAAAAAAAAATCATAGAATCAAACTTATTGATAATTCAAAATCAGTTACTGTTTGTGCAATCAGTTTTTCAATTCGACTTACCGTCAATTCACTTAAATCTTTAACGTTGCATCCACCATTTTTAATTTTTTGGGGGGTAAAAAAAAAAATCTAAACTTTTTGGAATTTTCTCGCCAGTTACAAGGCTATAGCTAAAAGTGTGACAAAATTCAAGTTTCCTGCTATTCTGGAAGTCAGATATAATTTTGATTTTGAGTAAGCGAATGTGTCAGTCAACAAAAATGCCAACTTTTAACCCTTCACCTTTTAAAAAATCTTAAATATGAAAGGCTCAATTATTTACAGTGTCCTAAACTACTTAAGCTTAATCTATGTTTTAAATTTGAAAAGCCCATCTTAAGAGGAATCAAATATAAGAGGTTGAGAAAAATCTGGTGAATTGGCAAGTATAGATACACTACATGCTTGTTGAAACGTTTGTAAACTTTTTACATTACCCGCTTTTTTGGTTTTTGAATTATAACAGCTCAAAATGTTTCCAAATTTTTAAAATATAACAATTTTTCATTTACTTTACTGCTGGGCTTTACTGTGGGGATCGATAAAAAGGGATCGCTGATGTAAAAGGATAAGCTGATATTTAAAATGGTGCATACCACGATGCTGCAGCTATTATAGTTTTTGAATAATTACATTCTTTTAAACATAAAGTAGATGATTTGTTAAAATAATTTAAGGCTATAACTGCAGAACAGGACAGAAACAAGAAAGTCTATACCAACTTTTTTAGGTGAAGTATTACCTTTTAAAGTATTGACATCTGGGCGCAGAACACCCTGTATATGATATTTCTTTTAACGTTTCGAGGTCATCCTTAGAAACCCTTATGCTTTTGGTAGTGGTAGCTCGTCCGTTCGTCCGTCGCATCCTGGATTATATATCCTGACCTATTGTAGCTAGAGATTTGAAATTTTGAATACAAGTTAAACTTTTTTGCCCAAAAACAAGAAAAATGTTACGAACTTTGTGAAGTTTCCAGTTGTGACTAAAAATTGCGAATTGATTGCAATATGTTTTTATTTTTTCTAATTTTGAGTAGGATATCATTTTAAAGGTATTAAAGAGTGGATCATAATTTTATATCGCGTTATCAAATTGGCGGCCATTTTACCCCCAATAGAACAAATAAATGCATACCTAAGATGCTAAAGGATAAATATGCAAACTTTGTTTCTCCAAAGTGCAACTTTTTTATACATATTTTTTTTAAAAAATAAAAATGAAATAAAATAATGTACGAAAATATTATTTTTTAATTTTTTAGACCGAAGTAACCCATTTAGTAGCTGGCTGGCAAGTACTTGAAAGGATGTTTTTGTTTTAGTGTTTACAACCAATATTTCAATATGAACAATATCTCTTGAAATAAGTAGAGCTTAATTTATGGCTAAATGCTTTTCAGAAATGCTGAGAATCAGTGTTGATTCTATTATAACATTTTTTCCAGTGACTTGAGACTAAATCTGAGAAACTTTATTTCACCCCCTTCTCTGAAGGCAACTCTGATTGTCAAAGCTTTGTTATATACGAAAAGAAAACAGTCGGCTTATTAAGTAATGATTCGTTGGATTTTGATTCCTCGAAAAGTGTTTTGGGTAAAACTGAGAAATACGGTGCTGTGAGGGGAAGAGGTTAGAAAAGTGTGCAGGCCTTACTGGAATGTATTATTTTGACAAACGGATATCAATTCTCCTATGTACAAATCATGAATATATTATGATCACTCAAATATATAAATCATACAAATGTAATGTTTGACAAAGGGATATAATCTTTTACTGCCAAGCGATTCTCGACAGCACCGTGTATCTCAGTTCAACCGTGTTTTGATTACTAAAGTTATTAATTTATATTAATTACATTAAATATTTCAATGACAAATTACTATATTTAATAGATACAATTATTAGTAGCTAGTCCTTCTAAGACGAGGATTTCAGCCCTATGTTGGAGCAAAAAAGTTTAAATGAACCACTAACCACTTGTCAGTAATATATTATAATTATTTTAGGAAGGTAAATATCAGAATTTTAATTATGCGAGGGAAAAGAAATTAGGTACTTCGGTTTAATTTCATCGATGAAATATATTGTTTCTCACTTTTTTCTATTTTTTTAATTAAAAATTGTTTAGGCGGAGGAAGGTTCTTGGCTAGTGTTAGGGGTTGGATAAAATTAGTGCTTTTTTCCAGTGTATCGCAATGGGGTAAGAAGAAAAGGAGGGTAGGTTGGGAGGAAAATTGGAATTTAAGGTAATGGCAGAGGGTAGTTTTCAATTTATAGGGCTGCAGTTTGGCATCGCACCCGCCACCCGCACCTACAAGAATCCAATTAGAAATTGACTGGTGGCGCCGACTCGCGGGAAAGGCGCGAACTACAGAGGCTCTTGCATCCCTTTTTCACAGGATTTATCGGCTGTAATTAGGAGTAAGAGGGAAAGGGGTTGTAGCCTCGCGCCGAGTGAGGCTTGCTTAAAGCGACAATGTTTAATCACTCGGAGCAAGAACAGGAGGGTTCGGTGTAGGGTAAACCTTCCTCAAAAACATAATTGCCTCATAAAAGTCTGGTATCGAAGCTGAAGCTCCCCTCTCGGTGAAGGTGTTGCTAAAGCGGCTGGTTGAAGGCTCCAACACTCTCCTTCCTCCCTTTCTTGATGGCGTATTCAAGGATAGATTCTTTCTCTTGACGTATATTGTGATTAACAGAAAATCTTGCTCAGCGTGCTCACGCATATTTCAACGCAACATCCGACCTAATAACATTAATTCCACATCTATATTTAATTTTAAAGCTAGGGAGATTAAATAGTTTGCATATTATCATCTGTTTACTTTCCAAGTGACAAAGCAATAAACTTCTAGATCCTTTAATTACTATCAAGAAGACATTCCTCTAGCTCAATAATTGGAAATGGATTTGCTTTCTTTAAATTGTAGTATCAGAGCGTAAATTATTTTAAAAGAATAAATGAGTTGGAAGATATGTGGACATTAAAATTAAATTATAAATGTTACTACGAATATCCAGATGCAAAACCAATTTTTTGTCCATATGAAAATATTTTTTTTATTTTTTAAAAAAGGCATACTCGTTTTGTAATAATATATTCTTTACAAAAAATAAAAAAAATATTTCATCTTAAGTATAACTATAAAAGTGAAAATATATTTTGTATATATATTTCCACTAGTGTTAATTTCTAATATGAAAAAGAACATATCTTCTTATTTTATTTATTTTCCACTTTTAGAATAAAGGTATTTATGCTCTTGAAGTATTTACAGCATTAAATATATTTATTTTTTTGTGATACAATTTCTAGGGTGTCTGCTTTTGATGGATTTTATATCGCTGTGTTCCAGAAGAAAGTGAGAAATTTGCTTTGGAGGAAGATATGTTGCTTGAGTTGGAAATTTTTTTTCTTCAAATGTATCGAAACGTGCAAAAGATGGAAAAGCCACTGTTTGTAAAACTTAAGTTTAAGCTTCCGATCCGTTAAATCTTCTCCTTCAGATATAGTGAATCTGTATATACAGGTATATGCTTTGTCAAAATGTGAAAACCCCTTGGTTGGAAGGCATCAATGGATAAAGCATTTTTCACACCTGGTGGCGCCTCCTAGGAAACACGTATACGGGATGGAACCATTTCTCCGCTTGAGGGCGCGCCAAAAGAACTTCGAATTTTCCCCTTAAAGCTTATAAAAAAGGACGTTTTATACTTTTTATAAAAGAAAGAATAAACCACCCTCCCCATCTAAAAAAATCCAACTTATACCATTTATTTTTTGCAATTCTCTTTTTAAAATCTTCCATTAACTCTGGAAAAAGCTTTATTCTTCTCTTACTTTAAACGTTTTCTTAATCTAAATTTTTATTTATTTTTTATTTCTATTTATTTTTTTTTATTTTTTTTTTTTTTGTCTCAAAGTCCTCCTTATTTTTCTACTTTTTTTTTATTATTCTTTTTATTATTACTTTTAAAAAAAAAATCCTCTTCTCCATCATTCTCGACAATGTATATTTAAGGTCGAAAAGGGCTCTTTTGTTTTCGGCTACCGCTTGTTAGTTACTTTGACAGGAAAAGAGGAGGGTATTCTCAGGCAGAGAGTAGAAACATTTCCGCCCTAATTTACCCAATTCTTGTCTTTAAGAAGAAAAACTCTAAGAAAAAGGAAAGCAGTAAAGTATGGATAAAAAGAGGAAAAGAAGAAAAGGTAAAGTCGAGGAGTATTTAAAGACTTGAAAGCGGAACCATTATAAAGCTTTTTTGTTTTTACTTTCTCTTTACAAAAAAAAGGAACGATCGATATTATTAATGTTTCGGGAAGCATTAAAGAAAATAAAAACAATGCCCATTTTTACGCTTTTTTATATTTACGAATATTCTTCTTTTTTATAAAAAGAAATATACATAAAAAGTAAAAGAAAAGATCTGGTTGAATGGTTTCTTTGTTTTCTTAC
Source organism: Gerris lacustris (assembly GCA_951217055.1). Lineage (NCBI taxonomy): Eukaryota > Metazoa > Arthropoda > Insecta > Hemiptera > Gerridae > Gerris > Gerris lacustris. Next base: position 117,376,220 of record OX578276.1, read on the forward strand.
AGATTCCGTTAGTATAATAATTATTTAGAACTTTTTATTGTATGGGATCTTTAAAAAATCAAGTTTAACTAAGAAAAGAAAATTAAAGATAAAGAAATTGAACTTTACTTTAACTTTTAGAAAGCGAAAAAAAACAAAACAAAATGGTGGAACTGAAATAAAAGAAATCTTACGCTGCCCTTCTCTGAATATGCGTACTTTAAGTTTCTTAGTACTATAGTTCTTAGTGTCGCTGGGGTAACAGCGATGTTTGTTTTTAGTTAATTTTTTGTTTTGTTTTGAGTTACCAAAACTGTCATTTGAATTGTTTTGTATTGATTATATTTATGATTTGTTAAAAGTATCTTTAAGAAAGCCAATGTACTTTTTGTACGTTAAGTAAATGTTCTACTTATCAGTGAGCATAGCGTTGGTTTTTCTTTATAGTTAAGAGTTTTTCACGCCTGCCGGTATCAAAGCTGCGATTCCGGCAGCGACACTTAGTTTAATATATAAAATTACTTAAGACCCCAATGACTTAATCATTGATTAAGACCCAATGACTTAATCATTGATTATTATTTTTGATTTTTGAGTTCTATTCAGAAGGAAAATTATTTATTCCTTAACCACACCACAATTTTTTTTTATCTTTTTTAAAAGTTAAAAAATAAAAATAGAATATGAAAAGAAACATACAAATTATACTGGTAAGGGAGTAATAACTTGTTCAGACCAGCTTTTAGACAGGTCCAGTTCCAGTTTGCCCGCGAAATGCGTTAATTGTAAGGTTCCGCCAAAGACAAAACCTGTCCTCGACGGCTACTTGAAAAATGCAAAGATAAAGGTGCTTGAAAAAAGGTCTGAATCAGTGGTTCCCGATTCCATAGATTAGGCATTCACCCCTGAATTTAATGAAAAACACAATAAGTCAACAACTACTAAGAAAATCCGTAAAAATTAACTGTCACTTTTAAAAGAAAATAATAATTATACCATGCGTTCGATTAATTCCAGGATGCTGCTGCTAGAAGACACCCATTTACCTACAACCTACCCTCTCACCATATACCCACCCAGGTATATAGTATCATCTACCGTCTAGATCCAGAAGAAGATAACCGGCAAGGAGGCCTGGCTGTGGGAGTAAAAACTGATATGCCGAGTTATCAAATAAACATCACGACAGAATTATCCGTTCAGGCGGTTCGGGTAGGATCTATGTATCCCCTTAACCTTATGTCTATCTTAGATGCAATGACAACATAACATAAACTCAGTTAACTGGAGTAGCATTGTTGGAGATTACAATGCCCATGCTTTAACGTGGGGTTCGTCTAAAAACGATTTAAGTGGTAGAACCATTCAATCCTTTATTGACCACAATATACCTGTCTTTACTTATGTGGACTCGAGAACTGGCATTACCGAATCTAGCTCGAGACGCAACCCTAAAAATCTGTTCGTATTGAAATGGCAGTGATCACTTCCCTTTATTCGTAATAATATTTATTCTTCATAAAATCTGCAGCTGACATTGTGATGCCTAATTTTACTACGAGGAACGAACGACTACTTGTTCCTTGGTGGAATAAGGATTGTAGGAGGTAGGAGGGAGTTAAGAAACCGGAGAAAGGCAGGGAGCCTTTCTTCGGTTTTTTAACTCCCTCCTATCCTTGTCTTTGGCAGTATAAAAAGAACTCAACGCATGAAAATTTGGTAAATTAGAGAAAGACCAGAGCACAATGCTAATACATTTTTACGCAGGCAAAAAAGTCATCATGGATAAATTATGTAACCTCAATTAGTAAACATACAATGTCAAACGATGTGAGGAGAAAAATACCTTCTCAACTAGCCCTCTCAGTTAAATTCTCCAACAAACCATCCCTACCACTGAAAAACTATGAAGGTATTGTCTCCCATTCTAAAGAGGTCTCTGAAATAATTGCAATTCATTTTGCTCGCTTCAATTGGAATGAAGCCTATTCACACAATTTCAAAAAATAGAAAAATAATATGAAGACGAAATTCTCTCGGTCACCTCTTCTGGTGAAGGGGAATGTAACAAGCAATTCAGCCTAAGGGAATTGAATTAGAAGCAGCTCTCAAAACATTAAAAGACACAGCTCCTGGTCCAAATTTAACAAGTAAAAATAATCATTTGAGGATTGCTTACTAGAATTTGATTGGTTGCTTGCTAGAATTTGATTGGTTGAACTTATGAGTTCTGCTTCAACCGATCTTAACTTTTTTTCCTGTTCAATAATTTTTATAAAGTAGAGTGCCTTAACAAGTGGTGCATGTTCTAGGGTTGGTTTCATCGCAAAATATTTAGTATAACTAAAGTAATTAAATAAAAAAAAAAAAAAGTTTAGTTTTGTTGATTCGAAAAAATGCATAATAATTGCCTATTATTGATTTTTTACAAAAAAGAAAAATGTTTTTACACGGTTTTAATTATATTCCCATGATTGTTCGGGACAAATATTGTAATCTAAATTTTACTTTCTCAACTATCTAGAAAACTGAAACACACCCAGATTAAGATTTACCACATCAATTCATAATCAGTCATTTTCATCAAAGTTTAACTTACATACAAAATTCCAGCTTGCTGCCAGTCAGACACTATTTTGTACACCTGGACTATTATTTACCTTAATTATTGATATTATGAATTATGTCGTTAGTGACAGTTGTGGTTTGTCATTCGATAAAAAACACATTAAGATTTCTATATCTCCACGAATAAAGGAAAAGGGCAAAACCTATGTATATTTTACCTTTTATTCTACTTAAAATTCCTGATACTGATATTGGGTTAGTCTTCCTGACTGTGAATGAGGTCGGAGCCACTTTATTCAGCAATATAGCCTAAAACATTAACAATAATAGTGACTTTCCTTTGCTTAAAATAATATAATATAGCTCGTTTAATATTATATTTCTGTTTAAAGCAAAGTAGAAACATAAGTCCTTAGTGCAGACTACGGATAAGTAGACCACACTTGCACGTACATTAGTTGACTATGCTAATCTCAAAGTTGTAGAAAGTGGAGGAACTAAGCTTAACAAAAGGTACTTACTCGAGGATCAAATAGTTTTGAGTTATACACAACTTACAAATAAACGTTTAGCTCGCCTTGGAAATAAAAATATTGTTTGCTTGGCTGGTTTAATGTGTTTTAAAGCCCCTTTCCTTTCAACTTAAAGAGTACTAAGTTGAGCATTCTCTTTAACAATTTAAAACTGTAGTGATGCCGAATCTGTAGGGTAAATCCCAGAGCTAGAAACAGTGGTTAATAGTTTAGCAAACATTTCGTCTAAAGCCCTGGCACATCTAACTCTTAACAAAAACAGCTTTTAACTGCGCCACAGCCTTCTGATGAACTTTTTAAACAATCCAAAGCTTTTAGTGTTAACAATGAAACCCACAACTTAAATTTCAACAAAAAGCTTTTTAGAATACGTTTATAAAGTGTTTTTAAAATTTATCAGACTCATATCATCTATTGTACTTTTAAAAATAAAAGAGATTGATTTTCTAATCAAAGTTACTCTTTAAATCTTGATATTCGTGCTTTAATATAATCAAGATTAAAAGGAATCCCATTTATCAGTTCATCTAAAGTTATTTTTTGGGAAATGTTGGTTTATATTTTGTTTAAAAGTACGATTAGATAAAAAAAAAAATATATATATATAATACTTCAGAGGGTTATATTATATTTTACTATAATTGATGTTGCATATCACATTTGAGAAAATGCATTTATATCCTCTAATATAAATGCACCTCTAGGTAAAATTATATATGACCTCTTGGTCATATTAATTCAAATTGATTTATTATTCTTCTGCATGCATAGTAATAATTTTTATTTAAAAAAAACATAAATTATAATAAAGGATTTTCTTCAAATTATATTTTAGAGTGGGAAATCGAGCTAATACATTCTAATTCATTTCTGATCTAGATAGTGAATCTATCCATTGAAACGAAGCCCTCCACGTAAATAAGGAATAATTAAGAAATATCCCTCCCAAATGTTCAAAAATATTATAAATATTAAAATTAGGTTAAAGATTATAACTATGGTATATATTAAGCTGATGTGATTGATTAAAAAAACTGTGGATGCCTTTCTCGCGTCCTATTATTATTAGGCGATGTCAACCCACTGAGATTTAAAAGTGTGGTGGTATCTGTTTCGATTTCCAGTAGGTTCAATTGTACTTTTATTAAATATTAAATGTGCGTAGAAGCAGGGACGGATAAATCTTTCTGTCGCTTGGGGCACAAATGCTGTTTGGCGTGAGGACTACACTAAAAGCACTCAACTCGCTAATTTCTCAGGAATTAGATTTTTCTGGGAAAAATTACTTATATGGATAGATTCGTATTTAAATGTACCACATTAATTTAGAATTTTTTAATCTAAATGGTCGGAAACATTTTCGAAAAATACTTTTTTTCCCAAATATTAGTGCTAAAATTATTTTTTTAAACTCACATTTGCCAAATTTAATTGAAATCGACCGAGTAGTGTAGCCTTCATGCGTCTGTATAGATAATAGATATTTTTAAAAATGCTTTTTTTTTACTCTTGGGACCTTAACACGTTTAAACCCATCATCGTGGCCTCATTTTATATTAGACAAGTGATCTATACGATCCCATTTTATATAAATCAAGTGATTCACAACTATGATATATCCATACAAATTGAAAGCCAAGCATGGTTACTTTCGTATATTGCTGAAACTTAGCACATCAGAATATTGAGAAAGTATTTTTTCAGCAAATATATTACGAACTAAGGAATCGTTCAGCAGATCCAAGAATTCGTCTTGAATTTTATCGGAATTGCTGGATAGACGGTACAGTCACGCAGTAAAGGTCTTAACACCCTACCTTAAAGCTGCTTAAAGGAGGAAGCACTTTCACCAAGCTAGGGGTTTACGGGCCAATTCTCCGAAGTCCTGAATAGCTCAATTCAAAAGTATAAACAAAAAGAAATAATCGGACTTCTAATATGCCTTGGAATTGGAAGGACGACTGATAACCGTAGTTGAACCTCTTCTTGATGAGATTCAGATTGGTTTTCACCCAAACAAAAGTATCACGGACCTCGTGGTTACTGTTCTCAGCTAGTTGAAAAGACTAGAGAGCTCGACAAACAAGTTATTTATACTTTAGCGGTAATTTAGATGGCAAATGCAAAGAAGAGTTAATACTTAAATAGTTAGTTAATAATTTTAGTTAATACTTATGTTATTAATATGACATATAGTAATTAACTATGTTATATTAATAAAGATAGTATTTTAGCAGTTTCATTTTTCTGCAGCCAGTAGATAAAATATTGTATGCAACAAGGCAGCAAAGGAAACATTTCTGCCTCGTTTATTCTTCGCCTCGGCAGTTAATTATCATAGGCTGTCCTCATCTTCTTGGCTTGAAGGCTAATCTAATCACTCGTCAGTAAAATTCCAGTTTGCTGCCTAGTTACATAAATAACTATTTCTTGGTTACTCTCGGTAACGGTTATAAATAATTTTGTAACCTTCACCTTTTATAACCATGTTTGTCATTACGTATTTTGACAAATTTGACTACAGTTTCTACAGAAATAGGTGCACTCACACCCACGCTATGTGCCTGTCTGGATCGAGTTCAGGTGTTTCCATGCAACACCAATGTCATGCAATTTTGGGCGCCTATTTTATTTTATTTCACATTTCTATTTTACTGTAGCTTTAGTTTTTGCATTATAAAATAAAATGCGATACAAATTGTGATATTTGATAATATGACGCCGGTTGGTATATTTTCCTGTGCTGGTCACTACCTCCCCATCCGCGCCTGGGAAGGTACTAAAATAGTTAAAAGATAGAACCTAAAACACCACCAACGTTATGAGATATTTATGATTAAATAATATATAACAGTCCTTATTTCTTTATTCAATGTTTGATGTGTTTTATGTTATATACAATTTCGTTAAATCTAATATATTAATTTCTTCTAGCCTAGATGACAGAGGGAGAAGGCGATAGAGTAAAAGATGGGGGGGGGGGATTTTTAATTCTCGCCTAGGGTGCCAAAATAACTAGAAACGGCCCTGATGACTGTGAGTCTTAGGGTAGTGACACACTTCGCCACCTGGGTGGCGCCCACCTGGTTGATGTCACTTGCTCCCGCCACCTGACTTGCGCCACCCACTTATATGAGGGATGCAGTCAGCCCCAGATTTGATTTCCCCTATATTTGATTGAAGGAGTGGGGGCTGAGTGGCGTGACTTGGGTGGCGACGTGTGACAGGCTTAATTGAAAACAATAGGTTGACCGGTTGGCGTCACCTGTGGGTGGCGTCGGAAGGTCGACCGTGTAATGCCACCCGGCAGGTAGCGCCACCTCGTGTGACAGGTTCCATCTATTCTCATTGACGACCGGGTAGCGAAGTGTGTCACCCCCCTTAGACTTTGGCAATGATAATTCAGAGTTAAATTCAAGGCACGGAAATGTGATACCTGAGGAATGAGGAAGATATAGCGGGCAAATTCAGAAGAGGCCGGGTAAGGAATTCCACAATAACACTAGGCTACGATTTTATGGATAATTAATTAAATTAAACATATAATGGACCTTTACTGATTATTATTAGATTAAAATCGAGTTTACTCTAAAATGGTGCGATTTATCGAAGTTTATTAAGAATGCCTTGTTTTCTTAAAATTCCTTGATTTATCATGCTTTTCAATTAAATCATTTAAAACATTATTCACAAAGAAGTTAGAGGTAAATTAATGCTTCGCACTGCAAGCTAGAGACTCCTCTGGATAAGTTTTTTGAATTATTTTAATTTCATCTCATAAATATGACTAAGATATTATCTATATCAAATTTTATCACAAATATATTCACATATTATATATATATATATATATATATATATATATATATATATATATATATATATATATATATATATATATATATATATATATATACTTTGCAAATGTGTATAGTACAAGTAATAACTTTTGAACACTTAAAATATTATTTTAATAATGTTTAAAGTAAGAGTTCAAAAATTAAAATTAATAAAGCTGACTTTATTATTTGTTATAAAAAAAGAGTTGAGAAATAAGAGAGAATGTTGTTGCTGTTGGAGAATACTTGATAATAACCAAACGTCTATATAAAGTTTATATAAAGAGACACCTTTACACTTTACTAATTACACTTTACCCACAATTTTCTATCAAAAGAAAAAAGCCTCTTTTAAAAAAGGGACAGCGTTTTAAAAAATATTAAAATATAAAAGCAACGTCTGAGAGGTAAAAAAAGGTGTTTAAAATTAAAATTCCAACAATCATTAACAGGAACCCCAAAAAAATAATAAAGGAAAAAAGCCCCCATCTGCAATTAGAAAGAACTTTTAGAATAAACAAAGAAGAAATATTTAATTTAAGAAAATACAGAATAATTAAAATGTTTTGAATGGAAGGAATATAAATAAATGTTAAGTGTATTTAGAAATCAAATTGAGGGATAAATCTTTTGTATTATTATTTTTGCATCTAAGTAATAGAAACTGCTTAATAACGCTAGCAAAAGTTATATTTTTGAATTATGATGATTGAGATTTTTTATCCCTCGTCCTATACAGCTAATTTTTAACTAAGAAATGTTTTGCAATTTGCAAATCATCTCTATTTATGCAATGTATGATTTTGTTTTCGTGCTAAACTGATCTTCTATTTAATGTAATTAATGAGTTTCACGTCAATCAAGTCCACAAATATCGAGTCAAGTTTCATTACACTTCCTATATGTATACTATGTATTTAGACGGATAGGTTTAAATACATAGTATCCATATTCTAATTCTCAGACTATATCACGTAGAAAGAACAGAACAACAAGACATATCGTTATCTATTATAAAATCGAACAAAAGTAGATCTAATTCTTAACTTTAACTATTCTTAACTCTAATCTAACTTTAACCCATTTAATGAATAAGAATAAATTATATCCTTCGCCTTGAAAACTATTAACTATTGGCAAATTATAATATTAAATTTGTACCTCATTTGGCAAACATGTTACAATCTCCGTTAAAATTTTTACGAAAAGGATCATTGGACAAAAGAAAATCAAAACGGTTTTGAGCTAGTTAAAAAGGAAGTGACATGTGACAAGACTAAGAAACATTACAACCCAAAATTGGAACTTGACTTACTTACAGATCCGTCCTCAGTCGGGTTAGGTGCTTTATTGAGTCACAGAATTTAGGACGGATAGGAGCGAAATTGCTCATTGCTTTTCTACACAGTCAGATAGACAAATAAGCAACCATAATCAACTGGGAGCTAAAACAGTTTTTCCAGCGCTTTATGTCTAACTGCTAATAATTTAAGTTTATTATAACCACAGTTCAAAAACCATTATTATCAATATTCAATCCAGAAACAACATTTCCAACCTTATGAGGAACCCGAATATTTATTTATTCTCTCTTTTTGGCCAAAAGGTTTTGACCATAAAATTTAATTTAGAGACTCAAAGGCGAATTGTAATGCTGATTTTTTATCAAGAATCCTGGCAGAGAAACCAACATCAGTTCACATGAAGGATGATATTGAACGGTGTCAATTTAATCAGCTGGAATTAAGTGTTGCCGGAGAACCCACAACAAATTGCGATGGCTACAGAGAAGGACCACGAGTTGAAGAAAATCTTAAATAGGTCAGAGAAAGGGAAAACTATGAAAGAACTTGGATTCTGTAAACAAAGTTACTGTACTTAGTTACTGGCTGTTGTGTACTTGGCTGAAATAATATCCTTTCCGAGTAGGTTAGGTCTAATTTATACAGTTCAAGTAAATGATGTTGTTTGCTTGTCCCCCTCTCTATTCTCTGTCCCTGACACACTCAAACATTTTCTTTCACAAATCACTACTCGTTTAAATTTAAAAAAAAAAAAGAATCTGATTTTGCAATTACGCAGCACAAAGAGTTTAATCAGTTGGATTTAATTTAAAATGTATTTTGCCTATGGTATATATTAAGATTTGTTTTGCTTCCAAGGTTACCGAAGGTAACGGAAGCTATGTGATCGTTCTGAAGAACGAAAAATTTTTAGGTCTCCGATTTCAAAAGTTCCAAGACAGAAATCCGTTTCAGACATCAGGGAATATTTTTGGTTCCGTGTCTGTCTGTCGGTCAGTCAGTCTGTCGGTCTGTCGGTCTATTCAATTTTTGCGAACCAACATATCTTAAAAACAGTCCGATTTTAATGATATTTGGATGGTAGGTCATAATTAGCTCATCGTTGGTCCCATATAAGTTTCAACCTTCTGCAATCATTTGTTTCTCTTCCTCATGCGCACAAACATACATTCATTTACACTATAGCTTCAAAAGTACATATCTGATTTGTATGAAACTTTTATAATTTGTCGAAAGTAGCCCGCAGATAGCCCTAAATTAATTTGAACCATATACGCTCTTTAACTTTTGCTAAATTGATACTTCAATTTACGTAAAAAACACAAACAATTTTGACAGATTAAAATAACGGGGGAAACAATTAAACAAATTAGACAATAATGGCTTGTAAAAGTATAAAATCAATAAATTTCATGTGCCGCATCGAGGAAGCTATGTGCCACACCAATTGGCAGTCTATTTTTTAAAATAAAATGTTGTCTTTTTTTAAAATGTTATGTTAAAGTGTCGCATACAACTTTGCACCCTCGTGCTGCATAATTGCCAAGCCAGAAAATGTTTTTGGTGTCATTGGATTTCACTTCTTTTTGTATTTTAAATCAAATTATAATTATTATTTGCTACGGGAAACAGACAGAGAAAAATACACTCCAGCGCCGGGATTTGAACCTATCTACATAGAGGCCCGTGGTTCAAATCCCGGCGCTGGAGTGTATTTTTCTCTGTCTGTTTCCCGTAGCAAATAATAATTATTATTTGATTTAAATTAAAATTTAATCTTTCCGTAGTATGAATACTACCAAAATTGTAAAATATTAATTTCTAAGTGATTGTACTAGGTACCGGTACTAATTGGGTACTTTATAATTATAAGCGTTATTTCTCAGTCTAGTTCTATGTCATTAATGTTGACTTCTAAGATTTGTGGATAATTGAAAGCTTAAACTCGGGACAAGATATCATTAACGTAAGAGAAACTCATTCTCCTGCGTAGCTTAGTGGTAGAGCGCTAAACTGGAAATATAGAGGCCCGTGGTTCAAATCCCGGCGCTGGAGTGTATTTTTCTCTGTCTGTTTCCCGTAGCAAATAATAATTATAATTTGATTTAAATTAAAATTTAATCTTTCCGTTGTATGAATACTACCCAAATTGTAAAATATGAATTTCTATTTGTAAATAATTTGGCACTTCTTTAGATTGTTAGTCCCCTTGTAATAAAAACAGAGGGGAGTAACAATCTAAAGAAGGTGAACGAAATGTTCTTCTTTAAACTGTTACTCCCCTTTTAAAACCATAAGTGTGATATTCTTTTTTCTAAAAGTACATAGGACTAATGATGCCTTTATCTTAATAATTATTTAGTCAAAGTCATTTATAAATAAACAGGTCAAGTGTGTGCTAGTCAGCACACAGCGAGGGTCCGTAGGCCACATTATATAGTGTTTAACTGTAAAGTGTATAAACAGTGTTTTTTTTTAAATGCTAAAAAGCTTACTTTGAACAATTCTAAGGGTCTGATATTCTCAAAACACACTCTGATCAAAGTTTTTTTTTTTCCACTGAAACGGACTACAACCATATAAATACATCGAAAAGTTCTAAAAAACGTATTTTGTCAATAAAAAATAAAATAATATTTTTTTCGAAATTTCCAAAAAGTGGTATCTTTACTTTTGGTCGAAGAATGTTCAGGACTTTTTTCAGATTTTTTGCACTTCACATAAGCGAGATAGAAGGGGGGACACGTTTCACACCCACTTCAAACTTGCCTACGCTCGCCCTATTAAAGTTATATCTAATGATTTATATATTTTTGTAATCAGCTCGACGTACCCTTTCATATGATACCCCTCACAGTGTCGAAAAAAAATAAAAAAAATTTAACCATTAAGTTTTTTTACCCTAATTTTTTTGAAAAATATTTTTTTTAAGTCGCTATATTTTTAAAATATGTGGGTAGGTACAAGACACATACATGCCAAATTTCAAACTGATCAGACGAAAGGTGTAGCCGTGAGAGAACGCGAGAGGACAGACGGAGAGACAAGCAGGAAAATATAAGGGTCCTTGGTTTTGCCTACGGACCCTAAAAAAGGGGGAGTAACAATCTAAAGAAGTAACAATAAGTTTTTGTTTCATAGCGTCTGGTTCTTTTTGAACACATAATATTTACATATTATAATATAATGTTTACATATTATAATATAATATTTACATATTATAATATAATGTTTACATATTATAATATAATATTTACATATTATAATATAATGTTTACATATTATAATATAATATTTACATATTATAATATAATATATACATATTACATACTATATAATAATATAAGAAAAGATAGATAAGATAGAAAAAAATAAGAATAAGGAACAAAGAATATAATAGGATTTTATAGAAAGAGAATAAAGAAAATAAATTGAAAAAGGGAATAATAATCATTATTAAGAAGGGGATTGAATCGAAAGTATGAAACGCGGTGGGTGTTTAAATTAAACTAAACAATTATCTGGTGTGCTCAATACCTAAAGTTAATCTTCGAGCTCAATTCCAATACAACACACTTATTCCAATACAACATTTTACTAACGAGAGTAAAATAATACTTTAGAATTGATGTTCTCTATTTGGTATAATACTAGTTATTATTTTTTTAATATTTATTAGCATTGAGAGGGGCAAGGAACGAGATTTCGTATTTTTCTAGATTAAACTCTACCTAGATACAAATTTCTAGTTTCTAAGATTGCTAGAAGAGCTATAAAATTATGATGAGTTCAGTCAATAAGTGTGTGTCAAATAATAAAAATGTAGGCTAATTTATATGAATAAATAATATAGGTAGGAGTGAGATTTATTTCTGGTTTAGTTTGTAAAATAACATAAATTAAAATTAATTTTATATAAGTATCTGTAATAGGATAGTAGAGAGGGGTCCAAAGTGTCCTGAGTTGGTTCCAGTAAAGAGAGGTACGGCTGTGACTTCTTCTGTTAAGGAATCAGGACTATAATATTAGGAAAAAATAAGCTTGTATTAAAAAAAAGCAGCATTTATGCATAGTCAATAATATTATAAGAAACAAAAATGATGATAACTTAGTAGATGGACCAGGCCCAGTCTTCTCTAAACATGATGATTCTACAAACAATTTTTTTCCAACTTTTAAACTACAGGTACAAAGTATCATAAGAATTGCTAACAGAAATGTTAACCTAGTAAGTTTAAGTAAAAAAAATATAAATATTATGGTCAGTGCCTGAAGGTAACGTAGTGAAATTAACGATTTCAAGTAAGTTGTTCAAAGCTAAATCAAAATGTCAATATTTGTAGTGGCGTAGCAAAATAATCATTTATAAAATTACCTTGTGCTTTTGCCTTCTGATTACAGTTTAGTTTGTTTATATAATGTTCATGTTTTTTAGCAAATTGCATATTTACCATTAAATGACCATTATTCTCTAATCTGTTATTACTTTTCTCTAAGCAAGATATCAAATCGAAAAATTACACCCAATTTCTAATTCAAATCTCAATTTTGTGCCCTCTAGAAGTAAGATTAAGATCCTCAGGTGTTATTCTTTCGCGAAAATTATTCGCTTTTCCACGTTTGATAATCTTACAATCAGTAAGAAAAATCTGCATTTTTAGTCATGTGATTGAGTTATTTCGCGTGGTCTGGTTCACTTAATGTAATGGCTTGAGTCAAGGTGTTGCTTGATTGATGTTCTAGCCCTTTCCCGAGCATTAAGACCCTAATCTAACAATACTGATCGTAGATATTGTTAAAAACAGAAAAAATATAATTCTGAAATAACTCTTTTTCTGTGTATTCGAGTATATAATTTAAATGTACTCATTTAATATATTACAGTTTCTGCATCACTTATTATTGTCAAAGTAGAGAACACGCAAATGTTTGACTCGGTTTTACATTCTATTAATCTGTTCAATTAAATATGCTTTATAAATAATAATTTTTCATTTAACAACCTAGTTGATATTTTATATTTACTGCATGGAAGAAATTAGCATTATTTTTTGACAATTTTTCGTTGCATGTTGCCGGCCTTAAAGTTTGGAGGTAAGAGAGAGTTTTGCTCTACGTCCCCTTGTCAATTCCTTTGATATTCAAAACATAAAAAAGGAACTAACGTCTCGTAAACTTTGCCTTATCCATGAATGTTCGAAAAAACTTTTTAATAAACTCTATTTTTATTTATTATAAATATTTATATAGTTTAAGCTAGCTTCTTACATTAAACAAAATATGCACTTGTCGGCCTGTCTGTCAGTAGCGTTTACGTGCCCGACAATAACTGGAGTAAAAGTTGATTAATTTATATGAAATTTGGTACACATGTTCCACAAGGATACCTATTGATCTTTCTCTCTGCCACCCTCGTTAATTATCAAAATACATACAGTATTCTGCCTTAGTGCCTTCTGTTTTCCTGCCTTATTGTATTATATTTATAAGATGATATAAAGTAAAACAAAGTCGGAGGTGAATGGATATGGATTTTTCAAGGTTGATCGTTGTTGTATGTGAGTGTAATTGGTCATATTTCTTGAGTGAAGGTAAGGAAAGCACTAAGGTCTTTGCCATCATTGTGATATCTATAATTTAAAAAATTCCTGAACACAAATCCATTTCTTTTGTCAGAAAACATTTATGGTCTCATTCATACACACCATTATGTGTCATTCAACATTTCTTCGAACCATCTAATCTTAAATCTGGCGGCAACAGCATTATTTTATTAACTTCTTATCACTTTAAAATGGCATTCGATTTAGAAGAAATTTGGATAGTTTGTCGAAAGTACACGGTAGTGGTCCTATATTAATTTCAATAGTCTGACCAAATTTAATAGTGCTTAAAAATAAGTTTGACTCCACTGGGAATCGAAGCAGATCCAAATCTCATGATCAATTCGTCCAATAATACGACAGAAGTAAGCTATGTGCTACACAAATTGGCTGACTATTTTATTTTTTATTATTATTTGTGTAATTTGTACACTATTTAAAAAAGTAATAGCCAGCTTTAAAGACATATTAGCATGCGATATTTTAAGTTGTTCGCAGGTTGCTGTGCCAAGCACCAAATGTTTTGCTACAATAATCAAGTAATTTAAAAGGCCGTGGACTATAGGTGAGTGACACCCATTTAGCCACTGTCACACGCAGGCTGCGAACCGAGCTCAACCCTCCCGACAGAAACCTTGCTTCTGCTAATTCCTCTGCAATGTCCTCTGGCCTGTCACAAGGTAAACCTTCGGACCCAACTATAAAATAGATAATGAACAAAACTATTATCTTTCAAATTAGTAACGGTTAATTAATCATTATTTTGACAGACAAGTCAATTACAACTAGAAAGACAAATGTTTGGGATCAAAATGAATGTATTATTGAATTTATAATTTACATTTTTGTATTAGGGTCCGTAGTTTAAATCGAGGACCATTAAAATTTCCTGGGTTAGTGTGTCTTGCTGGAGATCGTTGACGCACATGTATCTTCGAAAATAACCATCACCAAAGTATGAAACTTTTCAGCTATTTTATTTGTAATAACCCAAACACAGAAAATGTTGAGAATCACCAAAAAACATCTCTCAAAAACAGGAGGTTGCAATTTTTAAAGGAAATGCGTCATGTGGGGTGTTAAATGAGAGCCCTATGTACAAATCATTTTTTTTTTTTTTTTTTTTTTTTCGTTTTCGTACCAATTAATCTTTTACCATAAGTCCTTAATTTGTTTCACGTCATAATCTTATAATAAATGGTTCAAAAGTTATAGCTAAAACAAGCATAACATCTTGAAAGGGCATGGCCGATTATGCTGGTTAACGAATTATTCCGATTTGTTAAATTGCTTACGGACCATTTTGAAAGAAAATCACATACTTGGCATCTTTAAACTTTGACCTACTAGATGTGAGAAAATGAAAAATATATATTCTATATATTCAGCTATAACTACTATAGTGATTGTTATTGTTTTGTTAAATATTTGATTTATTTACCATTAATATTTATATATTTATTTATAATTTATTTACTCTCATAGAAATTTGTATGAATATAAAAGTCAACGAAACTCCCCCTGACGGTCTCTGGCCAAGGGTATGTACGTTACTAATGCATGTTGTTATTGTATTATCTAAATTAAATAAACGTTTTTTTCTTCTTCTATATTCAGAACATATAAACAAGCTTGAAGCTGCATTGTTTGATGAATATTCATTCTTCCCTCCATTGCTAAAACTGTTTGGTTTGATATATAAATGGAATCCTCCCAGGTATCACTTTGAGACTAAAGTTGGCAAGTTCCAAAATGTTTTCTTTTCTTTGCCTTTATAACCGGTATTTTTTTGTTTGTGAAAAAAATATAGGTCCAGCAGAGCTTTTTAAGACAATATCACCAAGAAAAGTATAACTGGATCTGGAGCATTATTTTGTAAATGGCTGAGATTAGGCATAATTACAAGTCATATTTTCTTCTTTTTATCGTCATTCCCAGCCTACCTTGCCGAAGCCAGGCCTGCTTTTTAACACAAGAAAAATCTGCAAAACAACTAAAATGTTAAAAAAAAACCATGGGCTTTTTTAACTCCGCCCCCCTTCCCCTCCATCATCGGTTCGTTAATTGTGATAAATGACTGGTTTGAAAACTCGAAGCTTTTCTAAAACTCGCAGCCAATACTGAAACAAATGAGAAACTTTCTGGCTTCCAACTTTGGTTTTCAAATCTAAATTTTCGCCTCCTCTCCTCCCACCACGACTCCGAGATCCATTTGTGACTTTCTTCTCCCCTTCTTCTTATCCCACTCGCTCATTAAGAGTAATTAATTCAAAGTTGTACTTGCCCTTAATTTATTTCTTTTCCCATTTTCTTTTTAATGCATTTATAACTCAAAAATGAAAAAGGGTTTCAGTGTCTTTTTCAAATACTCAATTTAAATATTGTGCACCAAGAGTGTGCGTTTATATAATCTACTAGCCCACACCTGGTGGGCCTCATGCTAGGTATCAGTGGCAATGTCTCCTACTATCATGTAGACAAAATAATTAAATGAAACCCCTAAATTTTGTGTCAAAAGCCTTCATATTATAGAATCAGGACAATATTATACATCATTCATTCCATTACTAAAATTAAAATACCCTCCGAATCGCATTTTGGAGGCAATTTATACAAAGGAAGAAATCGAATATATTAGTTTTAGAAATACTTTTGTTTTGATGAAAAAAAATAAAACCCCGATTATTATAAAAATATTTAAAGCATTTTCAAAAACCAAAACTTTCTATGTTTTATTAAATAACTTCTGATCTAATCAATAATTTTTTATGAAACTAAGACCCTTTCACACTAAACGAATCTCATGAATCCAAATCAAGGAGAATGACTCAACAAGATTCAGTGCAGAGATATATATATATGTACTCGTATTTAAAAGTTAACAAGGCTGTGTTTCTGTGAATTTTCTTTATAAGATTTTTCGTTTTTTGAGGTATCCGAACCAAATTTGGCTCACATATTTCTCATCTCCCTGGTAAAATTAATGTTTTTTTTCACCTTCTAATACTCACTCATTTTCAAGATGACGGCCATTAAGGAACTACTTTCAAGACAAAATTCCACCTAATCATCTATTAACCTCTATTTCTTGAAAACTGTTAATTCTGGAGTCATGAACTATACTACAAAGCTTACTTTATGAATGAAGATCTCCACTATGAAATAATAAGCAAGGTTTATTATGATCCACTATTTTAATTAATTGATTAAATTTATGAGACTGTATTAATTTAATCTTATAATTAGATAGATAAGAAACGTTTTATAATATTTATTATTAAATACATGGTAAAAGTTACTAATTAATCAGCCTTGAGAAGTTGTGTGGGTGAAGTAAAATTGATTTTAAATCTATATATATATAATTAAAGTTTTGTCTGTACATTGATCAGAATTGACATTTTTTTTTGATAATTTTACATTTTATACATCCCAAAAACCGAATCTGGCCTTAACTTTTTTCGTGTATGTATGTGTGTCTGTCGCCCCAGTCAGACTTTATATAGGCGCAAAACTGACTAAATGTAATCGATTTTTTTTTTTTTTTTTAGAGATGAGCGCAAACATGTTGCGCAATTTGTAGGCTTGGTTTCATCTAAAAATATTGAGTAGAACCAAAGTTATTATTATTAAAAAAATTTATAAAAAATAACCTGAAAAAAAATTAGGTTGACCCACCATAAACAAACCCCACAGACTCGCTAATCAAAATGTTTGGGTACTTCTAGACCACCTAGAGACTCGCGGTTTTTTGCGTTTGGTCGGAAATTGGCCCATTACATATCACTTAACGTTTATCGTAATTTATAAAAATAATTACTCCCTGACAGAGGATCGAGCCTGACGTCTCGGATTTTGCAATAATTAAAATAGCTATAATTGTTCTAGTTATTTTTCAGGAACAAGATTTTTCCCCGGTAAAACGACGTATGGTTAGATTCGTATTTATATGGTCTACAGTTCTAAATATGTTTGCCAAATTTAAATTAAATCACTCCAGTAGTTGAGGCTCTACACGTCTACACAGATGATAGACTATAGACTGGCAGACAAGCATGAGACCAAAAATGTTCTCAGATATCTGAAAGATATTTCTTTCTTTAGAAAGATCACATAGCTTCTTTTTACCTTCGGTTAGCTCGGAAGCAATAAATCAATTAAATGAGATATAGCATTATACAGTTCTAATATCTTTCTTTATTTGGAAAAGTTTTGTTCAATTTATCGCCCCGATTTTTGTGTTCATATGAAATAGGTACACGATATGATTTCACCACAGGATTTTGTACAGGCGATATTTCTGACTTAATGCGACTCTTACAATAAACTAACTATAATCTACTATACAACTAACTCTAAACTAAATAAAGAGCATATCTTGTAGGGCTTGAAGGGACGTAGATAGGTCTTTTTATCCTCTCCAGCGCTCTCTAGTGTCAAAACAAATGTGTATTTGATAGTACCCAGTTATCACGAGTGCTTTTTTACGTGAAGACCAAACCTAATAAAAAGTATCCTGTCTTGTAGAGACAATTTTTGAGATAGTACCTTCCTTTGAACAAGTGGAGTTATCATTTGTTGATGAGGCGAGGGTTGGAAATGATATGGTTGGGGTTCTCATTTTATAGAATTAAGAGAAAACATAATTCAATTTAAATTTAGTTATTATTGACCTCATTATATGAACACCCCGAATGCGGGTTCTACCTAATTCAGACTACTTTCTAGGACTCAAGGGACCCCAATACGTGTAAATTCATCAAAAGCTCAAAAAATTGATTTTTCGCACCATATCAATACTTTCTCTCTATACTAATTTCTTTCTCTTTTATACTAAGTAAGTATAAAAGAAAGTAAAAATCATTATAACAATAACAAGCGTCGTATCTCACACCATTTTCCTTTAATTTTATAATTAACATTTCTATGTCCATCAAAGTATTGAATTTCTCTCTTTATTTACACCGTTCAAGAAAAAGGCATAAAAGTCTGTCTGTATTTTGTTTCGATCAGGTGGATTGAAGTTGATTCGGCCGGTGTGGAAGTGGTAACAGAGTATCTTTGTATTTGAATAGAAAACCATTCCGCTAAATCTTAGTGAATCATATTCTCCTTGATTTGGATTGATTTAGATTCATTAAGATTATTTTTTTATATGAAGGGTTTGTTTATAATAAACACGAATCTGATATCCCTGATTCTGATTGATACAGATTCATGATTCGTTTAGAGTGAAAGGGGCCTGGCCCTATTAAAAAAGCCAAATGTTGGTGTACTCCTTTGCCTAAAAATTCATTAATTTCGTTCAGCCCTTAAAACTATTTGACTCCTTCGTAAAAAATATCATATTTTATGCAAATAAATAGATTATTATTCATTCAGCCAATTTCGCGTCTATAATGTCCCACTTAGGAGGCATACACACATAGATGCATACTGATCTGCTTACTGGCCTCTTTTGGTTTTCGTGATGTTTGAATTGAGAATGTATCCGAAAATTTTGCGATTCTGATCAATGTACAGAAAACAAGTTAATTTTACATATATAGGATAAAAAGGAACTACTTTACTTATGTGTCATAAAAATTAATGAAGCTAAGCAATAGAATTTGAAAAGTGAAGCAATTGAATAAAATATAAAACATATTATTACTCTCATCAAATTAAAAAAATATTATAGAAGTTTACTAAATTTTACTATATAACTCCAAAATACCACTACGGTGGCCCATATTCTCGTAAAAAAGCTGAAAATATAACTATGTTTTGACCAAGAGATAAAAAGATAAATAATATAGGTACAGATCACAACACCAGATTAGAGAATCAAAATTTGTTTTTCCTAATATTGTTTAAAAATGTCACGTTCTCCACTCAGGAAATTATTGAATTGAAGGAGTGATTCTTTGTCCAAGCTCGCATATTTATTCTACTTTTACGGTTATCATTATTTCATTTATTTATTGTTTTACATAAATCAATATATATATATATATATATTGATATATATTGGCTTTTTTAATAGGGCCAGGCCCCTTTCACTCTAAACGAATCATGAATCTGTATCAATCAGAATCAGGGATATCAGATTCGTGTTTATTATAAACAAACCCTTCATATAAAAAAATAATCTTAATGAATCTAAATCAATCCAAATCAAGGAGAATATGATTCACTAAGATTTAGCGGAATGGTTTTCTATTCAAATACAAAGATACTCTGTTACCACTTCCACACCGGCCGAATCAACTTCAATCCACCTGATCGAAACAAAATACAGACAGACTTTTATGCCTTTTTCTTGAACGGTGTAAATAAAGAGAGAAATTCAATACTTTGATGGACATAGAAATGTTAATTATAAAATTAAAGGAAAATGGTGTGAGATACGACGCTTGTTATTGTTATAATGATTTTTACTTTCTTTTATACTTACTTAGTATAAAAGAGAAAGAAATTAGTATAGAGAGAAAGTATTGATATGGTGCGAAAAATCAATTTTTTGAGCTTTTGATGAATTTACACGTATTGGGGTCCCTTGAGTCCTAGAAAGTAGTCTGAATTAGGTAGAACCCGCATTCGGGGTGTTCATATAATGAGGTCAATAATAACTAAATTTAAATTGAATTATGTTTTCTCTTAATTCTATAAAATGAGAACCCCAACCATATCATTTCCAACCCTCGCCTCATCAACAAATGATAACTCCACTTGTTCAAAGGAAGGTACCATCTCAAAAATTGTCTCTACAAGACAGGATACTTTTTATTAGGTTTGGTCTTCACGTAAAAAAGCACTCGTGATAACTGGGTACTATCAAATACACATTTGTTTTGACACTAGAGGGCGCTGGAGAGGATAAAAAGACCTATCTACGCCCCTTCAAGCCCTACAAGATATGCTCTTTATTTAGTTTATAGTTAGTTGTATAGTAGATTATAGTTAGTTTATTGTAAGAGTCGCATTAAGTCAGAAATATCGCCTGTACAAAATCCTGTGGTGAAATCATATCGTGTACCTATTTCATATGAACACAAAAATCGGGGCGATAAATTGAACAAAACTTTTCCAAATAAAGAAAGATATTAGAACTGTATAATGCTATATCTCATTTAATTGATTTATTGCTTCCGAGCTAACCGAAGGTAAAAAGAAGCTATGTTCTTCAAAGTTGAATACATCTTGAAATAGAGAGTCAGGGACAGCATGCAGTTTTTGGGCGATGCTCAGATGCTGTAAGGGTGCTTCCCAGGTACACCTAAAAATACCAAGTCCCCGAAAACGACGAGGTGAGTATAGCATAGCTGATGTTGTATGAGCAGGTAGCCCAACTATTGCTTTGGTACTTCTTCTTATTATAACATCTACCCCTTCTAATAATGATGGTGGTAGTTTAGTCAGTGGGGCAGTTTGAAGAGGATAAGCCAATGCGGGAAATATGTACTGATTTAGTACATTAAGCTTCTGATCTGGTTTTAGTAGATCAGATTTAGTCAGTTTATTTAGATTTTCATTGAGCTTGCTTAAAACAATACAATATCTTAACTGTTACATAATTTTATATGTTACTACAAGTAGGTATATTTTTTTATTTTTAAACATTTTATCTAAAATAATCATATGAGGTTCTCTTTGATTGTGTTTCATATAATAATATTTTTAATTAACAATGAATTCAACCATTATTTTTATATACATTTACTTTGAAGTTGTTTATTTAGATAAAATACATTTTGTAGAATAGTCAATTTTGCGGGCTTAATATTATATTTGAAAAAAAAGTAAAATTAGGTATTAATTTAAATATCTATTTAGATAAGTTAATATATCTATTTGAACAACAACAAATCAAAACAAACATTTATTTTTATTGGATGAATGTGGTTGCCTTAGCTTGTCAATTACAAAACATTTCAGGATGAGTCGTCGCCGTCGGGACACTACTTGATTACATAAAAGAGATTTATGAACGACACAAAATTTAGAAGTTTAATACAAATAATTTAGTAGTTTAGGTTAATTAGTAAAACATAATCCCCCTTTAACATTATAAATATAAAATTGAATTAATTTTTAATCATTAAATGCTATGTTATTCTTTACCACAAAAAATTGTAATAATAAAAAACTTTTTAAGTGGAGAAGGAGGCAAAAAAGAAGAAAATATTATGCATTAAGCCTTAAATCCTTTATTAAAAAAACAAAAACGTAAAGATGAGGCTGTTTCCCTGTTTTCTCTTATAAACATCAGGTTCAAAATAAAGTTCAAATTTCAACTTGTTTTTGTTTCAAGTTAATTAAAAGAGAAGAAGCGACGGAAGGCTCTGTGGGAGGAGGAGGTTCTAGAGTAGGAGCAGTGAGGTAAATGGGGGCAAAGTTGCTCTTGCTCGGGGGCAACTCTTTCCCTTTGAACTTGCCCTCATTAATTATTTCTATATAACCGAATAACCCAGAGGCAGCATCAGAAATTTTATGTGAATCAATTTATTATTAGCCCACTTCTTTCCCCCACCTCTAAAATTTTATCCTTTTTTAAACTTTTTTTTTGTTGCAAAAGAGGTATCTGAAAGTTCAAAGTTGGGCTTGTTAACTAAGTATAATATATACTCAACACATACATACATAAACCGATGCATTAAGTAAATATACATGTATACAGATAAATATATAGATACAGATACGAACATAGAAAGTTCGTTTGTGTATTTAATCTGTATTTGACAGTTAAATTATGTTTGGAGAGAGAAGTATCAACATATATAATATACTAATTTTGAATTAATTTAATAATACATCAAGATAAAAGGAAAAGGTTTAATTTCAATATATTATAAAGTTTATAATTTAATTCGATTCGGGATGTTCTCATTCCATTTAGATTCCCCTCTTCTGCCTCTTTGTCTGTCCTTTACCCTCTGTTTTATCAGACAAATTTGTCAGTTTAAATTGCTTTTCAAAGAGACAATTTGTGAAAATAATTATATTATTAAGGGTCAAACTTAAGTATAAATTGATTAATAATAATTTAGAGAGGTGGCTCAAATAGTCGGATAACCCTAAAAGTCGTTATTTAAATAGGGTTTTCTAATTCAAATCATGACAGAAAAGAAATTTCCGAAGAATAATAATAAATAAGAAAATAAGTTCTAATAAAATGGAATAATAAAATTTTTATTAAAAAACATTTTTAAAAACAAGCTTTTATTCGTATTCTTCATAGCAAACCCTTTCATTTGATACCCATATCATGGGCTGCTTAAAAAATCCGCCATCTTGGGCTGTCCGCCATATTGAATTTAGAATGATGCCACTTAGCTAACTATGCATTATCATCCAAACAAAATCTGTATGCAAAATTTTAATTCTATCGGTTGAGGATAACTGTTTTAAAATTTGAGTTGCAAGTTTGACCCGAACATACATAGATACATACAAACATTGCAAGTTAAATAAAAGATTATTCTTGGTAGCAGTTTATAAAATATGATATATAAAAATAAATAAATAAATGTAACTCTGCAACAGAGAATTAACTAAATAATTAGCGAAAAAGGTACGGCAACTAAAAAGTTTTTCTCACTTTTCTTTGGAGAAGTCTTATATATATTAGAATGAATTTTAAGCCTTATACAGTGATTTTTAGGGCTAAAAAGGATAATTAGCATGCAGGTGTCAGTTTGAAAAAACAAATTTGAAGTCATATGACTACATTTTACTAGATTTTTTTATTACATAACCGAAAAGAAAGATATTACTTACCAGCAAGAAGTACAAAATATCTAACTCTGAGATATGTATAAGACAAGTCTTATACTGGCAATTTCCACACTGGCACCTTAGTAGTTGTAACAGACCTTTGTTTAGTATAATATTGGAGTCAGGACGTTCACATTATTTATACATTACTATTAATATGATTAAATAGCTCTAATACTGAATATGTTTCTTTGTCATGATCTTTCTTTGCTATTGAACTGCTCAAACTGAAAGTAAAACTCTTATTAAAGGTACCAAAACAAAAACAAACCTCTTTTTAACGTTAATGTTATAAGAGCTGAACTCTTCTTAAATTTTAACAAAAATATGAACATAGTAATCTCGTGGCAATGCTTCCTAAGTTGAAAAATATAATGTAACATTATGGAGCTCGATTGATATCATTTTATGATTCAACTTATAATGCAATGTTAACAATAAATTGTTTTGGACGTATACTAGATTCTATCTAATAAATAATATTAATACAAATTAATAAATACGGTTCTTTCTCTATGGTTCTAATACTTGGAACAATATTTTTTAGAAATGTGGTATTAAGTAATAAGCAAGCAATTTGGTTATATCTGGAAAATGCACTCTATTACACCACGTGCCGTTTTTCGATAAAATTAATATATATTTTTAAAAAAACTCTATGAGTTGCTACCGCTCATATTTCCATTAAAAGTAATATCATATTTGAACCAGAAAAAAAATATGGAAAGCCTGTATAAACTGATAACGGAGTAAAACGGAGGCAAAATGGATTAAGCGTTTGGCTCGAAAACGATAGGAACGAATTGTCTTCTTTCCAAATTCCACAGCTAGGTGTATCAATACTGAGCTGAATTGGGCAGTTCAGAGCGGGTTTTAATTGCCCAGCGCTTTAGAAAACTAAAGCCTACCTCTGTTATACCAATTAAAAACCTCGACATCGCGAATATCCAGATTTGTAGGAGTATTGTGAGTGAACGCGATTTCATATTTAAACCGTTATTCTTTTTTATGGACACGATGGTGTGAATCAGAGCTTGATGGAGCTTTGATATTTTAGAATTTACAATTATATCACAATAATCATTATATACATTTTCTCACGTTAAGGTTATTTTATTCAGTAATAGAACTCGGTATTAAATTTCATTCCGCAATAATTGAAATTTTGCAGTATACTTGCTCAGAGCAAAAATATGATTTTTGGTTATATATATTAATTGATTAACTGATAACGATAGGGGCTTATTATTACAAAGATGACACGACTTGTTGTTCTAAACGTAAACTATTATATTTATTAAAAAAATACAGCTTGGTACTCTATTTATGATATAAATAGGTAAATTTATGTTGGGTTAAGGAGTTTAATTTATTTGCTTTTACATAAATATTCAAATTCGACTATGATCATATTTAACGTTATCAACGTATAACAACTTATAAATTATCAATTTATCAACTTTTATCAATTTTTAAACAAATCCTCTTGAATCCATTACAATTATCTTCACCTCCTAAAGCCTTTAATCCCTCAGATGTCCTTTACACTAATAACAACCTTCCTCCAAGAAATCCCCCGGTTACGACCTTATTACCTTCGAAATCCTTAAACACCTCCCAAGGAAAGGTATCTTATTTCTCACATACATATTCAACTCCGTCCTTAGGACTACTCACTTCCCAACTCAATAAAAATTCGCCACCATTGTTATAATTCCTAAACCTTCAAAACCTCCTCATTTAATAGTCCTATAAGTCTTCTCCCAATGATTCGGAAAATCCTAGGAAAACTCCTTTGCAGACTTCTTCCCATCCATATACCGTTCCTACCTGGATATCAGTTTGGTTTTCGAACTAACAAATCCACTATTCAGCAATGTCATCGAATAGTTGATGTCATAAAAGATATTGCTCAGCTGTCTTCCTGGACGAAGCGCAAGATTTTGACAGGGTTTGGCATACTCTGGTACTTGGGCTGCTTTGGAAACTCAAAGGCATCCTTTACATATTTACCTCATCCTTAAATCCTTTCTCAGCAATTGATATTTTCGTGCAAGTTTAGACACACTCACTTTCATCCATCTGCCCTGTAAGTGCTGGAGTACCTGATGCCAGTATCCTAGGAGCTCTTCTATATTCCATTTTCACTCGCGACGTCACTTAACATCCTTCCTCGGTCCTTGCCACCTTTGCAGATGCCAAGGCTATCATATCTGTCCACGAGAACCATCAAACCGCATCTAATAATACTCAAAGCCACCTTCTCCTTCTGCAACTTGGGTTAACCCTTAAATACTAATGGTAATTGGATGGCTGGTATTACTAAACCTTCGTCGATTCGACTAACATATGCAGAAAATACATAGTTTGAGTTGAAACTACACTTTTATAAAGAGAAACCTATTAAGAACTCATTATTAAATCTTTTAGTGAGATATACAAACATTTGATGACAAATAACTTAGTAGGAACATCAGAAGAATCTGAAATTGAGTGAACATTAATGTACCAGGTCCCATGCCCCAGGCCAAAAGTCGTAGGCCCTTTGCTATGTGCTCCAGGCCCAAGATTATCTGTCATTGGTTTCGGCCAAGGCCAATTACCCTAGGCCCATTGCCCCTTACCCCTAGACCTATTGCCCCTTACCCCAGGCCCATTTTCCCAGGCTATAGGCTCATTCGACGACCAATTAATTCCCCACGTTTATTACTAAACGTTAGTCGACGAAGTAGCTTTGACGGGAATTTGCCAGAAAACGAGTGTATGCTCAAAAGGCATACACTCGTCCTTACTACTGCTACACTTGCAGGTGTGTTACTAACCAGTGCAAGCACTGCAGAAGGATGGGGTACTCATCACCATTGCATACGAGCTTAAAAGGTTAAGGTTCAAACTGTGCTCGTCGATTCGACTACCATTAGCATTTAAGGGTTAAGGGAATGGAGGAACAGAAAAGTATTCATGTCTCTTTTACTCTTCGTCATAGCACCTGTCCCCCAGTCATTCTTAACAAGTACTTGTTAAGTAGCAGTACTTAACAGTACTTGTTAAGTGCTTGTTGCAAGTAGTAGTTCTTACAAGTTCATATTCCTCAATCCAACACAGTCCGTTAACTAGGCGACTCACTTAGCAACATCGTAAGGAACAAAACGTACGGAATTTCATGACGATAAATGTTGCTGCTTTTTAGATCGTAGGTCTAATCTTTCCTTAAGTAATAAACTTTGTATTTACAATTTAATCCTAAAACAAGCTTGGAATAGAAATGTAGGGTAGCACCAAGCCTTCCTACTCAATCTTTCGTCAAATCCAAACCCTCCAATCAAAGATCGTCAGGAAAATTACAGATGCCCCCTTCTACGTCTCCAACCTTACTCTCCGATCTTATTATTTCTTTTGTCCAAGATCTATCTCGGTAATCCTAGAGATTTATCCTCGGTAAATCCTAGAGATTTACTCTTTACATAATTTTTATATTTAATTTTAATCTTTAATCACCACTTGATTTATTTTTATTCAATTACATATTTAATATTTCATTTACTTATATAAATTTATAAATGCAACTATTAATCCTTAATAGTTTATCCTAGCCGAAGAATAGTCTCTAGACTAAATTTTTAAATTACCTTTCTCACGTTACTCATTGCAAAAAAAATAAAATAAAAAAAAAACAACATTAAACATCTGTAGCACTTATAATATAAGAAAATAATACATGGTTCTGTTATCAAAACGAAAAAAGTCCAGAGTTGGGTGGGCATCGTCGGGCCCCTGATGAGTCGGACGCGACGAAACGATGCAGGACATGGCGTAATGCCGAGCCAACATCTTAATGATGCAATGTCTGATGTTGGAACAGTTCCTATGGGTCACGCTTGCGTGGCACATCCCTTGGTGTTTCTCCCAAATTGTGTAGCCTATTGCAGTGTGCAAAAACACGGTATTACATTGCTAAGCAAGAATGGCGGTATGAGAGCACGCTCGTCTCTGATAAGTCCTATATCTGATCTTCTTGATCTATTATAGGTCCAGAGTTGGGTGGGCATCGTCCCCCCCAACTCAGAGTTGGGTGAGCATCGTCCCCCCCAACTCAAAGTTGGGTGGGCATCGTCCCCCCCAACTCAGAGTTGGGTGGGCATCGTCGGGCCCCTGATGAGTCGGACGCGGCGAAACGATGCAGGACATGGCGTAATGCCGAGCCAACATCTTAATGACGCAATGTCTGATGTTGGAACAGTTCCTATGGGTCACGCTTGCGTGGCACATCCCTTGGTGTCTCTCACAAATTGTATATACATACAAATATAAATAAATCTACCTATTGGGGTAGGTTCATTCATTTCAAAAATATAAAAACTTTATTTAGAACATCCAATAATAGTGCTGTTCTAGAAAATATAACTATTGTTGATTTTTGAAATGGAGAATCCAAACATATCACCTTCCCAACAATCCCCAGAAAACCTAAACCTAGAATTGACATGATCTTTGGTCTTTGGAATCTAAATTAATAAGTTGGTTAGTCGTTCATGTCAACACTCAACCAGTGAGCATTTTTATGGGATGAATTTAATCACGACCACCTCCGTTGTAGTAGATCTTACGTTTCGAGAAGATGAATAATTGTATTTTGTAGCCCATTCAAAGTCGAATTCAACCGCAAAAATTCCGAGATACCTAAAAGTAAAGTTTTATCATAATTTTAACTTCCTAATCTCAAAGTTTTGGGTTGGGTGCTGATTTCTTTGTGTCAGTGAGTTACGGTCTTTAACATATATATACGTATAATATTCTAAACATATTCTAATTTCCAAGAAAAAACACATATCTTCCAGTGATACTTATGTTAGCAATTATAATATTCAACCCACAGTCCAAGTTTAACAGATAATAGATCTGCTGTATTATTTAATGTCCCTTCAACATGTTCAATTCTGTATCTTAATACACTTAAAATAAGTGTACATCTATCAACTCAATTTACTGAAATCTTGCCGATCGCTCTATTTTTGCGCACAGTATAATTTATAGTTACTTGTTTGTAACTTTACCTACTACCTTATCCTTAAATCCTACCTTCATGATAGACACTTCCATGTAAGCTGTGGTTCTGCCCGTTCGCCTACATGTCCTATTCTTGCGGTACCGCAAGGAAGTATTCTTGGACCTTTATTATACTCCTTTTATACACCCGATATCCCTCAACTTCCGACTATCCAATTAGCTACCTTCGCTGATGATAAGTGTATACTCTCCATATCCTCTGATCCCAATACAGCATCCACCAACATCCAAAACCACCTTAATCTCCTTGAACCTTGGTTAAGGAAATGGAGAATAAAAATGAATGAGCAGAAAAGTGTCCATGTAACTTTTACTCTCAGACATTCAACTTTTCCTCCAGTCATCCTCAACCAAGGAGTCATCCCTCAATCCTCTTCCGTAAGATACCTAGGACCTAGGTCTTCATCTTGACCGACGATTGACTTGGGCTCTGCACACCAAAACTAGACGTACGGACACTAACAGACGGTACAAACTCTTACTGCGACTCCTCGACCAAAGATCCCACCTATCCCTCTCTAATAAACTCCTTATCTACAATTCAATACTCAAACCTATTTGGACCTATAGAATTGAGCTATGGGGTTGCACCAAACGCTCAAATTCTTATAGGATCCAATCCCTTCAGTCAAAGATCCTTCGAAAAATCACTAACTCTCCCACATACGTTTCCAATCTCACAATCCACAACGACCTCAAAGTTCCTTTTGTACAACAGCACGCTAATTAATCTTTGTAATAACTATGTTACTAATTGCAATCTTTTGCAAGTAACATAAAATAAAAAATAAAATAAAAAAAAAAAAAGTTTGTAACTTATAACAAATATTAGATAACCTCCAGTTATAATCATTTCTGCATAAATATACTAAGGGGTGCTAAACAAGAATAATTAATAAATGTTAAGATGTATTTGCTTTATAGAAAAAACGAGTCCTACAAAAATAATGATGGCCCACTGAAGTAGTTAAAAAGTTTTCCTTAATATGTACAATGTACACCCACTAACACGGTTTGGTACCATAACCTGATAAAAATAGTTAGTGCATCTTAACTATAAAAATTAATTATTATTGTGATATTACATAATACATAAAGCAACACTTTGATGAATTAATTTTATAAATAGTTCTATCAAATGAATTTCTTTCACTAAACAATTTTTTATTCTTGGCATTATTATTCTTTTAAAAAATAGATAAAATACTGGGAATTTAATTAATGTAATTAGCTGAAAACATTAATAACATTAACATAAAAATAATTATCTTTTATTAAGGTTTTTTTACGATTAGTTATTAAATTGTGTATTTATATTAAACAAATGAGGTAAAGGTTTTTACAATAACTTAATTAAAAATTCCAAAGTATTTAATAAATCATTAAAGCTTCAGCGTTTATTTCATACAACTAAATATATTATTTTATTTAAATTTCCGATTATTTTATTTAAAAACCGAGGAACGTATCACTTCCAGCGTTTGTCTATCTGTCTGTCTGGAGGTCATCAACGCAACAACAAGGCGTGTCCCAAAAGTAAGGTCTCCAAGCGCCCAGTGGCAGAGGGAATTTTTTTTCTCCGTGGATGGCTGCACTACTACATAGTTTGGCTCTTCCCCTTCCCCTGGCTGCCCTACTTGACCAGATCGGACCCTTAGTTAGCGTGTGACGCGCAATTGAGATGGTTGCTTCCACGCCGGCTACCACCACTTCCTTTCCTGTCTATACTCAGGGTGAACTCCACTTTTGGACTGGAAAGGAGTTCTTCTCACTGAGTTTATGCCTGCTAGAGCCACAATCAATGCAGCCTCTTATTGTGAGACCGAAAAAACTGCCCAGAGCAATCCAAAATCAACGAGGCATGCTGACCAAAGGGATTTTTTGCCTTCTCCATGACAACGCTTGGCCATATGTTGCCCATGACACAAGAGCCGTTTTGGATGAGTTTGATAGGAAAATTTTAATAACCCTTTCTTTGTTTCTTTAAAAATATGGAGACCTTATTTTTGTGACACGCCTAGTATATCTCCGAACATATCGCTAAAATTTGAACTTTGCTTTTATGTTATTTATTTATTTATTTTTTTTTTTTTTTATTAATACTTTCAAAATCATAAATAACATTATAATACATAAAGTTAATATAAAGTATAAATAGGTATGGCTATAGCCTTATGCCAGAGTCTGTTTAATATTTGTAAACAAAAATAAAATAAATAAATAAACACTTTACTTCTATCAACCTAACACAATTAGAATGAAGTAAATATTTAAAACTTGTAATATTTTTGTATGTTATTTATAATAACCCAAATAGACTAAAAATATAGGAAAGCTCTAATAATTCAACCCTCAAAAACAAGAGAATGATCAATTTGTTGTAACTGAAATGCGTCATCATGATGTTAATCGAAAGAGAAGGACTCCCTGAGTAAATATGTATAAATTTGTCCATAAAAATGTTTAAAGGTTATTCCACACTTATTGCTAAACAATTTTTCTCAACAAGATGAAAATTCTCAAGAAAACTGTACATTGTGGGTCCAGTTTCCGTAGCCAAAAATGAGCTGATATTAAAAGAATGACAACATGTAAATATTTCAAGAATTAATTGTTACTTTTTTACAATTAATTAGTTCTTTATATTAGAAATTTTTGTAGATTATACTTTTTTTATGCATTATAAATGCATATAATAATTAAATGGTTCTTATTAGTACATTAATAGTTTATTTGAGAATGTGTATGATTTTTAAGGCTGTTATTTCAATTTTATACAATTATATTAAGCATATGGGTTAAGGATTTTTTAACTTAACTTGATTAAAATTAGCAAAGCATATAGTTATTATAATCTTAGCTTTAGAGGTGCACACAGCTACGTACTTCGGAGATTTCAAAGGACGATGTAAGTAGATTTGACGCGTCGAAAGGAGGAAAAAGAGGACAACATCGTGAATAAATCTCACCAAATAAGGCTGTTACTACGATATTTAGTTTAGTTAGGGGCTAGGGGAACGTATAGTTTTAAGTGTGGGACATTTTTTTCATAAGGATAGGGAAAACTGTTACACTAAGGGAAAACAAAAGTTTAGAGTATAAAAGACAATCATATCTCAAAAGTATGCATAGTGAATGGTAGGGCATAACTATATTGGTAAGTATTGTACATGTACATTTACTATATTACTGACTGAGTCAGCATCAAATTACAATTAATGGTTCCATATTAAGCGCTTCTGAGGGACGAAACGCCCGAAGCATTACAGCAAAGATTGATCACTAGACGGAGAAGAGCGTGTAGCTTATACATTTTTAATAGGTGTGCGTACTAATAATTATTTAAATGTATTTATATATTGATTTTTAATTATTTATTTATTTTATTTTATTTCAATAGATAGCAGTTTTGTAATATAATAATTAATATAAAAATGGATGATCATAGAACTATGATCATCCTCCTTTTATGATCATCCTCCTTATCAGGTTATAGAAGCAAAATAAGCAATATCATCAGTAACACTTATTACTTCTACAAATGTTGTTGTGTTAATAAACCGTCAATATAAAGATAATATTATAAACTTATAGAATGAACTTTAAATTACGGCAAAATATCTAAATTATTTATTTATACCCTAGCTAAACTAAATTAGGTCTTCTTGGCAGTAAAATTAATGCACATTGATGTTCTTATAGTTAATACAATTTTCTTGTCATAATATTTCTTCATAAAGTGAATATAAGTATTCAATCTGGATATAAATAATTAATATAAAAATTCCATTTTTCAAAACTGGTCTTATTTTCAACCTTTTTTTTTTGTTTGTTTCTGTATTCTTCACCTTAATTGTATCTATATGCAAAATTTGGGGAAGATTAAATGACGGTAAGTGGTTTAAAATTGGGCTAATAGGTGTGCGATGAAACTTAAAAAGCAAATAAATTTGACGCCATTTTTTTTTTTTTTTTTTTTTTTGTTTCTGTATTCTTCACCTTAATTGTATCTATATGCAAAATTTAGGGAAGATTAAATGACGGTAAGTGGTTTAAAATTGGGCTAATAGGTGTGCGATGAAACTTACAAAGCAAAGTAATATAAGACCAGTAAAAAGGAACTGTAAATATAGCCTATTATATTATCATGTGGTGTTTTTTCGATCAAATTAATCTGTATTGGATATGCGGCAAAAAAAAACCTATGGGAAGCATCCGCACATATCTTCTATTGAAAGTGAAATCGAATTTGAAAGAGTTCTCTTTTTAAAAAAGAAAAAAGAAAAAAGGAGATTGATGGAAAGCCGGTTGAAACTGATAACGGAGTAAAGCGGAGGGAAAAATGGATTAAGCGTTTGGCATGAAAATGATAGGAACGAATTGTCTCCGTTCCAAATCCTCAGTTAGGTATATCAATGTTGGGCTGAATATGGAATTTCAGAACCTTTTTCAACGGCTCAGCGTTTCGGTAAACTGAAGCTTACCTCAGCAATAATCCTAATTAAAAACTCCATCACTGAATTCCCAGTTTTACAGGAAACTGTGATTGAACACGATTTAATTTTTAAACCATAATTTTTCGGATATGGACACTGATGGTGAGAATCCAAGTTTGAACTGAAATACGACTACTTTTAAATACTATAAGGTATTTTTTCGAATTTACTATTATTCCACAATATATATTTTTACACTAAATAGCCACTATATAGCCTTAGCATTACACGAGTATTTTCTTTTTTATCTTTATTATAAACTTATAAGTGAAATTATATTTCTTAACAAGGTAAATGAAGTTTATTTCACGCGTAATATAACTTATTATTTAAAATATATTTATTATATTATGAACAAAAAATAAAGGTCATTATAATCCAATTATCAATAAATAATAATTTCAGTGGCTTATTACGACTAAATTAAATTAAGAATTGTTTTTAATAAAAAACAACAACTTCCAATTAGGATGTTAGTGATAACTACTATAGAAAACAATTAATAATTTAGTAAAACTTGTTAATATTAGGTAATTGTTTCTTTTTTTGTTATTATTAGGGAATAAAGGGGTCAAGTTAGCTCTAGTAAAAGTTAATATGTTTGTAATTAAAAGGACAAATTAATTGAAAGAACAAATTTCAAAAGTAAACTTTGCTTTATTTACATAATAATATACTCGTAATATATTATTCATTTGACATTACCAGAATTTTATCTATATTGCTCCAGTTTAAATGAATAGGTAGTGTTAGCTTTAACGCTGGTACTGGAAACACCTAAAAAAAAAATTACCATACAAATTTGGATGTTTAAATAGTAAAAGCGTTTTTAAATTTCTAAACAATAAACTGTGCTTTCGATGAGCAGTCTTGATTACGACAAATAAAAGGCAACTCTCGTATAAATACATTTACAAAACTGTCTTTCAACCACTAGTCATCCCAGTGGCTTATCCAGCGGCTAGGTCTGGGGGGCACATTCTGTCAGTTTAGATAGGAGGGGCGGGGGGAACTTAAACAAAAATCACTAAATAAAAACGTGCCTCAAGATTTTTTTTTTTTTTAAATAAATGTTACCATTATAAAACACAAATGTTATTTTAGAAATAAACGTACCACAAGATGAAGAAGTTGAATTTATGTAAAACATCCAGTAGTAGTGTTGTGGGATCTGGCTGATGTTGTGGATTTTTGTAATGAAGAATCCAGTTAGATCCCCTCCCCAATAGTCACCAGAAAACCTTAACATATCAATGGTCTAAATGCATTTAAATTGTAGAATGCTATTGAAGAGGTAAATGAGCTTAGAGAGTAATATGTGTAGAGAGTAATATGTGTAAAGAGGTAAATATGTGTCCTGCCTGTCAGTCTGTCATTACGTAACTTGAGCGAAGGTTGGCCGGTTTTGTTGAAATTTGGCACACAGGTTCCTTTTACCAATAATCAGGCCAAGTATGTTGGGCAACATTATCCGTTCAAGCGTTCGAGCGCAACGCTCGTGTAAACGCTAGCTTTCAATTTAAAATTGTATTTTTAGGATGGGAAATGATTCTACCTTCATCTTTTCGATGAGGCAAACATTTTTATTTTTTGACGAGGTCGGTATCGACAGAAAAATTTTGACAACCCTGTCAGAGTCGATTATTTTAGACTCCCTGGGAATTATTAACTATCATATTTACTAAAAGTATTACTTATTTTAATTGTCTCCTATTTTATTCTAAATCAATTTTTTTTAAATGTGTGATCCTTTCTTTTTTTTAATGGTAACTTGATTGTTAATTTATTAAAATTGATTTTGACCATGTAACTTTAATTGTATATAATATTCCTATTATTATTTAAATTAATGTCTCACGATAGATTAGTACGCTGTGTGACTAGCAACCCATTCTATTTGGGCAGCATCACTATTATTTATGTAGTGTTTCTCTCTATTTTTTTATTTAAATCTCAACAGCGACACCACAATAAAGCTATAAAGATCGCTACATTTTAATATATAAATTTTAATGGATACCTATATATCATTTATTTATTTCCCTCTTATTTTCCTTGGGTCTCACAAGAATTTTTTAATTTTATAAAAAATAAAATAATCTATTACGAATTATTATTATAACTTTTATTAAATTATTAGGTAATTTATTTCATTTACATCAAATTATTCTTTTCACCGCCTTTTTCGTTTATACCATCCAACTCTACTTCCTCCTCTTTCATATTTGTATATATCCCTTTTTAGTGGTTGTCTATTTTACAAGGAGAAGCCATTATTAAAAATTTCAACTCAGCCTTTAATCAGAGTTTTTGAGCTAGCTGGAGTACCCATTTCCCCTGTATAGGAATCGAATTTCGAAAAATTTCTTCATTGGGTGGAAGGTCTATGGAATCGGTTTATTTCGACCTGTTAGACTAAAAAGTTTGAGCGCAACGTCAATTTAATTCTAACTTAATATTATTGAGTTAGGACCTTGTATGTCTAAAGTTAGATAGTTATGTATACAATATATTTAATACTAACTGAAAGCGTTTATCCTCGTTGGCAGCCTTCATCATTGCGTAAAAGAAAGAACATCCTTCTTCCAGAGTGACATTAGTTTGCAATGTTTTTGTATTTGGAGCTTGCACAGTGTAATTTATAGTTATTTGTCTGTAACCTATAACAAATATTTAATAACCCTTTATAAAAAAAAATAAAAATAAAAATACACTTTAAAGTCATTTTATTGACAAGAGTAAGTGATAAATATTTACATAATATAAAGTTAAACATCTATACTTAACTTAAATAATATTTATTTATCCTTTCATCTACCACCTATATGTACTCCAATGTATATATCTACAAGGCCAAGGTATAGATTCTGGAGCCACACTATAGAAAAAGGAATATGCAATATGCACACGAAAACTATACATTGCGGGTCCAATTTCCAGCGGAAAGTGAACTTTTATAAAAATAATGATAACCAGTTAATTTGATTTTTCAAGGCTTTCAAGGGAAAGAATTAGGGATATATTATAAATATTCTTTCCATTAATAAGAATACAATACCCTGTGAATCGTAATTTAGAGGCTATTTATTACATGCAAAAAAGTAAAACAATACGAATACATTCAAAATGGAATGAGTACTTATGAAGATATAAGTAGTAAAAAAAAAAATAGTTACTGTACACGCGGAAGGAAACCATGTAAGGTTAAAAAATAATAAGCAATCCGTTATGGCAAACTATTCAAATAGTTAAAGAGTAGTTTTAAGATATAGGGGATTTGCAAATATTTTAAATAAATGACAAAAGACACTTGGTTAATGTCTAAAACGGATTTCTATCCAGGGATTTTTGAAATCGGAAACATAAAAAATGGTCCAATGCTTACCTTAAGCTGCATCACAATTCTGACGTTACCTTCTGTAAGATCGGAAGAAAATTGTTTATGTCCCTTATTTTTTTAAGAATAAAATTCCCCCCTCTCCTCAATAATAAATATTTTCTAGAGAGGTTTCATTGCATTTGGATGATGAAAATGTATTTAAAGGCGGTTGTTTTAAAGTCATTATAATAAACACTTGAAAATTTATAGCTAAAACAAACTTAAACGGCTTGAACCAAACGATTATGCTGGTTAACGAACTCGTGCGATTAGTTAAATTGCCTACGGACCCTTTGTGTATACTGAAAGCACATACTAGGCAACTTTATTTATTTTTATACTTACGGTTACCACAATTCACCTGGGGAACAACACAAACATCATTTGTTTTCTGGGAACACACCCAAAATACCTGTAAAAATAAAACCTATACAATTACACTTGATTAAAATGGATTAGACTTTTTTTTTTTTTTTTTTTTTTTTTTTTTTTTTAATGTTGTAATTTATTCGAATTACGTTTATTCTATTTAAAGAACTAATTCGGTATGTAGCAGTTTTTAATCAAATAAAATATAGGCTAACGGGGTATCCGAACAAATTTTTATTAATTGAGTGAGTAAAAAATGCATTTTCTGAAGGGCTAAATTTAAATTTAACAAAAAAAGCTGAAAATCATAACCAAAAATAAAATATTAGCCACTGAAAGCATGCACCATTTTAAGTAATCTTAACGTTTGATTTAATGTACTAACTATGATGATATAATTTACTAACTTTGGAACTATAGAAAAGTTTATATATTGGTGTCTCTAGTTTACACTAAACGTTTACGAACTTCATATTTCAATGATAATCGGTACTTCCATCTATTATAATACTTATTAAAATCAGCCAGTATGGGTCTTTAAAAACTAATTGTTAAATAGTCTAAAAATTAGTGTGGCACATAGCTTCCTTCGGTCCTATCGAGTGCTTTAATGATGTTTTGCTGTTACGACCTATTAATGTCCAATTTATTTAATTTTTATCCACTTTTGCTTCCGAGCTTGCGTAAGTAAGCTCGGTAGTATAGCGTAAGTAAGTATAGCTATGTGGTCGTTCAGAAAAACGAAAATTTGTTATGTCTCCGATTTCAAAAATCCCAAGACAGAAATCCGTTTCAGACATCAGGGAACGTTTTTGATTCTGTATCCACCGTATATAATATCATAAAATACGTGTGGTGTCGTGGGACACCCGGTAGGAACGAAGTTCCTTACTCTTTATATTAAATATAAATTATATAATTACAGTGCTAAGTATATGATACTGCTAACTACTTATACATGGCGGAGTTAGAATAAGACACAAAATTAAAAGTAACTCTTTGTACTAGCGGAATTAAGGCAAAATTAAAAGAAAAACTTTTTATTATCTTTGAAAAGAGCGTCTTACAATAAATGATGTATTGTAAATTGAGAAAAAAGTTAATTTTGATTAGTTTATAGTTCAAGCATATGGTTGTAGAGAAGAAAATAACTGTCCCATTAGACTTCCGTCGGCGAATCTCCAATTCAAATATTATATCTATATATATAATAATCTATATATATAAAAGTCAACGTATGTGTGTGTGTGTGTGTGTGTGTGTGTGTGTGTTTGTTCTTTATACAAATCTACAGTTTTAGCCCGATTTTGATGAAAATTTGCACAATTGACCTTCAAAGCAAGGAAAAAATCAAGGTCTACATGAATTTTCGAAATTTAAATTTTGGTACACAGGGGTACGGGGTAGGTACAAGTAATGAATACGGGGTCAAAGTAATGAATACCTTTCGTGATGCATATCGTTGAAAAGCTCTTTAAGAGTACAGTAATTGTTGTTATGTACACTTTTGTCATATTTTCATTTAGGAGGGGGGTAAAATGGAAAAATATAGCTAGATCTTATTTGTTCTTTATACAAATCTACAGTTTTAGTCCGATCTCGATGAAAATTTGCACACTTGATCTTCAAAGCAAGGGGAAAATCAAGGTCTACATGAATTATCGAAATTTAAATTTTAGTACACAGGGGTACGGGGTAGGTACAAGTAATGAATACGGGGTCAAAGTAATGAATACCTTTCGTGATGCATATCGTTGAAAAGCTCTTTAAGAGTACAGTAATTGTTGTTATGTACACTTTTGTAATATTTTTATTTAGGAGGGGGGTAAAATGGAAAATATAACTATATCTATATGTAAAAAGAAGAGTATCTATATGAGAGAATGTCTTTTATACAAATCTACAGTTTTATCCCATTTTGATGCATTTTTACACTCTTTTTCTTTCAAACAAGGTGAAGGTCAATGCCTACATGATTTTCCGAAATTAAAATTTTGGTACACAGAGGTACGGGGTACAAATGTCAAAGTTGAAAACCCTTCATGATGCATACTGTTGAAAAGCTCTTTAAGAGTACAGTAATTGTTTTTACGTGCATTTAGGGGGGTAAATGGAAAATTATATCTAAAAGTCAACGTATGCGTGCATGTTCTTTATAAAAATCCATAGTTTTAGTCCGATCTCGATCAAAAAATGCACACTTGACCTTCAAAGGAAGAAAAAATCAGTGTCTACATGAATTTTCGAAATTTAAATTTTGGTACACAGGGAACAGGGTGCAATAATAAATACGGGGTCAAAGGACTTAATACCCTTTATGATGGATATCGTTGAAAAGCTCTTTAAGATTACATTAATTGTTGTTATGTACAGTTTTGTCATATGTAT
This sequence comes from Gerris lacustris, assembly GCA_951217055.1. Classification (NCBI taxonomy): domain Eukaryota; kingdom Metazoa; phylum Arthropoda; class Insecta; order Hemiptera; family Gerridae; genus Gerris; species Gerris lacustris. The sequence continues at coordinate 117,415,501 of OX578276.1, forward strand.
TTTCATTTAGGAGGGGGTAAAATGGAAAAATATAGCTATATCTTATAAAAAAAGAAGAGTGTCTGTATGAGGGTATGTCTTTTATACAAATCTACATTTTTATCCCAATTTGATGAATATTTACTCACTTTCCCTTCAAAGCAAGGGGGAGGTCACTGCCTACATGAATTTTCGAAATTTAAATTTTGGTACAAAGGGGTACGGAGTAAAAAATGTCAAAGTAATGGATTCCCTTCATATCATGCATGTCGTTGAAAAGCACTTTAAGAGAAAAGTAATTGTTGTTATGAACAATTTTATTTAGGAGGGGGTAAAATGGTAATTTATAGCTATATATATAAAAATCAACCTATGTGGGTGTATGTTCTTTATACAAATCTACAGTTTTAGTTCAATGTCGATAAAAATTTGCCCACTTGAACTTCAAAGCAAGGGGAAAATGACAGCCTACATGAATTTTGGAAATTTAAGTTTGGTACACAGGGGTATGGTACAAGTAATGAATACGGGGTCAATGTAATGAATACCATTGATGATGCAAAAGCTCATTAAGAGTTGAGTAATAGTTTTTATGTATTGTATTGTCATATTTTACTTTAGGGGGGGGGGGGGAATTTAGGATCTTTAAAATTTGCTTATCAAAGAGGAGGGGTATAGAAATAGGTGGGAGAGATAGAATCTAGATATTCTTGCATAGTAAAATAATTTATGTTTCATTGTGGTTGTTTGTAAACTTATCTAATTATAATAACACTCCGTAGCGAAGCACGCCACCCAGCTAGTATAAAATATAAATCACCAACACAAAACACATTCTGCTTGTATCAGGTTGAAATTTTACATGCCTGTTTCAATTGTACTTTAGACGATGTGTATGAAGTATTATTGAAATCGTTACGTTAGAACAGTGTTTCCCAAAGTGTGGTACGCGTACCCCTGGGGGTACAGGAAGAGTTTGGTGGGGGTACGCGCAGCACCAGGCTTTGACTGCGCAGTCAATTTTATCCTGAGAAGGATAAAATTGTTTATGTTGAAGCAACAGTTCATCATAATTTGGTTCCCTGTTAATTTTTTTCTTAAATTGGCCTTTTGTTTTCGTTTATGAACTATTTTTTTTTTTAAATTTTGCTTCCGAGCTTACCGAAGGTAACGGAAGCTATGCGATCGTTCTGAAGAACGTAAAAATTTTAGGTCTCCGATTTCAAAAATTCCAAGACAGAAATCCGTTTCAGACATCAGGGAACATTTTTGGTTCCGTGTCGGTCCGTCGTTCAATTTTTGCGAACCAACATATCTTAAAAACAACACGTCCAATTTAATGAAATTTGGATGGTAGGTCATAATTAGCTTATTGTTGGTCCCATATAAGTTTCAAACTTCTGCGCTAATTTTTTCTTTTCCTCATGCGCACAAACATACAGCTTCAAAAGTACTTATCTGATAAGTATGAAACTTTTATAGTTTATTGAAAGTAGTCCGCAGATAGCCCTAGATTAATTTGAACCGTCTGAGCTCTTTAACTTTTACAAAATTGATACTTTAATTTATGTAAAAAATCCTACCGATTTTGACAGATTAAAAAAAAAACGGAGGAAACAATTAGATAAATTAGACAATAATGGCTTGTAAAAGTATAAATTCAATAAAGTACGTGATGGGATGCGAGGAAGCTATGTGCCACACCAATTGGCAGTATATTTATTTTTGTTATTGAAGTATACGCATATTTTATTATTATTATTTTTATTCATTCAATTTCTTGTTAGATTTGTTGCATGACGACTAGAGTCGTGGGACAAATCCCAGTCAGTGAAGTGACTCACATTATTAGACCTAACTCCTTGGTTTTAGTAGTTTTAGTTTTGGACAAATTACTTTTTTAAAGTAATAATTTGTAAATATTTGACAAATAGAAAGTTTTTAATTTCCATTTTTAAAAAGAATTAAACCTAAAGGGTTGAAAATGTTCCAATATAAGCGGGAACGAATATAACCGTTATATAAAAAGGAAGTAGTTTATATTATTTCATTTTCAATACCCCGATTGACACAGAAAAAAATAGAATTAAATAATTAAAGACAACCAAAATAGAAATTGATTTTTTTTTAATGAGGGGTACTTAGTGTCACGAAAATTATAGAAAGGGTACACAGATGTTAAAAGTTTGGGAAACACTGCGTTAGAACATAAGATATCGGTAAAAACGTTGTTTTCTTTATTTAAAACGTTTAGGTCCGCTTTAATAAATTTAGCGATCTTTATCACTTCATAGCAGTGTCGGTGTTCGTTTTACTAAAAAAAAAAATATTTATAAAAGTTGTTTGTCTCATTAAATAGATGATGTTAGAATTTTTTCCCGTCCAAAAAATCCGAATTTTAAATTTGAAGCTTACGTTTACGCGAGCGTTGCGCGTGAACACTTGTGCGGATAAAGTTGTCCAACGAACTCAGCCTGGGCATTGGTAAAATGAACATGTGTACCAAATTTCAACTAACTCGGTGATCTTTTACTCAAGTTATTGTCATCGGTAGATTTCGTGACGGATTTTGCGTGACGGTGATTTTGTGACGGTTTTTTGTGACAGTGATTTTGGTAGTTTTTTTTCGGATTTACTCCCGAGCTCCAGAACGTGCCATAAGGAACTTTGTTCCAAAATCTACTCGTCTGATATTATTGAATTTTTTTTTTTTTTTTTTTTTTTTTTCTTTTGGGTTTTAGTCCCGATCAACTGCCAGGGTTATTGCAGGACGGGGGTTATCCGGCCACTTATTTTGATTGTTATTCATGAAAATAAATGAAGCAAGTTTGAAAGATTTAAAAACAGGTGGAAAATCAAATACATTTGACAATGACAATAATAGGTTTTATGACATATAATCATTAAAGTATACGAAATAGGACTCGAGGAAGCTATGTGCCACCTAATTGGTAGAATATTTTTTAATCTGTCAAAATATTTCTTTTTACATGAATAAAAGTATAAATTTAGCAAAATTTAACAATGGAGACGGTTGAAACTAATATGTGACCATAGTTGGGCAACATTCGAAAAGTCATCCAAATTTCTTAAAAATCTGATAAATACTTTTAAAGAAAGTCTGCCAATTAGTGTGGCATTTTAATGATATTTTGCTTTTAAGAACAATTATTGTCAATTTATTTTACTTTTCCTCACTACTAATAGTAGGAAAAGTATTGTTTTCACCAAAAAAATTGTTTTCGAGATTTCAACGGAATTATCCGTTTTAGGTGGTTTTAAGACCTCCTGAGTGGTTCTCAGCATGACGTATGTATGTGTGTATGTGTGTGTGTATATGTGTTATCATCGTAGCGCCCAAGGTATTTAACCTAGAGAGTTGAAACTTGACAGAAAAATCAGTCCTAACCTGTAGTTGTGCCGCCCGGAAAATCAACTTTTTCTGTCATCTTGAACCCAGTTTGCTAAGTCAGCAAACATTTAAAAAAATCGTAATAAATCGAAAATGGTCCTGATCGAGTTGAAATTTGGCTTGAATGTACCTCTTTGTATGACAAACAAGCCCACTAAATTTCATTTTGATTTTGGCCGCCATTTTGAAGTTATAATTTTTTTAATTTTTAAACTTTGACGGTTAATAATACTGAAAGTATAAATAGGTTTTTGACATATAGCATATCGTTGGAACCGGACAAAATTAAGGAACAAATATAAAAAAACCGATGAAATTCCATTAATTTGTTTCCATTAAGTTATAAGCGAATATAATTATTTATTAGTGCGATAATTTTGATGACGTCAAAGTTTGTTTACATCTGTCAAAATACCGCCAAACTTCAAATAATTAAATAAAATATAGGTATTAAAAATAAGGTTTTTTTTTAAGAATGATAATAAATCAGTTAGTTCAGAACGGTCACCCATCCAAGTACTGACCACGTCCAATGCTGCTTCGCAGCAGGAGAGGCCAATTTAGAGGCCTCTGAAGTTCCAAGGTACCCCGTACCCGATTTTTTTTTTTTTTTTTTTTTTAATTAACATGGAATCATCATCGGAGGGCTATTTTTAACAAACCATCCAAATTTTATTATAATCGGCCAAGTAGTTATTAAGGTAAGTTGATTCACAAAAATATTAAACGACAGACAGACAAAGGACAGCAAATGTTCGCTTATATATCAGAAATAGATTTCTGTGTGATTTTTTTTTTTAAATTTGGAGCTAACTAAGCTTCGGTTAGGTTGGGAAGCAAAAATAATGAAATTTGATTAAAATATAACTATATAACTAAGTACGTTTTTCATGTAATTTGTTTGATATAATATCTGTATATTTAAACAATAATATAAATACCTGCAAGGCAATAAGAAGCGTAGTACCCAAAAACAGACTTTTAGACATCATGATGAGATGGATAGATACGTGATATTGATTTCATTTATATCATATCATCATAATGTAAAGTAGTCAGCTGTAGAAACACGTGATTAGATGTTAAATATTGTTACATTGACTCAGTACTTGAAAGCTGAATATATATTTGCTTTGTTTTATCAAGAAAAACTTAGAGGTTCTTTGTTTGAATGACAAAAATTAAAGTAGGGTATTGGCTCAACAATAATGTAAAAGTAAAATTGCGTCACACTTAACCGTGTTATGTGATATTTGACTTAAGTCTAATTTAATGGTTGTTGACTTATTATTTCATTTCATATTCATCCACATACATTGGTACTGTGTCACTGGAGGGGGGAGGGGGGAGTTTACACCTAGATTGTATATCAATAACACCTTTTATGTAGTTCTACTCTGCCACTGCTCTTTTTGAATATCCCAATCTAAATATATAAATATTATTACTTCCACAATAATTAATACAAAAATATGACCCCAATGTGCTTAGTTGTAAATAGATGTGACTACATTCTTGCAATTATATGTATGATTAATTTAGTGGTAGTTGCAATAATTCAAAATAAGAATTTCCAAGAGAATGAACTAATATAATTTTTACTAAAACTAATATGGTATAGTTTTATTGGAATAAAATTGACATAAATATTTCAGAGAATTTAGATGTTGTCGAAAAAAAGTTGCGCATTTTTTTCTACCATAGTTGCTTCCTAAATTTGATTATAGTTTATGCAATACTTCTTTCATACCAACCATATTTCTGTTTAACCATATTCACACATATATTATAATAGATCATATACTATTATAAATAATAACCTAACCATTCTAATCCCTTATGAGCTTTATGCGTAAATGGCCTTGTGACTTCCAATATATCCAAACTTATCACTGTATTGTATATACATAAAGTCATACCACTCACTGACTCATTGACCTAATGACTCATCAAGATGTCTCTCAAACCACTGGGCCTATATGACCATGAAATTTTGTAGGTTAAATCCTCACATCTCAAAAAAATCTTTTTTGATTCCCCATCTTGATTCTAGATGGCCACCAATCTTCACTCAAATGGTAGCTATTTTTAAGCAAAATTAGATCTATTTGATAAATTGGACGATATCTCCAAAATAAATTAACAGCAATACGCTGGCGCCGTATAAATAGTATCATAAATAAGTTGAAGCATGCAAAATACAACAAATTTAAAAATAAAACAAATACTTGAGTAGTATGAGTGTTAATAAACAATATTAAATTTAAAACAGTATCATTTAAACCATATTATTTAAGAAAGACTAGAAATAATTAAATGCAAATGAAGTACAATTAATAGTTATGTACAATCATCAAGACCAAGGCATATTACAATGGTTAGTAATTGAAAATTAGCTTAGCTAATTGAATTAATGGAAAAAGAGGGTATATATATATATATATATATATATATATATATATATATATATATATATATATATATATATATATATATATATATTACACAATTTATGTTAGTAAGAGACACCAAGGGATGTGCCACGCAAACATGACACATAGGAACTGTTCCAACATTAGACTATACGTCACAAAGATGTTGGCCCGGCATTACGCCATGTCCTGCATCGTTTCGTCGCGTCCGACTCATCAGGGGCCCGACGATGCCCACCCAACTCTGGACCTATACCAAATCAAGAAGAGCAGATATAGGGCTTTATCAGAGACGAGCGATATAGTCTAATGTTGGAACAGTTCCTATGTGTCATGCTTGCGTGGCACATCCCTTGGTGTCTCTCACTAACACAAATTGTGTACCTTATAAGCACATTTGTTGAAAAAAACTAATGTAAATGTGAGAAAAATTTACTTTTTCTTTAATTTCTCCTCTTTTGAACGGTAAAATCATTTGACTAGTTGGTATTTAAATGTTGTTGTTATTGTTAATGTTGTTTCTTATTATTACCTTTTGTTAATCCTTATTTTAATTTTCCGCTAAAATGTTTGTTTTTTCTTTTATAAATAAAAGTAGGCCCGTGGTTCAAGCTGGGGTCCCGATGCTGGGGTCTATTTTTCTCTGTATGTCTCCCGTAGTTAAAGATAATTATAATTTGATTTAAAGTAAAAAAAGCAGTTTTCAAACGAAGGTATTTAAAAGAAGGAGAGGACCCCCCTCTGTTATTGGTCATACTCCAGGCTACTAGAAATAGTCAACAATAGTTATTTCATCACACATTTACATTGAAAGTGATAATGATTAAGTCGAGTCAAATGATTATTCCGTTCAAAAGAGGAGATATTAAATAAAAAGTAATTTTTTCTCATATTTACATTAGATTTTTTCAATAAATGTGCCTATAACGTAAAAAATTCCCTATTTAACATACAGTAATATGGGTATCCATGAAAAGGTTATTAAATAAAGAAGTTTTTTCATTGCCTGGAAAATTCAAGATGTAACTAGTTTAAGCACTATGGGCCGTCAAAAATGTCTTTATTTTTTGATTTTAAAAAAAAGAAGACATTTTGAGCTAAATTTGAACCAGAAGGAATAAAAATATATGAAAATTGATAATAACAATTCCTTTAGCAAATATTTTGAGGTTTTCAACGATACCTAAAATGATGAGCTATTCCGCTTTGTTCTCGAGATACACTTGTTTAAGTGTAAAAAAATAAGCTTAGCCCAAAATTTTTAAAAATGGCGTCAGTCAGAAAACGAAGCCCGAAAGGACATGGGTTAATATAACATTTTTGACTCCTTTTAGGGTCCCCTATATGCCCCTTCTTTTTGGCAGACTTAAGTTGGGACACCCTGTAATCCTGTATATATATATATATATATATATATATATATATATATATATATATATATATATATATATATATATATATATATATATATATATATATATATATATATATATATATATATATATGAATGTATATATTACATGAATATAATAAGAGGAATATCCAAAAGAAATACTTCAGGATATTTTTTATTAATAAAAAGATAAATAAGGGTTTGTGAAATGCTCTTTAAGCTCCCTAAAGCTTTCCTATGTCCTTTCCTTCGATTATAAATTACCTGATTAAAATATATATTATTTTATAGAAAAAATTCTCAACGTTGAATATTAATCAAGAAAGTTGAGAATATATAATATTATTGAATTTCTGGATATTATTGGAATAATTTACTAGATTAAAATTATATTATATTTATAATATCTATTAAAGCATACAATACATTAAGGAACACAATACTCTCTAGATCACATCAACATCTGACATCTCTTTATTCATAGTTACAATATGTCAAAACCTTAAACAATAATTAACACCAATCTAATAACAAATAATAATCTAAACTAATACATGACATCTACCGCCCTAGCTATGCTACCAAGGTACAGTAATTAATTAACTTGAATAGCGTTCTGGTGGCTTGATCTTAGATCGATCTCTTAACTCATAAGGGGACCGATGCTGAGACTGTGAGCCCGTTTTATTACTACTACTTGCCACATTATTCTTATCTTTATAAGGAGTTAAGTGTAAGTGCTCTCTAGTACGACGGTATACTACACCATCCTCATTCTTTACTAGAAAAGATCTAGGAGCAGTATGTTTTTCTATCACACTTCCTCTTTCCCATCCTTTATTATTTGGGGATTTAAACATAACTTTATTCCCTGGCTCAACATCTTTTAACTTCCTAGTATTCCTATCATAATAAAATTTCTGTTTCTCTTGTCTATCTTTTAGCTTTTTATTTAGCTCTCTTATCTCAACAGCCTTAGGTTTTAGGAGGTTTGCAGTCACTGGTAAGTTATCCTTTAACCGCCTACTAAATAGCAATTGAGCTGGTGAAAACTTCAAATCGGGCAATGGCGTATTTCTGTAGTGTAATAAAAACAGTTCAACCTGTGTCCCTGTCATCGTTGATTTCTTTAAAAATTTCTTACACTGACCAACTGCTTTCTCAGCCTGGCCATTGCTTCGAGGGAAATTAGGACTAGACGTAATCAACTTGACCTCGTGACTTTTTAAAAATGTTTGCAATTGTGCACTATTAAAAGGACTGTTATCGGCCATTATTTTTTCTGGGAATCCGTGAACTGAAAATAAATATATCAACTTTTGTTCAATGTCCGAAATTGATTTAGATTTTATTTTTAGTAATTCAATCCATTTTGAATATGAGTCAACTACAACCAAATAATACTTAGAATCATATTCCAAAATGTCTAAACAAAGCCTCTCCCATGGTCGTTGAGCCAATTTATGAGGCCTAAGAGGCATTTTAGCATTGTTTGATCTAAGTCGCTGACAGACTGTACACGACAACACATATTCTTCTATATCTTTACTCATGTTTGGCCAAAATAATTTTTCTCTTGCTAATAATTTGGACTTCACTACTCCTTGATGACCCTGATGAATATTATTCAAAATTCTAGCACGAAGTTCTGTCGGTATCACTAATCGGTTATCATAAAACAATAACTGGTCAAACACAAACAACTGGTCCTTTATAGAAGCATAATGACCTATGGAAGAATCTGGGTGCTTTGGCCACCTATTACTTTTTATTAATTCCATTACCCTGCTTAATACCCGATCCTGTTTAGTAGCTACTTGATATTTAACTATTTTATCTGGTGATACCAGTAATCTTTTAACTATGGAGTGTACCACCAGGCTTAATTCACTATTATCTTGTTCGTACTCATCTAAAAATGCTCTAGATAGAGTATCAGCTATATACAGTTCCTTGCCAGGAACATACTTTAACGTTAATTTATACTTAATTAATCTAAGAATCATACTTTGTAATCTACCTGAAATTTTATTAATATCCTTTTTTACTATACTTATCAATGGCTTGTGGTCTGTCCAAACAGTAACTTGCCTGCCGTAAATCAAATAGTGAAATCTCTCTACTGCGAAAACTACTGCCCTTAATTCTTTCTCTATAGGTGCATAACGTTTCTCACAGTCTGATAATGCCCTCGATGCATACGCTATTGGATTATTGTTCATCATTATACAGGCACCCAATCCATCTTTTGAGGAATCACATTGTATAATCAATGGGGACTTGCCATCATAATGTACTAATACAGGACTTTTAGTTATTTGCTCTTTAATCTGAGTTAAAGCCTTATCTTGTATTGAATCCCAATACCACTTAACATCTTCTTTCAATAGCACCCTCAATGGTGCTGCTAATTTAGACAAATTAGGTACAAACCGCCCTACATAATTTACCATTCCTAAAAATCTTAATAATTCCTTTTTATTAGTTGGTTGAGGCATTTCTGTAATCGCCCTTATTCTATTATCATCTATTGCTATCCCGTTCGCAGACACAATGAATCCTAAAACTTTAATTTTAGTTAATTTGTACTGAAATTTATCCGGGTTAAATGTTACACCTGATTGTCTTGCTGTATCTAATACCTTTCTTAATAGCTCATCATGGTCTTTTTCAGTTTCTCCTGATATGATTATATCATCGATATATATTTCTTTTAAAATATGTCCAAAAATCTCTTCATTTTTCCTCTGAAATGCCTCAGCAGATATACTTAAACCAAATGGGAGTTTTAAAAACCGATACCGCCCGAAAGGTGTTGAAAACGTACATATTTTAGAGGCCTCCTCAGTCAACTCATACTGATGAAAAGCATCAGTTAAATCAAGTATGGAGAAGTACCTTTTATTACTTAGGTTAGCCAAGATATCTTCAGGCGCGGGGATCGGGTGATAAATACGTTTTAGATTCTTATTTATCTCTGATGGATCTAAACACAACCTTAAAGACCCATTAGGTTTTTCAACACAACACATATTACTCACAAAAGATGTCGGTTCAGTTACCGGTACTATTACCCCTTTACTAATTAGTTTATCTAGGGTTTCTTTTAACTTTGGCATTATGGTATGCGGGACCCTTCTAGGTCCATGAATTACTGGTTCGGCATCCTCTTTCAAATGTAATACAAGCGGTTCCCCTGGAAATTTTCCTAACCCAGTAAATACCTCTTTATATTCTTTCATAATTTTTTGTTTTTCTTTATCTATTTTATCATTTCTAACCTTATGTTTATTATTTTCATCATTAATTACACTATTAATTTCATTACCTTCACTATCAACTTCTCTAGGTCTTTTATTCTCGTTGCTTTTATCTAAAGGTCTTTTAATATTGGGACCTTGTTGAATCAGTTTCAGCTTGACACTAGTATTCAAGCCTAGTATAGGGTGAGCTCTCACATCAGGTACTATAAATTTTATCAACCGGTACACGTTAGGTCTAACTTGACATTTCAAAACCACCTCCCCTACTGGTTTAATACTATTGGTTTTACTATCGTTCTCTCCATACGGAATAATGGTGGAATTACAAGGGTTTAACACCGAATTAATTTTCTCTACATTGTTTTTAAATATTCGCTTGAGCCAATGATAAGGAAGAACATTACATTCCCCTCCAGAGTCTACTTTACAACTTACTCTAGCATTATTAATAGTTAATTCATAAGTCCATTCTCGTCTTTTCTTGACGAGGCTTACTTTAAATTCATCTAAAATTGCGTCGCTACCAGACTCAGAGTTCTCAGAATCAGACGCCGTATAGTTAACCATGTTTAATTTTTTCCTATCTTTAATATTAGATTTGTCCCTGTAAAAACAACACTCAGCAAATTGATTTTTTCCATTGCAAATTTTACAGTGCTTTTTGTAAGCAGGACACTGAGCTCTAACATGTTGCAAGCCACATCTAGAACACTTAAAGTTAATATTATTCTGCATATTACCCTGACTAGTCCTGGGTTGATCACGTTGAGTCCGTTGAGAAGAAGACGCAGGTTTCCTTCTAAACTTATCAATCACAACTTGCTGATCTGTATTCTTCCGAAGACTATCAGCATACTTTTCACTCGATTCAATAGCTCTGGCCACTTCTAATATTATATCGAGATCTACCTTTCCTTCTAGGAGCAATTGTTCTTGAATTCTTTTATTTGATACCCCTAATATTAGCCGATCTCTTACCATCCGTCTTTCATAAGTTTTTTTACAGCTGTCACATTTGAAATCACAGAGTTTAGCTTGCTTTTTTAATTCCGTCGCAAATTTATCGACTGATTGGCTCTCAGCTTGTTTAAGACCGTTAAATTTGAACGTTTCTACCACCACATTTACATTAGGAGTACAATAATCATCAAATTTCTTCAATACATTTTCTAAAGTTTGCTCACTAGGCTCTAGATTCCCATTATTGTAAACATCTAGCCCGTCGTCTCCAATACATGTTAAAAGGATCGCTACCTTTAAACTTTCCTCTTTGGACGTCATCTTTCCTGTGGCCGTTATATATAAGTTAAACTTTTGTTTCCATTTCGGCCAATTTTCATGAATATAACTGTCAAATTTCAAATAATCAGGTGATTTTAAAGATTCCATAATTTATCTAAAGTTTCTTTTCGTCACTTTTTAGATTCTCAAATAATCTTTATTAAACGGTTCTAATACCGAAACACGTACTATATCACTATAGTTTGCTTACCTGACACCATATAATATCTATTAAAGCATACAATACATTAAGGAACACAATACTCTCTAGATCACATCAACATCTGACATCTCTTTATTCATAGTTACAATATGTCAAAACCTTAAACAATAATTAACACCAATCTAATAACAAATAATAATCTAAACTAATACATGACAATATTTTTACCAATATAAGCTTACTACTAAAATAATTATCTAATTTAAATAAAATAACGACCAACTTTTAGTAGATACAACAATATTCAATTTTTAATCGGTATATAAACTTAATTTAAAAACATAATCGATTAATATTTAACTTCCGAAGTCTAATAGGGAGGATTTGGTCTAGATTGACCCCTTTTTAAGCTTATCGTTACTAATTTACTCCCTTAAGGCTTAAAACCCATTTCATAGAAAGTTCTTTTGTCTTAAGAAGAATGATTTTACCCCCTTTTATTTAATTAGCTTAACTGTGCCTACTACAAAAGGTGTCACTGTACAGGAATCCCGACCTGTACAAGTGACAGAAGAAAGAATTGATTTTTTTTTTTTTTTTTATTGACACATTACAGATTGAAGCGTGTGTGATGCTCGCCCTAACAGGTTTCAATGTCAAGTAATTGCGACAGAAGAAGACAGAAAAAGTTTGTGAAGCATACAATACCATCTTTATCGTATTTTAGGTTTTTGTAATTATATCGTTCTATATGACTAATCGTAAGTGTTCAATGTCGCTTGAACACTTAATATTACACCATCCTGCTAGTACCTGTACCTACATCATCGTTTGTCTGATTTGCTAAACCTGCAATACAGAGTACCAGACTCATTCAGAGATCGAGTCCACTTCGATCTCTGTTTAGACTTTCTGATCTCACTCCACTGGCAGAACTGTTTCAAAGTTCAAATATTCAAATATCTAACTGCCCAAATTCTTGGAGGGAAGATTTTAAGAGCAGATAGTGAGTGTATGTGGATCCTGAGTTTTTGGCATTGTGGCAATCCAGGTTTTTTTACATATAAAGCCCATTTTCACTTAAGTTGTTCAACCAGCCTTGGCACCCAGGTGGGAGAACACTTTCTTCATTATTTCTGCTGGCCTTGGTGCTCTGCCTGTTTAGGCCAAGCTTATTTTTTCTTATAATTTCTTTAGTATAATTAATAATTTATGACCTATGGAACAAGGAAGGAATTGAGTTGTAAAAGATTTTACACTCCATCCGCCTTGACACTGCCCACACAAAAAAGTACATTCATCTGAAACCACTCAGCCACAGCACTCCACCTCACCACACTCTGATAATTCATATATATCATTTCTAGGCCAATTATTATTATATATTTATTTATTGTTATATTATACATATTACAAAACCTACAGTACATTAAAACTAATTTACTTTTTTTCTTAAAATTTATTATTTCATTTATAATACCTGTTAAACATTTCGTGGCCAGGTCAGGGCAAATCCTCCCTGGTGCGAACAGTAAGAATGATAATTTTATTGAAGACCATGATTCTGGAGCAAAGAGAGAACCCGCTTATGCAAAATCGGTACAGAAATTAAAGGAGTTAGAAACCGATAAGAAGGCAGCAGTTGAAACTATCATTAATCTATGATGCAAAGAGAGAAAGATATATATGAAGTGTAAACAGATTACAATCATAAGTAAACACCGTGGTACTATTTTAAATTTAATTTCCTGCAGAACGTCGACCTCAAATATTAATGTAGAATGAAGTGTTGTAAGGTAAGTAAATTGTTACTTTTTCTGTATATTATTATTTTTTTTTTTTTTTGATATTGGCATATTAGTTTTGATTCGAAGTAATACCCCATTTTGAGCTTTAAACAGTTAACTTGAATGTGAGTAATTTAGTTATAAAAGTTTATTGTATATAATACCTAAAGTAAGTTTTACTTGTTTTTAACTTTCTACTCTACTTAGTCGGTGAAAGTAGAGCAAAATTATGTCTATCAAAAAAATTAAAAATTAAATCGATTGATCGAATTGATATCAAATTAAATCAAAAAAATTAAATTATGTCGCAATTACTTGACATTGAAACCTGTGAAGGCGAGCATCACACACGCTTCAATCTGTAATGTGCCAATAAAAAAAAAAAATCCATTTTATATATAATATATAATGTTTGTAGTCCCCTTATTATGTATAATATTATAATTATTTAGGTCCTCAGGGGTATTAAATAAGTAAAAACTACTTCATTAAGTTTTTTAAGGTGATATTTCGTCCCTAACTTTGGGACATCTTCCAACCTGTAATATATTTAAACAATAATAACAATAATCTTTACAATATAACTCTCAATTATACAAACATATAGTCCTTTTATTAGTGTGGAAATTATAAAAACTAGTTAAAAATTAATAATAATTAAAAATAATAATAATATATTAACTGAAATATTTTAAAATATAAGAAAAAGAACAATATTATTAAATAAAATTAATAATAATAAATATATAAAACTAATAACAAGAATAAAAGTGTAAGTGTTTACCTTTATTCGAGGTGTTGTTGTTAAAAATCAAAAAGTTTAATACAAAATTATTTTTCGTTAATTTATAAAAAATTTAAAATACGAGTCATGAGTTGTTGCCTAGTTGGCAACTAGTCACAGACTAACTTCTATTTGTAATCTCTTCTATTATGATAAGAATGATCAGTGTAATAACAATGATGATTATCTACCACAGTCATTACTTTCAAATAAATTTATATATATATCTTCTCACATACACACATTTTATATACATGTATATTACAACTTTAACGGTTTTCTTTTAAAATAGTTTATTATTACTATTTCTTTTTATTTTGCAACTCTTAATGATATTTATATTTCATTTAGATAATTAACAAGACAAAACTGACATTAAAATAATAAGAATTTAAATTATAATAACAATCTTTTATATACTTCTTACTTTTATAACTCTAGTAATATTTACAATAATTCAATTGATTTGCCAAATTTAAATAACAAGAAACCATTATATAATTTAATTTAAAACATAGTTTAATTTAATATAATTTAAAACATTATTTTAGTATTTAAAATACCTCTATTTAATAACAAAAACAACTTCATTGCAATGTATAAAAAACAATTTAGACAAACTAATTAAAATAACTAATTAAAATACCTAATTCAAATAATGTGTACTTATTAAAACTAAATACATGTATACAAAACTACACGTACATACAAATACATACACAATAATAATACTCATACATACATACCATACATATTTAATAAATTACTTATTTTATTTTATTATACTTTTAAATTTTTTTTATTATGACTATGTAAATTAAATATAATTTAAACCATTATTTTAGTATTTAAAATACCTCTATTTAATAAAAAAAAAAAAAAAACTTCACTGCAATGTATAAAAAACAATTAAGACTAACTAATTAGAAAACTAATTAAAATTATGTGTACTTATTAAACTAAATACATGTATACATAACCACACATACATACACAATAATACTACTCTTACATACATAACATATATAAATAATAAATTACTCATTTTTATTTTATTATACATTTAAAAAAAATTTATTATGACTATGTAAATTAAATATGCCAGCATAAAACTTATTCAGATCTTTGGTATCTGTTTTATAATTCATACTTTTTGGGCAGATAGAAATATATGCTGTTTCCAACAACTTTCTTTTAAAATTATTTGTCTCCTTCTCTATTATTTTTGCTTCACTAAAAAAAAGTTAATTATTATTAATTTTTAACTAGTTGTTATAATTTCCACACTAATAAAAGGAATATATGTCTGTATAATTGAGAGTTATACTGTAAAGATTATTGTTATTATTGTATAAATATATTACAGGTTGGAAGATGTCCCAAAGTTAGGTACGAAATATCACCTTAAAAAACTTAATGAAGTAGTTTTTAGGGTCCGTAGGCAAAACCAAGGACCCTTATATTTTCCTGCGTGTGTCTGTCCGTCCGTCCTCTCGCGTGCTCTCACGGCTACACCTTTCGTCCGATCACTTTGAAATTTGGCATGTATGTGTCTTGTACCTACCCACATATTTTAAAAATATATCGTCTTAAAAAAAATATTTTTCAAAAAAATTAGGGTAAAAAAACTTAAGGGTTAAATTTTTTTTCGACACCGTGAGGGGTATCATATGAAAGGGTACGTCGAGCTGATTACAAAAATATATAATTTTTTTGGTATATAACTTTGATAGGGCGAGCGTAGGCAAGTTTGAAGTGGGTGTGAAACTTGTCCCCCCCCCCCCCTCTATCTCGCTTATGTGAAGTGCAAAAAATCTGAAAAAATTCCTTAACATTCTTCGACCAAAAGTAAAGATACCACTTTTTGGAAATTTCGAAAAAAATATTATTTTATTTTTTATTGACAAAATACGTTTTTTATAATTATGGTCTTTTCGATGTATTTATATGGTTGTATTCCGGTTCAGTGGAAAAAAAATACTTTATCAGAGTGTGTTTTGAGAATATTAGACCCTTAGAATAGTTCAAAGTAAGCTTTTTTGCATTTTAAAAAAAAACACTGTTTATACACTTTACAGTTAAATACTATATAGTGTGGCCTACGGACCCTCGCTGTGTGCTGACTAGCACACAGTTGACCTGTTTATTACTTATTTAATACCCCTGAGGACCTAAATAATTATATTGTAAAAAAAATCTATTCTTTCTTGAAGTGTAGGGTGGCGACAGAAGGCATCCTCCGGTACCGATCATTCTACTAAAGCTTCAATCCAGAACATGCTACGCCTCTTTACTAAGCTACTGATATTGTCTTACCAAGTCACTCTTCTTTTTCTCCGGAGGCGCCTTCCTGGTTGGTTCTTGCCTCCATACATTGTTTTGAGAAACGGGTAGCGTCCATTTCCGAAGCATGTCCAAACATCTTAAGGTGAAATTTTTTATAGGCCTAGTCCATCAAGGGTGACACATTCATTAAATCCCGAATTGTTTGGTTCCGGACTCTGTCCCACCTCGTTTTCCCCGCCACCCACCACAGATATCTCGTATCCTTTGCCCGAATCTGCATCTGAATCCTTCGTTCATGTCTGGAGTTCACTATACCCACAACTCACAACCGTAGGTTAAAATTGGCTTCTTTTCAGTAATAAAGTTAATCAGCTGCGCCACTTTACCCTCATTCATAAAGAAGTTATTCTCTAATCTATCTAGCTAGCACCATAAGTAATATTTCCAGGCTTCCATTTGAACCCAAAATAAGAAATGGATAATTACCATTTTAAGGGGATGGGAAGAGGTAGATAGAGAGTATATAAAATGAAAACGAAGGTAAAAAATCATTAACTTAAACACATAAAATGTCAGCAATTGTAATTCAGTGGTTCAACTCTTATTGATTTTGAGAAAACGAATTAAATAAAAAACTAATTCAGTCCATATATAAAATAAAGAGAACAGATGCGAAGAATGAATGAAATGCCAACTCCCCATATTTACATATTTCTATGTCGACGCTACAGATGTTAGAAACAGGAGATGGCGCTGGATCCACTCCAGGACCCAAATCCACAAATTCATGTTTAAATATAACCCTGGACTTCCCCGGCAAGAGTAATACACGGTGCAAGGGAGGGTGGAATCATGTTAAATACAGGTCATGTTTCCTTGGATCGGCTCTCTTTATTATATACAGTCCGAGGTCTCGTGTATTTATAATATATGTCTGCCAGCAACATATCTCCGTATTTATAGCTTATATTTAATACTTGCCAAGCTAGGTCTCAGGTCACCTTACTATATAATGTACTATGAACCTAATGGACGTCGCTATTAGCACTGAATGGAAATTGAAATATTTGGGACATAAAACTACCTCTATATGTTTAGTGGATAAGAAAAGGTATGTATTATCTCTAAGGAAAGTATGAAAATCACATGTTCAACAATCAACTATAATTTATAATTTAATTGACAACCAACTATAATTTATAATTTAATTGCTTGTCCATTAACTTATCTGCATAAGATATAATTTTTTCTAAAATGTATAATCTTTTTCAATTTACTCTATTTGCTAACTATATTTAACGATTTTCTGATTTGCAACCTGCAGACCTTTAAGGAGGCACAGCATTCAAGTCAATTTGTTTAATTGTTATAATTATTAGCTGCATGGTTGTAACTTACTAAATGTAACAATTTTAACAAATTTCAGTTAACAATAAGTAATTTCATAACAAGTAATTTCAGTTTTTAAATAATAAAATAAAATTTCGAGAACTCAAATAAAGGCCGAGATATGAAATTAAAAGTGAGATTAAAATGTAATTTTAGTGATTTTGAACCATAGCAATGCAAATCTTGTAACGAAATCGGAAGAATCTTATCGAAAAGGAAGGGCAATAATCGAATTAAACGCTTAGAATACGCATGAGAGAGGGCAGTTTAAGAGGAAGATGTAAAAGAATATATAGATAGTATAGGTGTGTGATTGGGGAAAACCATGAAATGGTAAGTAACCCATCACATCATATATAAGTCCGCCATCTTGAATTGGATTACCAAAAACCTTGACCAAATTAACCAATAAAGAATGTCATGGACAAAGTTCTTTATTAATTTGTTGTTATGTTTATTTACAAAATATTGATGTTAAGATGAAATTACAATTAATGGATTAGTCTTGATGCAGATATATTTTGTGTATTCTGAATTATTAACATTAGGCAGGACATAAGTAGGGTTCCTTGAGGTGGAAAAGGATGTACTATATCAAGTTTGGCTATTTTTCCGATTTAGTGATGTATAGTTGATTAAGGAGACTTATGCTGCCACGTATGGCTGCCATTTTTAATTGAAAAGTCAGATTAAGATTCAGGGTATAAAACCATATTAGTATTTTGACCAGGGGGATGACAAGTACGTGTACCGAGTTCGGTTCAAATACCTTAAAAAAAATGAGAGCCTATAAAGAACATAATACACAGATATGCATATTCACACCCAAGACCCAGGTTGACTTATACGAGTACATGTATATATATTTATAACATCATTAACTATAATTTAAAATAAAAACATACCTTTACTCTCAAATTTAATAAACAACAGAGACCTAATACAACTAACATTTGTATTAAAATAAAAACATACCTTTACTCTCAAATTTAATAAACAACAGAGACCTAATACAACTAACATTTGTGCAATGAAACAAATTATAATTACATAGCTGCAATTTTATTTTTCTTTATTTTTCTTTCTTTTTATCTTATTTATCTTATTTTATAATATTATAAAAATATTATTTTTTATTATTGTACGAAATTCATACCTTAAATCTCCATCTTCTACACTCTACACCATATTTATTTACTATATAATTTAAACTAATCAAAAGAGACAGGGTCCTCGCTCTAGAGTTTTACTCTACTGAGGGTCCTCACCAAAATTTAAAAAACAAATGAACATATGTATACAAATAAAACCTATTATATTTGTAAAAGGAAAAAAAAACAAAAAAACATAAGCATACAATGTATATTATAATAATTTTGTAAAGTAATACTTTGATGTATGAAATATTTGGTGAAAATATACATATTATTATATTATTATTATTATTATAATTATAAAGAAAGGGAATTACACAGAATTCAAAAGACCACATTTATAAGAATTATAATATTTCTCTTTCAGTTTGTTATTAGTTAAACTTGCTTTCAACACCCCTTCATTAAAGAGATAGAGAACTTGCCTGTAAATACTGTCTGCTCCACTCTCTTACTACTCTACAAGGGGAGCTAATCTTTTCAGTCGGGCCAAGATTACTCTGGTCGAAATATTGCTCTCTCCTTTTCTTCTAATTATTGCTCCGTAGAGGGGTGCACAACGCAGAACAGTCGCCATCTTCCTACTTTGGTAAAAACGGTTAAAAAGTGCTTAAGTTTTACAGTCGATTAGTCAGTTTTGGGTCTTAAAAAGAAGGGAAAAGAGAAGAAATGATAAAACGTCTGTTATCTTCCATGATTCTCTCCCTTTCATATTTTTACGCTACATAGCATCCACTTTCTTTAGTTCAAGTTTCAAACTTTCTTGCTACATGAGCGCGGAATAAGAAAGGAACCACTACTTTTTACGGGTTAATGCCCTAACAGTCGCGTTAAATTTGAGAAATATAATTGAAGCGAGCGTAAGCGAGCTTCTTACATTCAACGAAATATGCATCTTGTCTGTCTGTGTGTAACGTTTACGTGTCCGACGATAACTTGAGTAAAAGTTGACCGATTTAGTTGAAATTTGGTATACATCTTTCTTTTACTAATACTCAGGCTAAGTTCGTTGGAAAGCGTGATCCGTCTAAGAGTTCGCGCGCAATGCTCGCGTAAACGTGAGCTTCAAATTTAAAATTGGAATTTCAGGACGGAAAAAGATTCTATCATCATCTATTCGATAAGACGAACATTTTTTTCTGATACAAGTAGTAGTCTTTGCGTAGTGAAGAGATACATTTATAATAATTGTTTAAAAGCTACCGTTACCGCTATATAAATATATTTACTTCATACATTCATTAAATTGAAACCGAAAATTTTAGCTCTATTATTGGGAGCGCTACACCCAAAGAATTTTTAAAAACGTGGAAAAAATGTCTGACTCTTTTGATATAAAATTTCTAAAATGGGGTGGTTTCATTTAGACTGGGTGGGTCGTTCTGTATATCGATAGTTTTTGTGACAAGGCCGTGGCACCGTCAAATCGAAATTAACCAAAAAATATGCAGCGTACATTTATTGCAGTGTAGAGAAGGAGGGGGCGCCAAAATGCATCCTGGCCCCGGGCGACGGAAATTCTAAATCTCTTTCTGCTTATACGAGTAATTATAATATATCTATTGTAAAGGTATCTAAGATAGCAGACTGTCACGAAAAGCCGCTGGACTCTCTCAATTTGATCAGAACGTATTGAAGCAATTTTATTCCAGACCGGCACGGCATATTCTTGTAGAGATCTGACAAGGGAAATATAGAGTATGGAAGCAAGTAAGCGATGGATGATAATTGATTTTCTGGATAAGACCTAAGCGTTAAAAAAAAACGATATAAAGATCAAATTTGAGTCTAGAATAAGACCAAGGGCACACACTAAATCAGAACATAATACCATCCAAATGATAATTGAAAAGTAGAAGACAACGACTGCAGGAGAAAAAAATAAATCAGGTTTTGTAAGTGTTGATTTGCATTTTGTTAGATGAACCACTAGGATATAGCATCGATTGGATCTTGAAGAAAATTTCTAGAGGAAGGTTTAGGATATCCTTTTTGGTTTAAAAAATACTGTTGAATCTGTAGTTAATATATATGGTGAATAGTTAACAGTTGTATAGGCGCTTAGCATCTCCTGTGAATGGTGGTGGACGAGTTATCTCTGAATATTGTGAAAGTAATTCAGTATATTTACATTTTTGGATAAGGATGGTTACCTTTGTGTCGTCAACTGATTTGTGAATACGAGTGACAACGGATAGTTGAGTATCCCCGTCAATGTTTTTTAAGTCAACGAGGAGGTTGAATTTACGGAGAAAATCAGCCCCGAAAATTGGTCTTTCAACTGTGGTTAGTATAAATGGCCAGTTGAACGAACGTCGTAAACCTAGCTCGAACTTTAACCATTTTTCAGGTATTCATGGTAGACCCATTAGCTGCATACAGTTTGAAATCTGTTGGAGGACTTCTTTTTTGGCACTTATGAGCTGGAAAAATAGATACATCAGCTCTAGTATCGATTAGAAAACTTATATTTGTATCGTGTAAAATAGGCGGTTGCCTAATAAGCTACCATGGCCACTCACCGCGACGCGACGTGGTCCTGGCTATTCGTTTCCCGAGTCATTGGTAAGATTTGCAGTTTTGTGGTTTTGGATTCACATGGCTTAGTGCACCTCCGACCTCCGTGCTTGGTCCCCGAAAGGTCTGTGATAGTAACAAATGTCATTATTATCTCCTGATTTGGATCATGAACGTTAGAATCGGGAACTAGAGTTAGAACGTTGAGACGGACCAGGTTTATTTAGAGCTTCGATTACTTTTAATATCAGTATTTGTATCAGAATTATTGATCTGATTGATAGTTGGTGTGGTACTGGCTAGTTTATCTAAGTTGCCTTCAGCTGCGGTGAGAATAGCTTGGAAATTATTAGGTAGTCGTTGCAGCCAGAGATTTTTAGGACACACTCTGTGACTTTGTTTGCTGCTAAGGTACGCATATGTCATAGTAGTGCTGATGGTTTTTGATCCCCTTGATCGACTTCGTATAGCAGGTTTTTTTTAATTATCTCTCTTCACTTTCAGAAAATACCGCGAACAATCTATTTTATAAAGCTAAATATTTATTGTCTAAAGGAGGATTATTTAAAATATCACTGACTTAAAGGATTGGCACTTTTTTACTTTAGGACCCCCCTTGGTTCTAAACAATAGTCTGTCCTATAAAAGTCTCAAAGGTTTGTGTGTTTGTCTCCCCAAGAAATTTATAAAAATTATATTTATAAAATAGAATGAAGTAAAAAGATTAAAAAAAAAATAAATAAAAAAGAAAAAAATATATATATATATATACTATATATATATATATATATATATATATATATATATATATATATATATATATATATATATATATATACATATATATATATATATATATATATATATATATATATATATATATATATATATATATATATATATATATATATATATATATATTTTTTTTTTTTTTTTTTTTAATCTTTTTACTCCATTCTATTTTATAAATATAATCTTTTTTTTATAAATTCGTAATATGTTTAAGGTAAATTGTTTAAATAATTTAGGTTAAAGATTATATAAAACAAAAGTTGTTTGATTATATATTTGTAGCGGGGAATGTGGGCGTCGCTTAGCCTGGAAAAATCTTCAGGAAAATCGCATTTTCCTGCGTATTATAAAGTTTTCTTGAAACCTCAGAGAAATAACATTTTCATGCCTACAACAGTTCAATTATGCGTAATTTTGCTGCCGCAAGTAGGAAAAGATTATTGTGAGTGAATTGTTCTTTCCCTCTAGCCTCCTGGGTTTCCCCTCTACGAGTAAAGGAAACGGCACTCGACGAGTATTCGTTGATATGGACCTTGCACTATCTTTCATGTTAACTCTTGACTTAATTGAGTCCAGCTTGCTCCGAAATTCCTCCCCGAATTCCTTCAATTATTCCTGCACTGCTTGAAGAATTTCATGACCACCTTCTTTCTTATTTTTTTTTTTACTATTAGGTATAGGCTGTTTAATAGAATAAATTCCTACTCCCTTCAGAAACTTCATGCCAAATTCCACATAACCAGGTAATCCAAAGAACGGACCATCTTGTTGATTACCCTGCATTTACCAAAGGTTTCTTGCCATATTTTAGTATGTACCTTATACATTCAACAGGACTAAAGGTGGTCTTTTTTATTTTTATCCATAACTCTTCTCTGATATTTGATACCCTGGCTTCTAATACGTACTATATTTTGAGCTTTATACTTCGTTTAATTGTGCTTTATTGGATAGTTGATAAGATTAAGAATTTGTAACGTTGGAAATTAGACCATTTGTCAATTTTGTTAATATATAATTAATGCTTAATTTAAGTTTGTAATAACGAGTGCATACTAGGGAAAATTTAGATCTTAAACAAATTATAAGAGTATTGCTAGAGGAAGGCAAAAAACCAGGAGTTTATACTTTATTAGGAATTAAAAAGAGGTCTCGGCAGATGAAGGGTGGTAAGGCTGAAAGAAGGAGTTGTTAGTAGGGAAGCGTGTGAGTAGGCAGCCTACAGGAAACTAAACAGTCACTTTTTCTCCAGTAAAGCCTGAGACAAATGTTTCGGACTACTATTAAAGCAATAAGCTTACTTTTATCTTCCTTTTCTCCTTAACTTTATGATCCTGACCCTTTACTAGTGCAGTCCTAGCTTTAGCCTCCCATTTTATTATTTCAATTACTTGGTCCCTTTTTTCTCGCTCCTTTTCTCCTTGGAAGCGACAAAAACAAAGCGAAGCCCCTAAGGCTTGTTCCACTAAGCCTCATGGACTGTTATAATTAGTCGAACAGACTTCCCTGTGCACATTTCGGAAACTAAATGGTGTTATTTTGGCTTCCTCTTCCCTTTTTTCCGAATTTACGATGATGTCTACTCTTCCTCTATAACATTGAGATTATATTCTCAACCCTCTTTCTACTAAGAAATAAAACTTACATTAAAAAAAGTCCAAAATCTCCATTATGGCCATAATAATTTTCTCTTCAGCTTAATTAGATTTTCCTGAGAATAATTATATTTCCTCCGTCTGCATTTAAGAACATTTTGGCCATTATGTAGACTCATTTTGTGTTTTCTTCATCGTCTTTTTTATACCACTCTCAAATTATACATTTTTGTTTTTGGTATGTATTTATTTTTTATTTTTTTAATTACTTTTTTTTACTACAAAAAAATAAATAAATAAAAAAAAAATTATAATTTAACAACTGCAGTAATTTTATAAGACATGAAGGTGGTGCACAGGCGGTCACAATGTTTTAGATTAAGGCAGGTGACTGCCAACATGTGGCGTATGTTTTTAATTTTTACTTTTCCTCACCTTCTCCAAAGGTATATAATATACCTGATTTTTACTGTACCTATATAATATACTGATTTTAAAAAGTATAATAATTAAATACAAAAATTATTAAAAAGAGAACATATAGCAGCAAAATATTTTTAATATCCACAGGTTATGCACGTAGTTTTTTAAAATTGTTAACTACATTTGCTCAAGTGCCAAGACACACCAAGAGTTTAAATCCTTCATAGAGGACTTGAATAATGAGAGCTTCCTGATTATGTATCTTGGTACTGTTTAGTGAGATGGCTATCGGTAAGCAATATTCTTAGCAGATTTTTTTCAATTACTCGATCCAATTAAACAGTTTATACAAATAAAAAATTTCCCCTGAACTTGATGACCTTCAATGGTTGTTAGATTTGGACTCAAACCTTCATTTTCATTCCTGGAAAATCCTTTTGCTGTTAATGTTGTGTTCGATGGTTGTCCTGTTTCATCACCAATTACAAAGGATACAGCAGCTGTAGAGTTGGAGATACTAGAATTGCAAGAAGATGAAAGACTAAAAGGATTCAAACGAAGTGGCGTTTCGGCCATAGAGTTTTGGAAGAAGGTCCCAGAAGAAAAATACCCACACCCACTAACAAAAGAGTGTGCAAAGAGACTAATCTCAGTATTTGGAGCTACTTATGTGTGAATCACTGTACTCAACGCTTAAGTTCATTAAATCTAAATATCGATCCGAACTAAATGATGAAAATGTATGTGACCTCGTGGGAAATGCGCTTACCAATTATCAACCAGATTTCAAACAACTAACAGCCAACATAAACACTCGTAAAATTTCTAATTCTAACTACAGAAGTAGGCTGATTCCAAGTTACACACGCACTCTTAAACTTATACTATACAGAATTTGGCATAAGAGTGGCCGCCTTCAATTTTATAATAATATTTTTTTTTTAAATAAGGAAATATGTTTCAAATACAGTTAATAAAAACTGAGGCCGTGGGCCCTGACTTGTGGACCCCAGCTTTATGCTATTAAAAATATATGTATGTGTTAAAAGTAATCCTCATATAATTTAAAATAGCAATAGTTCTGTAAATGATCTGATTTATAAGTTTCTGCTTCGTTGCGAAACAAGGTAACTGCGCTGAAGATACAATATCATTTAAAATGGAACATTATCAGTTACCCCTCTCTTAAAGGTTCTCCTAGCATGAAATCATCTTTATCCGAACACGATAAGACTTTGTCTCGTTTATATTACCCCAGAGACCTCTAGACTTTTTGTCAAAAAGAAAAAAGGGAAAACATTACCTGGGAGAAAATAAAGGCATCTCAGGGAAAAAAAGAGATAAAACGTAAAGTTAGACAAGCCCTCTTGGTTCCGGTTATGAAATGAGAAGGGAAGAAGAAGAATAATTTGCATAATAAGTATTAAATAAAGGGGAAATACCCCCGCCAAGACCACCGAGTTTTTGGATGCAATTTGTGCTGGGGTCCTTGAAGGGTTCTTGTGGCGGGGGTAATTCCGGTTAGGAAGAGGTAATAAAACCTTCTCTTTAGACAGAGAGCCTAGCTAAGATGGGACCGACACTAGCCCTTTATACAGCCTATCTCAAGAGAATTGACATCTAACAGCAACATCCTGGTTATTGGCCTTCAATTACCTAAGACCCATAACTTAAAACATGACCATTGCGAGTTATGAACGATATTTGTATACTGTCCTGTTTTATATATTACTGTTATTATATTTTATCTCCAAAAGGGAGAAAAGTGACTCATAGCCAAATTACCTTGTCAGGGTGAACAGGGAGTGCTGAAAATAAGGGAATCATGAACTCTCATGATTTTAAGCACAAGAAAAGGTGCTAAATACTCAATTTCATTTATTAACGTTTTTTAATGTCTAAATCTATAATTTTATCTTAACAAATATTATTTAACCTCCACAATGGTTGTTGTCATGGTACTGTGAAATCATAATTGCGTCTGCATTTAAGAACATTTTGGTCATCATGTAGACTGATTTTGTGTTTTCTTCTTCGTTTTTTTTAAGCCACTTTCAAATAATATATTTTTTATTTTTTAGAATGATATTTTTTAAAATAGGATTATTATTTTATTTTACTACAAAAAAATAAATAAATAAATAAAATAAAACGTATAAAATATTATAGTTTAACAACTGCAGTAATTTTATAAGACATGAAAGTGGTGCACAGGCTTCCGTGAACAGCTGTCACAATGTTTTAGATTAAGAATCTATTAAGCAGGTGATTGCCAACATGTGGCGCATGTTTTTTCATTTTTACTTTTCCTCACCTTCTCCGAGGGTATATAAAATAGAAAAAGTATTGTTTTAACCCAAAAAAATTCGAGACCGAGATTTCTACTGAATTATTTGTTTTGGGTGCTTTTAAGACGATTTGAGTGGTTTTTATCTGGATGTTAGTCTGTCTATCTGTGTGTCTGTCTGTCTGTCTGTGTCACGCATAACTCTCACATTTTTTAAGCTAGAGAGTTGAAACGAAATGTAGATAAACTAATCCATATGTATATGTACTTCAGTTGTCAACACTATTCAATTCACGACTCACCTATTAGCTGATTCTCCTATTTAATTTTAGTATTGAATTTCAAATAATTTCTATCAATATTTGAATTGATATATTTGAATATTTGAATTGATATATTTGAATATTTGAATTGATATATTTGAATATTTGAATTGATATATTTGAATATATCAATTCATATATTTTTATAATTAATTTATATTTTATTGTGATTAAATTTATTTAGTGAATTGAAAAATATTATACCTAACTTTTTTTGTGTAAAAAAAAAAATATATACCAATATTTACCTTTTGTTTAAAAAATACTTTAAAATTAAAATCTATAATATTTGTTTTCTCCCTTCTAGAGATAAAATCTTGTACGTATCTCGAGAGTAAAAATCAATTGAACCGGCGCGATAATTAACTCCTCAGGCTCATTGTTCCCTCAGCTTCGTCTCAGGAAGCATCATCATCGCTCAGGGAACTATGACTTACTTTACTCCCTTGGTGCGTAAATAACTATTGTTTAACAGTTTTAGAGTTTGGAGGTATTTTTACCTACTTAAAAGCCATTTATAATTTCTTCTATATTAATCTGTTATGAATAAGTAAAATAATAATACCAATAAATATATTACACATACCAAAGTGGTGAAAACCTTTAATATTATTTACAAATTTATATATATATATATATATATATATATATATATATATATATATATATATATATATATATATATATATATATATATAAAAGATCAGTTAACAACTAAATACTAAATAATATGCATAATTATCACTAAGCAAGACAAGAGAGGAGCACCATAATCGATTACTACCGATCGACTATTATCCGAGTGGTTTGATAAAATTTCTGTAGAAAAATACTTTGAATATCTAAGATGTAACACAAGCCATTCCCCTTCCCATCTAAAATATACTTAGTTCAACCATTTCAATGAGTGAATTGATGCCTCTAATTTATTAGTCATCAATTCACTGAATTGATGACTAATAAATTATTACTCTGAGAATTTATTAAGGTGCCCTCACACTTACAGTTTAACTGCAGGCCGTTGTCGTAAACGATGTAAGGCCAAAATCTCAGACCACCACACATTACCCGTCCACCGCCTGCAGGCAATCGTAAAGAACTACAGATCTGTGCCTGTATCTGCGCCATACACTGAGCGATAAATGCCTGCAGGCCGATATCTGTCGATTTCTAACTGCTGACCGATATCAGTCGTTATTAACTGCAGGCCATGAACTGCTCCACTGTCAGTACTCGCTAGACTTTCTGCATATGTAGAAGTAAACGTTGTGCGTTGTACGTATTATGGGTTAATTATTGTGAATGGAAGGATTTTTGTCGAAGAAGTGGCTCCAAGAATAAGACACTAGTTCACACATGTATTTGTTGCGTGAATTGAGGCCATCCCATAAAGAAGATTTACTAAACTATTTGTGAATGAGCGAAGACAATTTCAACAAAATTTAGCGATTGGTTTCACCTTTCATTAGTAAAACACCAAAATGCGCCATTCAATAAGTACAGAAGAAAGGCTGACTGCAACGCTACAATTTTTAGCAACGGGTCAGAGCTTCGAAGATTTGAAATTTCCCCTCGAGCGCTTGGTCTTATATTATGGTACAAAGTCATTACCCCCTGAGCGTTTACGTTGGTTCCTGAGGCGTAGCCAAGGGAATCATACTGCCTAAATCCCGAGGCATTGCCGAGGGAGTTAATTATAGCGAGGGTACTATGACTTATTGCTCCCGTGGTACGTACAAGATTTTTCCTCTAGAAGAGAGAAAAACAACAAAAATAAAACCTAAGATTTCGATTTATCGATGTATTTTGGTATTAATAACTAAATTTACAAATGTAAGCAGAAGTATTTGTGCCGTGAAGTAATACATTTTATAAAAGTTCAAAACGAGATGTCCAGGGCGTGTAGTTAGTGGAATACTAGGAAGGCAGGATGACTTCCCCACTTCCCAAAACTACACCGGCTTTCCCACAACTCTCAATTTCAGTCATCCTCTCTAACTATTAACTCATCATAATTAACAATTTTCTTAATAATCAATATTTATTGCATTACGCTAATTTTAATGTTAGAGCCACGCGATGCCTACTTACTTTAAGATGAACTTGATTATTGATCATTGCATTCAGAACAAACAAATATGTATGTTATTCAAATATGATCTTCCTAAACTGAATCCTGATTTTTTCCTCTGGTATAATACCATTTGCTTCTGTCCAGCTTACTACTCTGTTCAAAATAAGTAAGGTAAATAGTTATAGCTAGGTGCTTGCCAAAGAGATTTACCTTTAGTTGTTTGGGGTCTATCTATTTCCTTTCTTTTGAACAAGAATTAAGTTGTCGAATTTAACCCCCTTACTTGATTCTTCTAGTAGTCTGGTTAAACACACAACAAATGCTATTGTGCTACAGCAGAAAAGGCGCTTAATCAATATGAGGAAATTTCTCTGTATTTTTTATCATTCAATAAGGCAGCACAATTAATAAATATATATACATATATATATATATATATATATATATATATATATATATATATATATATATATATTTATAGAAAAACATAACATTTGTTAAAAGATGTTGTTCTTCTAGGATTTTAATTAGTTTACTCTGTGTATATTATATTTCTTTGGTTATAACTTTGATAGGGCGAGCGTAGGCAAGTTTGAAGTGGGTGTGAAAAGTGTCCCCCCCCCCCTCTATCTCGCTTATGTGAAGTGCAAAAAATCTGAAAAAATTCCTGAACATTCTTCGACTAAAAGTAGAGATATTACTTTTTGGAAATTTCGAAAAAAAAAAAAAAAAAAAATCTTTTATTGACAAAATACGTTTTCTTATAACTATGGTCTTTTCGATGTATTTATATGGTTGTAGTCCGGTTCAGTGGCAAAAATAGTATATTATGTTACTAGGCTGTGAAGTGAGTTTTTTCTTTACCGCGGCAATTACATTTACTGTCGAGCGAAGCGAGACAGTAAATATTGCCAAGGTAAAGAAAAAACACTTCACAGTCGCGTAGCATATGCTATTTTTTCCGAGGTAGCAGACAATGAAAAAACATTAAATATTAATCACTAATCAATATATAATAATAAGAAATATTAGTACATACTTAAGACTTAAAAAAAGAAACCTTAAAAAGAGGTTACACTATAATAAAAGATAAATAAAACGCATTGACATCTAGCGGATTTTAATCGTACTAGAAGCATTTCTACAAAGACTGCAGCGGTACTAACGGAAGTTTTGACAACTACCCGCCGGACATAAAAAATCTTTTAGTTCCTAGGACGTAAAAGATTTTTTCTTTACAGCTAGGAGTAATGAAAAGATTTTTTAAGTCCACGTAATGAAAAAATGGATTTTAGCTATGTTTTTTAGGCTCTAAAGTTACTATTTCACAGCCTACCACGGAAAAAATACTTTATCAGAAGTTTGTTTATGTGTTTTGAGAATATCAGACCCATAGGATAGTTCAAAGTTAGCTTTTTAGCATTTTAAAAAACACCATCAATAGGGTACTACTTAAACTATACAGGGTTGCCTACGGACCCTACCTGTGTGCTGACCAGCACACACTTGACCTGTTTATTTATTTTTTAAAGTATAATATTTTAAGAGAGCAATATTTTATACTTTTGAATGATCCCCATGTACTAAAATGTTATGACTAATGTACACGCTTTGACACTAAATATATTAATCATATTTTAATTATTTGAACTAAATAAAGCACCATATAATATTCAGAACTAACTGAGTTAGTCGAAACAGCAAATTCCACAACAAACAAGTTATGCTATAAAATCGCTGTTGCAGGATGTAAAAGGTAGTGCTTTATCAGAAAGATAAAGCGAAAGAAAAGAGTGGTTAGGACTCAACGGAAATGTCTACCCAATTATTAAAAGGAGTAAAAGGAGATGTTCCATTGTGTCATTATTACCCATTAAGTTAAAATTAATCTAATTAACTAAAACAAGAACGAGGGAGATAATACGGTTTTATTGTCACGCTACTTCTATTCATTGCTGGGTGATAAGTTTAGTTTTCTGCTGTTTGGAGACAAAAGTAAAATCTATTTGAGTTAAATACACCGGATGTGTTTAATTAAAGTCGAAAGAGGAAAACCCTTCGGAAGTTTTAAAGAGTCATAAGTCACTGAGGTAGGGGCTCAGAGAAGGGAGTCGTAGCCTCGACTCCATTGTGAAGGTTATCTCAAGCCTTGCAGTACAACAAGGAAGAGCTTCGAAGGAATATATAAGGTGAAATTAATCACACCGGAGTGATGTATGGAATACTCCCTGATGGCAAGTTTTCCTTCCTTTCATTACTGTAGACTCTCCCTTGACAAAGAAGGGGAGAGTTTAGGATATTCGGCACCAGATATTGCTCGGCAACCATCCCGGCCCCACGCTAGAGAATGAAGCAGTTTTAATGAAGAAGGTGTCTGGGAAATGAGGATACTTTAGGGAGGAAATGCTTTTTGCCGAATTTATCTTTTGTATCGCGTCTCATCTCCTCCTCCTCCCCCCCTCCTGGGCCCCCTTTTTACTGAGTTTAGAAGCAGCTTAAGCTCTGGAAAATCCCGTGGGCTCTATAGCTTTTCATGAACTTGCTTTGCAATTATATTACGAATGAAAGGATTCAGCAGAGTTGGTAACAATATCCGTCGGTTGTAAGGCATAATTTGAAGGAATGGATGGTCCTTCATTTAGAAAGATTCTCTAACTGATAATAATGTCCTTTTAAGTTCGCCATTGTTCTGGACTTGTTTTATTAAGTTCTTTTTAGCAGCAGCGAGTTTTATATAAACTGTTTAAACACCACAAGTATAAAGAAAAGTTTGTTTAATTACTTAATGGATATTCGTGACAGACTTTCTACAGCCAGTGGCTCCTTTAAAAAATATGAGGATATATTATCTTTATAAAAGTCATCGTTAAAATGTAGATGCTTCCAATAACAGCTTACCAATTTACTTGCGTTTGATGGATTGCCGAAACTAAAGGCCAAAAGGTGCAGAGTAATTGGCAATAACATGTCCGTGGAAAATTTACAATTTAAATGCATGGACAGTTAAAATTTGTGTGACTCAAAAGTCAAAAGAGCCTTAGAATAAAAATCAAATAATTGTATGTATTTCGACAGATTTAGTACAAACCTGGATTGCTGTTAAATAATTATTGATGTGGCATTCATTTGTTATAAGTAACCATCTTCTGTCTATTATATGTTCCTAAATTTTTGATTAAAATATAAATAGTTTTGTATAGGTCAGCACGTTTATCACATAATATTTTAGATTTTTATTTCAATAAAGGAAAACTAATCATCCAGATATGATATTTTCATAGTTATTATCCAGTATAATTTATAAATAATGTTTTTTGTGCTAGTGGCGTTACAAAATTAATATTTTTGTTGCTTCTTTCTATTAACGACATTGAAGTATGTTTTTGTTGTGACGATGTTTTGTGTAGTCCTTAAGTCCCTGCGATATAATGTGCCGGGGGGAAGCCGGTGACTTATAGTAGTAATGAATCTTGTTAATATCGTCATATCTTCTCAGATTCTTAGGGATATTTGGAAAGGTACTTGATATGAATAAGTGAAGCTATAAAGGGACAAGATGAACTACACGTAGTCCTGTTATTTAGGGAACTAGCCACGTGTCTACTTAACTAAAAGGGGTCACGCCTAGGCATTTGTCAGGGACCTATCCCTTCTATCTTCGGGCCACTCTCAGCCGTTATCTTGTTAGCACTCTAAGGCTAAGGGCTTTTACATATCGTTATCGTCATATCTCTTTTATCAGTCGGCCCGTGTCCGAATTATCATTAACCTGAAGAAGACCGATCTCTTCACCGGCTTCTCATCTCTTCACTAAAAAAATTACAGTTTCTGCGAAATTTCCCTCAATCATGCAATGTTGTAATGGGTCTTTAAAAGATTAAATCCTCTTTTTACAGTCTCGTCTTAGAGGATTGCACTGTCGTCAAATCTTTTTTTACCTTTAACTTGGATGTCATTATATTCTCCCAAGCCCCTACCAACAGCTTTCCAGTGTATTTTATTCAATGCTTTTTTTATTACCATAATTCTAAAACGAGAGGTGTGCAAAAAGGCGAAGATCACTTTTTTATCGTCACTCCCTTTTTACCATCTCATGAATTTTGTATTTCTTATTTTATTATGCTGGTCCTTAAATATGAAATAATCTTAACAAAATATATAAATAAACCACACAATTTATTTCACAAATTACAATATTTTAAATTAAAAACTTTTTAATTGTCATTAATTTAATTGTTACCTATATGTAACACAATTATTTACCTAATTCGGTAATATCTAATGTTAATTTAATCTAGAAACAAGTAATAATACCAATCTTAATTCCTTCTATAAAATATATTTGTAAAATTATATTAAGAATTCACAAAGATTAAAAATTGGCTTCTATTTTAGTAGCAACATATTTAAAACTTTTTTTGTTAAATTGTAAAACATAATTATATCAAAGAATAAAACATGAATACTAAAAAAAATACCCCAAATTTCCAACTCCAACTGGTTTTAGATCAAATTAAAATATGACCTCGACCGATTTATTAAATCATCAGTTGCATATTTTTATTCTATCATGGTGGACATTATAAAAAGGTTCTCAGAATTTAATATTTTTCCTGAGCCACTCTTTTCACAAAAGATCTTACGGGGATTCTCTTAAAAACTCATTCAATGTTTCGTAAAAGCAAATATTTAACTTTTATTTTCTCATTTTACGAGACAAATAAGCGTTTAAAGGAAGCAACTCCATAGCAGGCCTTTAACTCATTCAAAAGATATTTCGTCCAATATCTGAGGGGAAAACTTTGTCTTTTCTTTAATATAACTAGTGTTCAAACTTTATAAAGAAAACTTCTTCTTGAGCCTTATGAAGTTTGGGTGAGAATTTAAAACGTTAGAAATGGAAAGGGAAGCGAGAAGGGACAGGGTCGGAAAGGAGAGCGCTGTATCTATTAGCGTTTCCTTCCAAAGCGGTATAATATTCCTTTAAGAAGAAGAAGAAGCTTTGCGACTAAAAAGTTAAGAGCCCAGATAAAGCTTCGGGCCCAATTAAGTCGGAGCCAGAAAACCATTCAACATGTATGCTGAAACTTCGCCTCCACTACCAATAAAACTCTCTTATTAATCTTTGCTCTTAAAACTTTGCAAACAAACCGAGCTTCTCCCTCGACTCCCTTTTAATGGTTTTTCCACTCGGGTTTTAAAATATTACACACGGAGTTTATAATATCAATAATTTGATATTGCGTCAGTCTACGGGGGAAGGGAAGGCTTTGTCGAGAAAAGCTGAAAACTGCTTTCCAAACAAACTTTAAATTAACTAAATTCGAATAATAATGCTTGTGAGGAGATTGTACCAGCAGTCAAGGAGGATGTAAACAAGTACCTTAGGAGACACTGGATAAAGTTATTTAAATGTCAATTAGGATATTTAACTAACTTACGTTTTTGTTAATGGAAGTACCCTCGGGCTCTGCCGAATTTGCTTGAGGAATATAGTGAAAGTATAGGGAAATAAATGTTGATTCAACAGGTGGATCAGTGTCTTTAATTGTTACCTAGAATTTGATATTTGTTACGACGTTCCCAGTGGAATTTACAATCTTTAACAAATTACATTAATTAAAAAAGTGAGGTATGGGATGCAAATGTAATATCTTGTTAAATATTTACAATTGCCAAGGTAAAATGAAAGGAAACCGGTAAAAGATTGTAATTAACTTTTCCGTCAGTAAACTGTGCGATACCAACAGATACTTAGAAAACAGAGAATCTAGCTGCTTTTTCTTAAAAAATAACGCAGAAAAGGAAAAAGACTCATTTTCAAGTGCTGCTGGTATGTTTAATGCTAATATCACCTTGCCAGTGGTCGAAAAATTTCATTCTAGTCACTAATAAAGAATCCCTTGGCAATTGAGACTTTTTTAACTAAGAATAATTATGAAATTTCATTAAATAAAAAGAACAAGTGATTTTGTTATAAAATTTAGGTATTAGGTAAAATTTAGTAATTATTATAGTTGGACCCTTAGTCAGGCTTTAATTTTGTATGTTTACAGCTATAGGAGAGGCTTTTCTAGCGGATCGTTGTGGATTAACTTTGATTCAATAACGTATCGCTTTGTGTAAATCACAAGAGCTTACAGCTTAAAGTGGGCTGGGTGTCAGGCGAGTAGCTGTGCAGCGTGTATGATAGATAGTCAACACTTGTATGGCTTTAAGGTATGCAACCAACTTGAAGCTATATATGTCCTGCTATCCTTCACATATATTTTAGTTTATGCTCTGCATGTAACAAATTGTACAACGGTGACCAAACACTGTTCTGTTGTAACTATTCACTGCTCTGTTGTCTAAGCGTGCATACAACATACAATCATGTAAAATACGATTTGATAAATTAAGATAATGTGTATATAAATATTTAACAATTTAGGAAAAATAAATTATTTAATTAGAGAAAATATTGTGATGGCACGGAAATATGATTTTGTTAGATTTAAAAATTTTAAAGTCACTCAAGTCCAAAACAGTGACTTTAAAAAGTGCCTGCCATTTGTACCTGTAGTCTGTGCAGACGCGTGGAGCCTAAACTACTGAGTCGATTTCGATGAAATTAGACATATCTTCATGTTTAAAAAAAAATACCACGGGGAAAAATCGAGAAATGAATTTGAACTTTAAATTTTAGGCACTACCCCCCAAAAATTCTGAATGAGTTAGAATAAAATATTTCTAAAAAACAGTTTCGAACATTTTTATTAAACATTTTGAATCTTATAAAATGTTTTCCTGAGAAAAATCTAGTTTCCGAGATATTGATATTGAGATATACCACGAGGTGCAGACAAGTTTTGAAAATAAATGTATTAAATTAGATATTATATTGAATTTATATTAAGTCATACTATGTTTGCATGAAAGTTTTGTTCGAGTTTGTCGTACCAATTATTTAAGTAGTTAACGTAGGTTAACTAGTACATAGTTAACATAGTAATATAGGTTGGCTTTTAAAACTCAACCCTTTCGGCTATTTTCTCGCTTTGTGAATATAGTAGGAGAATAAATTATTATTACTATTATTATTAATTATGTTCTAATTAATTATAAAGCACTTCTAAATTTAACATACGCTCGGATAGTAAACTTTAAGTGAGAACTCGCTACATCAAGTAACTCTTAATAGAAATCTGATTGCATTAATTATTTTCAATTGAATAATAAATTATGTCGTAAACATTTGCAAATTTATTAGTTTACCGGCATGAAACTAGTTTCTTAGTCTTCTAAAATAATTATTCATTAATTTTAAAGTTATCTTAATAGATGAGCTTATATTATAACTTGGTCCACAACTCGTTTAATAGCCCACCCATAGGCAAAACAAGGACCCTTATAATCTTCTGCGTTTGTCTGTCTGTTAACGTATTTAATCTCAGAAAATATCCAACACAAATATTTGAAACTTTGCAGATGTTATGTGTAATAGAGTTATTACATACAGGGTGGTCCAAAAGTCTGCCCCCCCCCCCCCCCTGCCAAATTTTTCCCCCTATTATATTTACTTACTTATTATATTTCACAGTAGATTCCAAATATGCTAGCAAAAATATACACTCCAATTTGATGTTTGAAGTTGGCTGGCCAGGGGCAAAGTGGGTGGTTGCCCCTAGTGCGTGATTGCATGAAAACAAACTTCCCTTTACATCTTACAGACCGTCCAAGTTTCATTAAATTATCTCAACCCGTTCAAAAGTTAAGAGGGGAGGGGGAGACTTTAGGATCACCCTAGAAAAAATAATGCAGAAAAAATTTAGGGAAGCCCCGAAAAAACATCAATAAAACAAAGGGTTGACATTATCACAAGAACGCAAGAAATGCGTCATGCAGGGTGTTAAATGAACGAGGCTGAAGTCCTTAGTACAAATATATATTTGATTTCGTTTTTGTACCAATTCATCTTTGCGCCATGTGTAGAACAACACAATTTTAATTTTATAAGAACTTCAAAACAAGACTGCTTTATTTTTTGTCATCTGACATCAATGCAAACCCGACAGCTCAACTGAAAAACTTTTTAAACAATTCAATATATTAAATTTAAATATCATGTACACTACACTATGAGTTGTGTACACCATGTGTGTGTCCTTGAAAATTGAACGGTTTAAGATAGAGATTTTTTATAATAATGCATCTAACGGTCTCTGTCGCGCTGAGGATTAAAAGGCAGAGATAGTTATTAATTGGTATGGTAAATCAAAAATAAATAAATCAATTTGATTGATATAAATTTAAAAGTTAACATATAATAAAACATGTTCAGTAACAAACCCAGTACCAAACAAAATTATGTTTTCTCCTTGGGGCGCTATGGCGATGACAAGTTTTATCATATTACTTACTTCTTTGTGGTGATGACAAATAAATATAAATCAGTGAACAAAAAGAACAAAACTCTTTGACATTTTAGAATAGGAATGATAAAAGAGACCAAAAAAAACAAACGGTAAAGTGTGTACAGTCATTTTGTAAGTTATCAATAAACATATAATAAACATGTAAAATTAATTTTATATACTTATTTTAAGGTAGTAATGGCTATATTTATTAAGGGAACTATTTAAATGACTGGCGAATAATAAATAAATACTACCACGATAAAGTATATTTAAAATATTTACGAATTTAAATTACAATTTGGTCGTTAGCATCTAGGGTATACATGTATAAAAAACCCGGCTGTTGTTTGGTCCATTCTTTGGTTACATTGAAGGCAATTTTCAGTTTCCACTGGTTTTCTAATATTTGAACGGAATTGCTTTGCAAATTGGATTCGGGAATTCAATTCCCCTATAGTAATTTAATGCGGCTTGTGGATTTCGAAATGGCCAACCTTAAATTTCTAATTACCAAGTGTTTATAACTGTTTTAAATTATGGTATTTCTTTTAAAACTGTATATTTCGTATATAGCTAGAAAATTAACAGTTATTTGCAATTTATATTCACGAATTTCATACATATAAAGCAATATTAGATACTACTATATTTCAAATTTATAGAATCCTGTTCTACTCGGTCCTATTATTGATTTTATTTTTTTTTAAATATCCTTCTCATATATTGAATTGAATGTTTAAAGAATGGTTACTTTTCTAAATAAATTAAAAATGATAATAAATTGAAATTATCGAAATCTGAGAAAAACTGAAACATTAATCATCTTAGTCAGTCTTTTGTACCGAGTATTCGTGTAGTTAAATTTATAGCAGATAAAACTTTTCAAAAATCATTAATAGATATATATCTTTAGTTCACAAAGGATGGCCTTTTTTAATATAGATAATTTGAAACATATCACAATATAACAATGAACGATGAGGTGGTAGTTTCGACCTTATATATTTTCTTTAATATATTTGCTGACTATTTCCGGTTTTAGAAATACTGCTTTAGTGTGAAACTCAAATAATTCTTCCAAACATTGAGTAAAGTTACAACAAAAATACTTTTCTGAGGTGAAATTATTTCTCAGAACTGCTACAAAA
Source organism: Gerris lacustris (assembly GCA_951217055.1). NCBI lineage: Eukaryota > Metazoa > Arthropoda > Insecta > Hemiptera > Gerridae > Gerris > Gerris lacustris. Next base: position 117,454,382 of record OX578276.1, read on the forward strand.
TCCATTCACTAAGTACTGTCATATTTATAATATGACATTGATTGATTTTGATTGTTTGATGTTGATTTTGAGTTAGTTAATGTTTGATGCTTAAGTTGAAATACAAATTATTACAACGAAAGTTCTTGTGTTAAACTTTAGTGCGAGTTACTGATATAGTTTACGCTACATTTGGTGGCAGCGGTTAAACTTTTTAAACAAAAATGCCAAGGACAAGAAAGCAAGGAATTTCATGTGAAGAGGAAGATAAAGGAAGGACCCGTAAACCTGTAGTACATCCAGATAAGTTTTCCTCGGGGAATTGGTATGAGTACATTAAATATTTTAATAATGTGGCTTTAGTTAACGGATGGACAAATCAGGAAAAGGCTAGATTTTTGTCCATTTCTTTGACAGGTGACAGCTTCAAAATTTACAATTCTTTAAAGGAAAAACAGAAAGATGATTTTGATTATATTTGTAGAGAGATTACCAAACATATATTCCCCCCTGAACAACGAGAGTTAAGAAAAGGAGTTTTTAAACGTCGTATGCAGGAAGGAGGGGAATTGTTAGGGCAGTATGCTAGAATGTTAAGATCTTTATATGAGGAGGCATACCCCGATAATAATGACCCATTACAGGCTGATGAGACTATCAAAGACCAATTTATAGCTGGGTTGGCTGATAGAACTGTCCGACTACAAGTAATGCTGTCCCGACCATCATCGTTAGATGCTGCTTTAGCATGTGCTCTGGAGGTAGAAGCTGCATATGCCTTAAACTGCTCGATGAACAAGCACTCAGTAGGTGTGATAGGGGAAGCTAGTACCTCTCAACCAGACAGGGGTTTAGTTGCTTCTGTTGACCCTGTCCAGAAAGCTATTAGTGACCAAGCGCAGCAGATAGCTGATCTGACGAAGGCTGTTGAAAAGTTGACTTCTTTCTCGTCGGGGAGGAGATTTCCATCTAGGAATATCATAACCTGCTGGGGCTGTTCAGAAAGGGGTCATATGCAAGCCCAGTGTCCTAAGAAGAAGAAGAGGGTGTCGGAAAACTAAAGTCAGTCAACACTAAGGACCAACTGGTGGCTGACCCCTATATCCTGGTCCCAGTAGTTAAAGAAGATGTTAGTCTTTATAATAATTTTATAGATGCTAAGATTAATGGAATCGATGTAAAGGTGTTGATAGATTCGGGGGCTTGCATGACGCTTGTTAGCAGAAGTTTTGCTAAGAGAGCAGGAATTATAGGAAGCAAAGAAGGGCAGGTTGACTTAAAGAATGCTAGCGGTGGAAGGATGGATACGTATGGACTAACTAACATTAATATTGACATTGATGGGAACATATACAAACATCGGAGTATCATTGCAGATATTTGGATAGATGTCATTGTGGGTGTTGATTTCCTGAGTAAGTATAAAGTTCAAATATGCTTTGACAAAGGAATAGTTAAAATAGGAAAGGCTGTATCCCAACTGACAAAGCAAAGGGAAACTGTAAGAAACCTTAGTTTACAGGTTATCATTCCCAATGACATTGTTATCCCTGGAAGACATGAAATGGTGGTTCATGGAAGAGTTGTAGGCAATATTGCTGACGGCAGTGAGGTTGTTTTTGAGCCGACAGTTGACCATGATGATGTTTTAGCAGTTCGAATGGCCAGACTGGTTGCGACCATAAAGAATAATGTAATTCCATTAAGGTTAATGAACCCTAGTAACGAAGTGCAAACCTTGCAGGGTAGTAGTAGTAGTAAGGGGGCGGGGAGGCCAAGCCTGGCAACTAGACCGCACTCGGGTCCTTTTTGCCAACCCCTGGTTTTTCACGCCCATCGAACCACCTCAGTCTTACCCTCAAGTCTCCTAGTTTGGGTAATAAAGGAGAGGATATCCTGCCACTTAAGTGTGACAAGTTCCTCCTCTCTGATAATCCCTGATCCTAAGGTGTGAAAGCGTAGTCTCCCATGTCCTTCGCAAGCTCCCGCCAGGTGGTAGGCTGTTTCCTCTTCTTCACCACATACTGGGCATGTGGGGTCCTCTTCAATCTTTAATAGTGCCAGATGTCTATTTAGTTGACAATGACCTGTTAAGACCCCCACCATTTTCCTTAGGTTGGGTCTACTCAGTCCCATGAGCCATCTGGTTTTCCCTTTATCTAGCTTAGGCAGCATCATCTTAGTCTGCCTGCATCCTTCAGTTCTTGTCCACACCTTCCCTGCTTCCTCCCAGATCCACATTTTGATGGCCGATTTGGTTTGACCTCTGGACCAGTCAATAGCGGGCTCTGGTCCGCAGAATGGCATGGAGGCACCCCTTTTTGCTATTTCATCTGCTTTTTCATTTCCCGGTACTCCTGTGTGTCCAGGAACCCAAAGAAGAGTAACCTTCTTTAACTCTGCAAGCGTCTCTAAGGCCTCTTGGCATTCTTTGACCAGTGCTGAGTCTGCACTGGGAGCGCAGAGTGCCTTAAGTGCTGCTTGACTATCCGAGCATACTACTACTTTTTTAGTTCTCGCCTCTTCCACCTCTTGCCTTCTTGCCACCTCTAGGATGGCGTAGACTTCAGCCTGGAAGACTGTGGTAAATATTCCTAGTGGGAAACTCTCTTGGGTGCCGGACCTTTCTAAGTAAAGTCCCGCACCTGACATACCATTCTCATTCTTTGAGCCGTCCGTGTATGCCACCAGAGTCTCTGTATCAAATTTAATATCTCCTGATTCCCAATCGGCTCTGAGTGGGATTTCTACCTCATATCTCCTTTTCAGCTTAAGCTGATGGTCCACTCCTTTAGTCCTGATCCCCGTAAGTGGGACCTTAAGTTCAGCGAACCTTCCTATGTCCAAGTGTCCTATAACGGACCTTTCACCTAGCCATTGTCCGTTGTCTCTTAGTCTGACATACGAGGCGATGGCTTCTCCTCTGATCCATAGCTGGAGAGGGGGGACTCCTACTAAGGCTTCCAAGGCTGCCGTAGGTGTAGTCCTCATGGCCCCTGTTATACTACGGCAGGCTAACCTCTGGACCTTGCTAAGCCCCTTAGTCGAGCTGGCAACCTCAGTCCTAGGCCACCACACTAGGGATCCGTAATGAATCCTAGGTCTAATAACTGCGGTGTACAGCCACTTGAGGATTTTCGGGGACAGTCCCCATGTCTTCCCTACTGCTCGTCTAAGTTGCCAGAAGGTTATCGTAGCCTTTTCTACTACCTTGTCCAAGTGTGATTTCCAAGTTAGTTTTTGGTCTAAGGTAATACCTAGGTATTTTACCTCGTTGGCCAAAGTAAGCTCATGCCCCAGCAATTTGGGAGCTTTGAAATCCACAAGTTTCTTTTTCCTAGTGAAGATTATCATCTCAGTCTTTGATGGATTGACTGAGAGTCCTACCTCTCTACACCATCCTTCAATTATCCTACAAGCTCGTTGCATCCTTTCACAGCAGGTACTTAGGAACTTGCCTCTAATCAGGACTAGTCCATCATCTGCATATGCCTGCAAATAGATATCCTCCTCGGTCATTTTCCTCATAAGTCCATCCATCACCAGGCACCACTGATGTGGCGAGAGGCAGCTGCCCTGGGGGCACCCTCCTGACACCACTCTAGATGCTTTAGTGCCGGTCATTGATGAACTAACTTTCCTCCCTTTTAGGGAGGATATTATCCAATTGATGATGACCTGGGGAGTATTCCTCTGCGTGAGTTCCTCCTTTATATTACTAGATTTTGCCTTATCGAAGGCTCCTTCTACATCAAAGAAGAGGGCTAAAGTGTAGTCTCCTTTGTGCATTGCCTTTTCTATCCTAGAAGTGGCCGCGTGGAGAGCTGTTTCAGTCGATTTCCCCTTTGAGTATGCATGCTGATTGGCATGCAGCGGCTTTCTGGGTAGAATTTCCTCTATTATGTATTTATCTACTATCCTTTCAAGGGTCTTTAGCATGAAGGATGTAAGGCTTATAGGTCGGAAGGATTTAGCCTGTGTTTAGTCCTTCTTGCCTGGTTTAGGGATAAAAACTACCCTAGCTGCTTTCCACACTTCCGGTACCACGCCCATAGCTATACTGCCCCTGAAAGTTGCCTCTATACTGGATAATAGACGATCCATACCCCTTTGTATTAGTGCTGGGAATATTTCGTCTTGTCCAGGTGCCTTAAATGGGTGAAATTTGTCGACGGCCCATTTTATGGACTCTCTGGTTACAAGGCGGGTCGCCAGGTCCCAGTTCGTCTCTACGCCTGGAGCCTCTCCTAGTGAGTCACCGACCTCGTTTCCTTCTCCTGGGAAGTGGGTGAGTAGGAGGTACTCTAGTGTTTCTTCTACACTGAGAGTCCAGGTACCGTCTAGCCTTTTAATGGAGCCTAAAGTTCTACCATTACCCTCACCACTTAAGATTCTTGCCAGTCTGGTTGCCTCTGGTAGGGACTCAATTCCCTTACAGAAGTCTCTCCAGCCAGCTCTCTTGCGATTCCTTATTTCTTTTTTGAATTCCCTCCTAGCCCCCCTGAAGCTGTCCCATAGCTCCTCTCCTGGTTCTTTATTCTTGAAGGCCTTGTTAAAGGCTTTTCTCGCTTTACTACGGAGCTTATCTAGTCCTTTGTTCCACCAAGTGGCTACCTTTTGGACACTAGTTTTGGGGGGACAAGCTTCTTGGTAGGCTTCCCTTATATACAAGCTCAGTTCCGCTGCCTTCCTTTCCAGAGCTTCGGGGTCAGTTAATGCCTCTTTGGTCACTCCTTGGAGGTTTCCGAGTTCCCTGTCAAAGGTTTCCCAGTCCGTCCTCCTTGGGTGCCTCTGCGGTGTTACCTCTACTTCATCTATCTGGATACAGAAGCTGACCATGCGATGATCAGACAGCAGAATATCTGATGTTACGTGCCAGCCCTCAATTTTTCCAGATATCCTCCTAGATGCCATTGTGACATCTATTACCTGTGAACGGATTCTGTTTATAAAAGTTGGTTCCGTTCCCCTATTCATTACCTCTAAATCTGTGGATGCTAAGAATTCCAACAGCGCATCACCTCTGCTGTTGCAGTCAGTGCTGCCCCAGGCATGGTGATGCGCGTTAGCGTCGCAACCAATTATTACTGGAATGGCCTTCTCCTCTGAGAATCTGACAATATTGGTCAGTTCCCTTGTTGGGGGAAGGTCTTGCCTGTCGTATGGCAAGTATAGACTTGCCATGATCACCTTATTAACTAAACCTTTAACCTTATACTCCAGGATAATTGCTGTGGCGTCTCGGGTCCCTAATTGGGTTATGGGTGTTACCTTCAGGTCCTCCGATGCCACTATACAAGTCCTGGGGTTCGCCTCGTCTGGTCCTTCGTTTCCTCCTACCACGAGCCTCTGACCAGACCTCCTCATCCCTCTCACCTCACCTCTATAAACATAAGGTTCCTGAATTAACACTATTAATGACCCTATTCCAGTCAAGGCTCTCTGTAGTTCTCCTACAGCGTCTTGACTGTGCTGTAAATTAATGTGTTTTACCTCAATCATCCTCTATTGGCTCTGCCTGCGGCTACCACCCTCACGGTGTGGTGGTCTGCCGCTAGCACTCTGCCTCCTTTTCTCCCTGTCCTCGTCGGATCTCTGGTGACTCCTCTCCGTCCTCCTAGAGGAGAGGGGCAGTGCCACGCGGGGCCGGCGATCCGACTTAAAGTCGTCCCTGGGTCTCCGGTGGCTCTCTGCCCAACCTTGCAGAGTAAGATGAAAGTTGGCAAGATTGAGCCTTATTTACAGCCGAGATGTAGCCTGGAGGACGGCAAAGAAGTCATTGCCGCAGTAGGACCGTTAAACAAAGAACCAGTTGAGACAATGTTTGAACTGAACTCAAGTACCTTGACAGAAAAACAGAGAGTAGACCTGTTCAAGTTACTGGAGGAATTTCGAGACATATACTCCACTGGTGGGGGTGACATTGGTCGAACAGGAATAGTAAAGCATAGGATCGTAACAGAAGGACGGCCCATCAAGCAAGCAGCCAGGAGAATCCCATACCAGCGCCGGGGCGAAGTAGAGCAACTTACGAAGGATATGTTACAACAGGGAGTCATAGAACCATCTGTGTCCCCATGGGCTAGCCCTATTGTCTTGGTAGGGAAGAAGGACGGTAGCACGAGATTCTGCATTGATTATCGCAAGTTAAATTTAGCAACAAAGAAAGATGCGTACCCTCTTCCCAGGATCGACGACATTCTAGATAATTTAACAGGGGCTGTATTTTTCTCCTCTTTGGACCTTGCATCAGGGTACTGGCAGCTTGAAATGGATGAGGGGGACAAAGAGAAAACAGCATTTGTGACATGCGAGAGGCTCTACCAATTCAAAGTCATACCATTCGGACTGTGCAATGCTCCTGCCACTTTTCAGCGCCTTATGGACTCGGTACTTAGTGGGCTAAAGTGGCGTGTAGCAATGGTTTACCTGGATGATATAGTCGTATGGAGTAGGAACATCGAAGAACATATCGACCGGTTGCGAGAAGTTTTCATCTGCTTACGCAAAGCTAACCTAAAACTTAAGCCGAAGAAATGTCATTTGATCAAAGACAAGATTAGCTATTTAGGTCATATTGTAAGTGCAGAAGGAATTGCAACTGATCCGGAAAAGACCAAAGCTGTTGCTAATTGGCCAAACCCAACCTCCACCAAGGAGCTACGATCATTCTTGGGGTTTGCTGCCTACTATAGAAGATTTATTCGTGGATTTGCTGGGATAGCAGCACCATTGTACAAGGCAACAGAGAAACGGGATAAATTTGAGTTTGGTGAAGAACTACAAGGAAGTTTCGAGGCTTTGAAAAGGGCACTGACAAATACACCTGTTTTGGTACTGCCGGAAAGCTCTGGTAAGTTCACGTTAGATTGTGATGCTAGCGATGTAGGACTAGGAGTTGTTTTGTCCCAAGTGCAGCAAGGTGAAGAGAAGGTAATAGCTTATGCTAGTAGAGCTCTTTCCAAGATTGAGAAGCGTTATTGCACAACAAGGAAAGAGATGTTAGCACTTGTTTACGGGGTTCAGCATTTTAAGGCATATTTGTACGGGCGTAACTTCACAGTGAGGACAGACCATAATGCTTTAAAGTGGCTGCAGTCATTTAAGGAGCCGGAAGGACAGGGGGCTCGATGGCTTGAACGTCTATCCCAATATAATTTTGATGTGGTTCACAGGGCCGGCAAGTTACATTCCAATGCAGATGGGTTATCACGGATATGCCGGCAGTGCAAGGATAACATTGAAGATCAGCTGGAGTTTGAGTGTGTGGACAGTGGAGGTATAGAACCGGTGGATATAGGTGGTGTCCAGGCCATAGGGCTGGCGAATGGCACCATAGCAGAAGAACAAGGAGCAGATCCAAACTTAAAAGAAGTCCTCAGGTGGATTGAAGTTGGACAGAGACCTGAATTTCAACAAGTACGTGGATGCAACCCAATTCTCCTACGCTTATGGGCGCAGTGGCCTCGCCTCAGTAAAAGTGAGGAAGGAATCTTGCAACGTCGATGGGAAGAAACAGAGCGGCTGGTACGATACCAGATTGTATTACCACGGAAACTGGTACCGGTAGTGCTAGAGGAATTACACGGAGGGGCATCAGGAGCTCATCTAGGCATAACTAGGAGCAAAAGAAAGATTAGCTCCCGTTTTTACTGGCCAGGACACTTACGAGAAATCGAGGAATGGGTGCAGTCATGTCAGGAATGTGGTAGGCGAAAGGGAACTAAGGCACGGGCTCCTATGCAAGTAGTAACATCAGGTTTTCCGTTCCAGCGCGTGGCAATGGATATCTTAGGCCCACTGCCCGAGACTAATCTCCAGAACAAGTATATACTTGTGGTGGCCGATTACTTTACCAAGTGGGTAGAAGCATACCCGTTGCAGAATATTGAGGCGAGGACAGTAGTTAGTAAATTTGTGAGTGAGTTTATTGGTCGATATGGAGTTCCCTATGAGATTCACACTGACCAAGGCCGGCAGTTTGAGTCCCAGTTATTTGAAGAATTGACCGAGCAGCTGAACATGACCAAATCAAGGACAAGTCCCTACCACCCCCAGTCTGACGGGCTAGTAGAAAGATTCAATCGAACGGTTGCTGACATGCTTTCACATTATGTAAACGATCACCATAACGACTGGGATCAAAAGCTATCAATGGTCATGATGGCATATAGATCAAGCAAGCACGAGTCTACGGGAATAACACCTTATTATGCTGTGTTTGGACGCGAATTTCGGCTCCCCTTGATGTCATGTATGGAGTGCCTGAGAAGGTGCAGGGTCTGTCCGAGTATATTGCTGATCGTAGAAAGACAATTGAAGAAGCATATGAGGCAGTTCGGAATAGGCAAGGCCTAAAACATCAAGTGCAGAAGGAATATTATGACCGGTCATGCAACCGGAAAGAGGCTATCAACGAGGGTGATAAAGTATGGGTATGGTACCCGCACACTCGGAAAGGTAGAAGCGCTAAGTTCCATCGACCATGGGACGGGCCGTATATAGTTCGTAAGAAGTTATCGGATGTTACGGTTCGAGTCCAGAAGGTTGGAGGCAGAAACAAGAGACTAGTCCTCCACATAAACCGACTGAAGCTGTACAAGGCACGGCTTGGCAATTCTGTCTGATAGAGGGAAAGAGTGTCATATTTATAATATGACATTGATTGATTTTGATTGTTTGATGTTGATTTTGAGTTAGTTAATGTTTGATGCTTAAGTTGAAATACAAATTATTACAACGAAAGTTCTTGTGTTAAACTTTAGTGCGAGTTACTGATATAGTTTACGCTACAGTACTTTTAGCTAAATTAAGATTAAAGATAACTTAATAAAGAAATATCAAAAAGTATGTATAGAAATAATACAATATCAGATCGAAAAAAAAAAAAAAAAAAAATAGTAAAAGGCTTAAGAGTCATACTTGTTTGGCGCCCTTCACTGACGGGAAATTTTTGCCACACCAAACTACCGAGTTTGGACCTCTTCTTAGTTCTTTATTCAGTTAAATAAGTTGGGTAGGTTCCCTAATTTGTAAAGTTGATAATATAAATAGGTTCAAGAAGTCAAAATAGCAAAGTAATCAAGCATATAATTCCTTTCTTTTATACTATAATTTAAGCCTCACAACAGAAGACTAAAAATTTGGTTCACCGTAGAATATTCTGGAATAAAACCAGATTGAATTTCTCATAACTTAACATGCTCGGATATCCAATTCATAATTCTACTATGAAGAATGTCGGTAAACAATTTTCTTATGGTTTCAATGCAAGATATGCCTCTGTAATTGTTTGCTGGGTCTTCATCTCCTTTTTTTGTTTAAAAGAAAAATTAAGCTACGTTTAAAGCATTTTTGAATATTTCCTTTTATCAGCATGGTGTTAAATAAATGTAAAATTCTCATGAAACTAATTTCCATCGTTTTTTTGTAGAATTCATTAGGAATTCTGTCCATACCTGGTACTTTTGCGGACTAAGATTTTCTGACCGCCATCATAATGGTTCATCCATCATTATTGGCTTATCTATAGATAAGCATCCTCTACATATCCAGCAACAGGTCTAATGATGGACGAAATGTCGGTAACAGATTCAACAGAGGAGTAAAATGTTTGACCCATTCAGACGCCTCTATATAACTTTTATTTATAAAACTTTTAGAACCTATCACTAATTTTACTAAAAACAAATTTAATTTTCTGGTGGTATAATTATTTCTTAGCATCACAAGAAGTGGTCTTATATTCTTTATTCACCATCGCATAATAGTGCCTAAATCTGAGCTAGTATATCGAAATAAAGTTAAAAGCGAAATGGCTTATCTTATCACACTCTTTATCAAACCATGGCAGTCTAGAATGGAACCATGCATAGTTTTTATTATATTTATTAAGCTTGTGCGAGGCACAGTTTTGAATACATGTGATAATAGAGTTTAGCTGTAGCTAGCTCCACATCTTCAGGCCATTCCAACATTTTATTTTGTTCAAGTTTAATTTTATTTTTGTAATAGCGATCATCTTCTTTAGACCACAGATGATATATCAGGCATACTTTAAATTTTGAAATAGTAGAAAGAAGACTGGAAGAGACGCAGCACAAATCAATTACAGACTTTCCTTTTTCTTTTTTGAAAGAAAATTTCCATTCCTATCACCTAGAGTTCGGCCGATTAGACGAATAAGTCGAAATCATAACAAAAATCTATAAATATTTTGCAATTTAATTGGAAGGTGTTTTGTCCCCGGGAGTACTAACCTCGTAAATTTCAGTTAAAGAGTTATAAATTATTTCCTTGGGTATGATCTACAATACACTGGTGCGTGCGTTACTACCCCCAACATCTTTAATATCAACATTATATTTTGATCTGATAGAGAGTATAGTTTTGTAAAATCAACGCCCAAGCTATAAGAATTAAGATAAATAGGTGCTATAAAAATATTATTTTGTTTGTTTATAATTTCAACAATTGTAACCCTACATTTATTTTTGAATTCAAGTGTTCGATGGCTAAGATGTGATACCTCGTAACTACCAAAATGGTTATTTTGAGATTTTCATTATATTGGCCTTGGGAGGCTTGCCTACAAGTACATGCGAGATCTCGCAAGTGAAAAAACATTCCCTCACATAGAAAATGGGTAGTCGTGACATCTCGTATCAGATTCGCAAACTATTTGTTATGTGATAGCTTGTAACTACTGTTAGACAGGTGTAGAGACACCTCGTATGTGTTTCTGGTGTATGTGACTTGGTTAAGGTTAATTGTGACACCTCATAACTGAGCTGCTAATTTTTAAGTGAGACCTCGTATGTGTTCACTTTATTAAAGAAGTGACATGTGAGAACTCGCAACTAAATTATTTTATGAACTGTTATAATTTGACAGTGACCTTTTTTCAGAAGGATTACATGTTTATACAAAATTATAAAACTCGTAAAAAACTTTGTCAGTTAAATTAAATTTATTTGTTTAAATAGTTTTTTGTTCCTCCTGTAAACCTGACATTTTGAAGATACAAGTAAATCTTAGCAATCGTCTTGTTATTATTTTCTAATTATGTTTTAAACCCGTATACAGTTCCACCGCTAGGCTAGACAAATATACTAACTTTTATACATTGGTCTAAATTTACATAATTTTCCCTATATAAATTAGTTTAGACTAGGATATACATGTTTATTTCAATACCTAATACTCATATAATGAAAACTAATTAGATCCTTTCCCTATGCAAAAAACTCAATATAATTTTAATTATTTGTCTAAATTATTGTTGTTATTCTACTACGCTTATGATTTAAAACCTTTCCAATGAAATCTATTGAGTTCATCTAACTAAACCATCCATCTCGTGGGTACGATGGAAAGAGAAGGCTTAATTCAATAATGGTATCCTGAAATCATTAAAACAAAATAAAGTCTTAAGAATCCTTTATCGTAGAAACCTGCAAATGAAAATAAATTACTTACTTTAAGTTCTTTCTCCCTTTTTTCTGCTTTCGCAAAAAAGCAGGTTGAGGGAAAAGCCCTTTTTGGTGGTATCCGTGAAAGGATGCCCTGAGTCGATTGATTTATGCCGTGAAGTTAGTTGGATAAGACGGATGGAGTCCTGGCCTAGATTTATCGGCCGCTCTTCATGCGAACGAGAAGCCTTTTCTGATTAATTATGCCGAGTGCGGAACTTGCAAGCATCCGAACCCCAAGGTTCCTTTGTATGCCAGCCTCCTCAGTCTCTTTCAGCTCCGAGCACCCCAGAATCTTTTGTCTCTAAAACCTCACGTGCCCATAATTGTTCCCAAACCGAACTGAGGCCCTCCCAAGATTAAAGATTTGGAATTAAGGATTTAAAACGACTTCGGTAAGGAAACAGTTGTGAATGCAACAACTTGTAGATTTAAACAGTAAACATCAAACATCATTTGATTATTCAAAGAAATTAAGGTTTTTGAATTAAAGCCCTTGGTGTTTAGGATATGAATGACATATAATTTCCAAGAAACCAAGAAAACGAGAAAACATAGAGGTTCCGAAAAAGTTTAAATCATCCTACTATGAATAATCCAGTTGGTAGTAAAATGTTTAGAAATTGTAAAGCATGAGTAAGACAAGTTATATACTTCCATAGCTCCTGAGACCAGTAATAATAAAAAAAAAATACTTGTGGTGTCGCGGGACTGTTAGGAACGAAGTTCCTTAAGGGGCCTACACACATGGGAACCAAGTTCGTGGGGTCCGCTCTCTACACACAGTAGAGAGGGACACGAACAACGGTTCGTCCTAATCGTCAGTTTCCCTCTGAACTGAGCTTAAAACAACGTTAAAAAAAAGCGTTAAAAACACTGAGTTAAAAAAAAAAAAACAGCTTTAGAAAAACACAAGGGGGAAAAAACAGCGTTAACAAGCACAAGAAAGCGTTAAACACACAGTTTTAAAACAGAGTTAAAAGAAACAGCTTTAGAAAAACACAAGGAGGAAAAAACAGCGTTAACAAGCACAAGAAAGCGTTAAACACACAGTTTTAAAACAGAGTTAAAAGAAACAGCTTTAGAAAAACAAGGGGGAAAAAACAGTGTAAAAAGAAGTAAAAAGAAACAAATGAGTCGGAGGCGTAGAGTCAGGGTGTCTTTTCTGATAAAATGACGAACATCGGTTCGTGTCCTCCACACACAGGCGAACCTGGTTCGCTCTGCCGGCGAACCGAACAAATCGTGCGATAAGGTGAAGAATTCTTTTTTTCCCCCTAGTGCGGAAGAAAAAAAGAATTCTTCACCTTATCGCACGATTATGAAACGCGCATGCGCAATGAATACAACTACCAAAAGAATCACTTTCTCAGGATCTAAACAGAGATAAAATGTTTATATTTCGTATCAATCGTAGATAAAAGTTGTTTGTATCATTGAATAGATGAAGTAAGAATTTTTCCTGTCCTAAAATTCAAATCTTACATTTGAAGCTTACGTTTACGCAAGCGTTGCGTGCGAACGCTTGGGCGGATAATGTTGTCCAACGAACCCCCAACCCTTGCTCCAGACGCTGTAACGTGCCATAAGGATCTTCGTTTCAATAAAGACAATACATAACCATTAAATTTAATGCCATTAATTAGAATGTACGACAACCTATTGTCGAAAACAGTTTCCAGTTATAACATAACAAAGTTAACATAGAAACTACAGCAACTATAACATTGAAACTATACTTCCTAATCCAGGCTATCTAAATGAAAGGTATAATTATTTCTACCAAAAATTTTGCAGAACTTATTCAGTAGGATTGTGGTTCTGGTGTATTGTGGTTTTTTGGCAATAAAGGATGGATTTTCTTTTGTTTTAATCGATTAAGCTAAATGTGTAAAGACGGACATTCCTAAAAAGGCTAAATTTTATAAATTAAGGCAACATCCTCTTTGAGAAATACTTATAATATAAAAACTAATAAATGTATATCTTCCTGGTTAAGGTACAATTATAATGGCATGTAAGTGCATTACTATACATTACTTGAGGCTCAAAGAATTTCTATTACAACTACAATATAATATTCTATCGATAGCTGTATCCTCTTAGCTTCTATCATTTCAAGTGTTATAATAATTTCTTTCGCTAAAAATAGTGTAGAAGAAAAATGATTTACAGGGATCTCCATTTCAAATATCAATTTTAATCCAATGGCTTTATTAAATTGATGAAGGAGAATGATTTGTCAGGTAGTGTCTAAGCCAGAGGAGAGCCCATGCGAAATTATTTGTGGCGAAGCTAAAAAAAAAATTAATTTGTTCATTTTTAATTTCCATCAGGGTTGATAGCTCACAAGTCCGTACGAGCTGACAGCTCTACAAAGATGTAACATTCTTTTATAACTTATGACAGTTTTGTGAGGTCTGGCATACAACGAATTATACATTTATTCATGAATTTAACTTTGAGAAAATGGATACAGACCCTATTAAAAAAGAATGAAGAATAATAACAATACCATTATTTTTTCTTTTAATAAATATGTTTTAGATTTTGATTGTTAAATAGCATACACAGCAAACCTTAAAATCTAACAACACTCACAAACATTAAAAAAAATAAAAATAATTAAACTTTTTTAAATCCCCTTGAAAACAAATTCGCTAAAACTCTATCACAGTCCAGCCCGTATCGATATAATATAAATCAATTACAAACATATACAATAAGCGAAGTGCGGCCTAAAACAATTGGAGGAAATAAATTCACCACCAGCCGATCTCTGACTGAGCCTTTATAATTAAAAACAAATAGTAATAAATCAACAGAGGAGACAGTTTCATTAAAGCCGGCCCTAGATCTCCTTCTCTGCGAGCCCACCTTTATTTACTTTGATTTAATTTTTATTAATATTTATATAGTGGCATCATCTGACCCAATCTTTAGTTACACGATACCTCTGTTCTTCTCTGTTCTTCTCTTTTGCCCAGTCCTAATTTACTTTTATTACTAAGCAATCAGATCCTACACAAAGTTAAACAATCAAATAAACCAACTCTTAATTATAATATGTGGGGCCTTATAAAAAAATATTTATCAATTTATTATAATGACTCATCTGTAAAATAATTATCTATAGTCAATATTGTTAACTTACTTTTTAAGAAATATTGATTATTTAATTAATTTATAAGGGGCAGACATTTAGAATATCATCTGATTTTTATTAGTTATTCTGTAACAGGTTATTTCAGGATATTGAATCACCAATTTTAAAACTGCTTCAAAGTAATCGTTGTTATCTCATTTCTCCAGCAAACTAACTTACGTATGCTAGGTTTTGAATTAAGGGAAGCTTGTTAAACCGCTCAGAATTACTGCTCCCCTCTCATCCTTATTAAAAATAACAATGTACGAAGAGAACTTAAGGGATTTCTGTTTCTGTGGAAATTTGCCAGTTTATAAATAAATTGACTTTTATATTTATAGGAGTGGTAAATTTACAGAGCTTATCATGTCATACTTGATTATAAAGAAAAGAACAGAGGATGTCCACAGTGTGAGTTTGGAATATTTAATTGGTAGGTACACCATACAGTCCATGTGTTTCAATAAGTTATTTTTAGAATATTATACTTCACATGATATTTTACACTTTATTTCCCTTTGAAAATGTAGCTGTAAAGTAGCTGTTTCATTTATAACTGACTGCTTTAAGGTTTATTACTTTTCCTCACCTCTGGTAGAAAAAGTATTGTTTTACCCAAACATTTTTTTTTTCGTAATTTCAACTGAAGTTTCTGTTTGTGTTGTTTTAATACCTCCTGAGTGGTTTTCAACATAACGTCTGTATGTCTGAATGTATGTGTGTTATCATCGTAGCGTCCAGGGTATTTAACCTAGAAAGCAAAAACGGCAGAAAAATCGGTCCTTACTTCTAGCTGTGCCGACCGGAAAATCAACATTTTCCTCCATCTTGAACCTAGTTTGTTGTCAGCAAACATTTAAAAAAAAATGTTAAAAATCGAAAAGTGGTCCGATCGAGTTGAAATTTGACACGAATGCGCCTCTCTTTATGACAAACAAATCTACCAAATTAAATTTTGATATTGGCCACCATTTTGAAGTTATCGATTTTTAAATTTTGAAACTTTGACGGTTAATAATAGCGAAAGTATAAATACGTTTTTGCCATATAGCATATCGTTGGAACCTGTAAAAAATAAGGAACAAATATAAAAAACCCGATGAAATTCTATTAATTAGTTTAAAAGTTATAAGCGAACATAATTATTAATTACTGCGTACTTTTGTTTATCATCAAAGTTTATCTGTCAAAATACCGCCAAAATTCAAAAAATTAAATAAATGAAATAAAATAAATAAAAATAATGTGTACTTTTTTTAAAAAAAAAAATGAAAATAAAAATATCAGATAGTTCAAAACGGTCACCCATCCAAGTGGCCTCCGAAGTGAGGAAAAGTTCCGAGGTATCCCGTACCCGATTTTTTTTTTTTATATGTATATACATTTAGAGTATGAATTACTTAACAATAATGTACATTTTTAAAAACAACAAAAATTAATCCTCGACTGGATGGAAATTAGAATTGATAAAATCTTAGCAAAGATGGAAATAATTGAGGCACTGTTACTTCGATTACAATGTAGAGTAATGGAATACTAAATTGACTCAGTATTTAGGACCAACTAGTAGCAAATTCTAAATGACGGTTATGCTACTTTTTATCTAGCCTTATAAGGCACCAGAAAGTTTATGATTCTGTTACAAGATTTATCTTTATTAAAAATACTGCAGTTAAATAAATAATATAGATGATGACGGTGCTTCACTGTCACTAAGTTTCACCATGGATTAAGCAATCTCTGTGTCAATTCTACATTAGTCAAGGCGGGTAAAATACTACATGCTTTCCACGCGACTAAAACCATTAAAGTGAATCAGTGGACAAGGCTTCGTCACACCAGTCTAATCTAACCCATAATAAAGTCTGTAAAATGTTGCTGGTCAATTTCACCTGTAACCCGTGCTTGGCGTTGCTTAGTCCAAACTGCAATTTAATGAAGGATAACACTCTTATCTACAATGATTTCGCCGTCACATAACTCTGTATAAGTCTTGATTTATTTGGTTCATCCTCCATGCTATGCTGTGAAAATAATTAACACTAAATTCTCTCAGAGCTGATATATATTCACACCTCTTCTCTTGGATGATTTCATTGCCTCATTAATCCTGGCCTACCCTGCCCGTATGAAATTCAATGAATGTGGAACCGGGACCGTTGCCCGAACAATGGACAATGAAGAGGGGACACTAAGAACCTTCTGACACATTATAAATGGTCCAAGCAGATTCTCGACCCGACCTCGCTATATTATTCTTTGTTTGGAATAAATTTCATTACCTCTTGTAATTGTTATTTTTTACCTTTGTCATTTTAGATAAATTATTCAGGACCCTCCTCGATGGCTTTTATACTCTTTAAAAATTGTTTATGTAGATAGGAAATTAAAAAATATAGATATGTATAATACACATATGTAGGTACATATGCTAAGTTTGTAAGAACAATATTTAAGAGTTATTATAAGAAGATAAGAAAAATAACATATCTAAACTTCAAAAAACGTGTTTTATCATGTTCCATGATAAAACTCATTAATCTGTTATTTTTATCAAATGTGCTACATAGCTAAACATGGATGTTGGTCGATACATCGAAAGAACAAACATCGATGTTAGCCAAAATATCGAAAGAAAACATCGATGTTTTCGATACATAAAAAGATCTCTCGTCTTCGTTCCCGATATTCATTATCAATGTTTTTTGGAGTCCGATACCTCGATGTTTGACCAACGAAAAATGAAGGTTGCTAATTTTTCGATGTTTCAGGAAAACATCGATGTTGGCCGATACATTGAAAGATCAACATCGACGATATCGATACATCGACATCGATGTCCCAACCCTAGTTGGGTCACAATTTTGCATTTCAAATAACGGCTGAGGTAGAGGGAGAGTGGAACAACGAAGTCTGGCTATGAGCACTTTTGATTTACAGCTTTTAGCTAGGTACATTAAAAAATAATAAATATGTTTTTGATTTATTAGCTCTACTGTGTTAGTCAAGCTAACTTGATTAGTTCCATTTATTAGCTGATTAGAGTAATATTTCAGAGAATATTATTAAGCCACATTCATAGCTCTGGAAACTAGGTTTGAAGTTTATTTTAAATCTCACAAAATTATTCTTACTACAAGCAACGAAAGTTATTGTGGCAGTGGCAGGAGGATCGGCAGACGGACGGCCTGACTGCTCAGTATAATTTCACTTCATATAGTCAAAATTACCAATAATGACAATTAAGTTACGTTAAATGTACAGATAAATAAAAGAGAAACTTAAATAATTATAAAAAAAAATGTATTAATAGTAGTGATAGTCACTGGACTTCTTCCTTTTACGTGTCGAACAAGTCATACAAACTATATTAACTGTAACACTTATAGCATGTTCATAATTGTAGTTGTGTTAATCAATAAAGAGAAAAAAAAAATAGTAGTGATTATCGAATAAATAGTAGTCGCTATGAGAACTGTATAAAGTAAGAACGAAATGTTAATTAAATTAATTCTTAATTCTTTTGTAAAAAAAAAAAAAAAAAAAAGTTAATGAGAATATTTAGTAAAAACTAACTGGAAAACCTTCTTCTCAGATAATTACTTTTACTATCAAAAGAGGTAAAAATGGGATATAATATAGTTAATCAAAGTACATTTTCTTTAAGTCCCTCCAAAAGCTGATTTTTAGAAGCTGATCAAGATTTAATTAAACAACCAGGTACAAGTCTTAATTCATTTAGACTTGCACAGATATAATCTCTAAAGAGAGAAATCTCTATTTTATACTTTAATAACTTAAGTTTGCTTAAGGATTTTATCTTTATTTAAAATGTATTAGTTTATTTATAACTTTGTACTGTAATGTAAACTTTTAGTAGCTATTAACGTGAATTTCACTTTTAGTATTAGCCTAAAAGGACTTATCAGAATTTAAAAGAATATCATCAATACCAAAAGTTAAATCTGAAATTTTATTAAAAAATGTTCTAGCATTGCAATGAAAAGTTAACTAAAGTAAATCATCGTCCTTGTTTAAGAATGTGAGAAGTATTAAAAAAGACTCGACACCTACAATTTCTATGTTCAAGCTGTGAATACGGCCTAATCCTTTTCTTTACATTATCCCTCGAATCAGCTAATTAGTACTTATTAAGTTATTTCTAAAGTTTATAAAAAGTAGTTACTAATGTTATAATAAATAAACTAAAACTTAAAACCTAAAAATTACAGGAAAAAAAATACAGGATTAATGTATTTTGAAAAAAAAAAAAACGGCAAGAAGAGAAAGACAACTCCACCACTGGAATTCAAAGTACAGTTGATTCGCTTTTCCTTGGGGTGCTATTGCCACTGAGCGATAAATTTGTGATTTTATTCCAGAGGTACCATTTTCATCTGGCTTCTCTTTTTTTTAAAGTAAGTTTATGGTTTAAGAACGGTTGTAATATCTTAAAGCTGGCCCAACCCAGCTAGACCCTTCTCGGGGTTTTGGGCCTGGGAGTTAGTTAGTTCGTAATATCTTAAATCCCAACAAAAACATTTAAGTAAAAAATAAGCCAAGTCTCGCTTAAAGCATGATATCATAGGTATAGTCAAGTCTCCTCAGTCCAAGTAAGATTTACTAGGTCTAATTTATCCAGTACAAGTAAATAAATTATGTCGTGTGTCTGTCCACATCTCTATTCTCTGTTTTCCACAAACTCAAACATTTTCTATCCCAAACACTCTTCACATTTAAATTCAAAACATCTTTTGGCTTGGCAATTACGCAGCACAAGGATACAAAGTTATATACAACACTGCATATCATTTTATTTTAAAGCAAAAGATCTTAATATAAACCATAGAGAAAATATAAATTAAATAACAGCAAAATGTTTAACCTCAGTGCTTAAACAGTTTGGAGACTTACTTTTTCATAAGTGTTAATTTTTCGTTTCTTAGCCTCTTGTTTTTATTAAACATAAAATACTTACATATTATATAATACATAATAATAAAATAAAAGATAGATTATATAGAAAAGATAAAAATAAGGAATATAGGATATAATATAGGAAGATAACGTGGGACATAGAAAATTAATAGTAATATGAAATAATAATCATTTTTCAAAAGAGGGTTTGAAACACAAAGGCAAGGTATAAAACACGGTGGGTGTTCAAATTGAACAAAACAATCATCTGGTGTACGTGTGTGGATGAACGGGAAACGTATGTTCACAATCTTCTAGCTCAATTCTCAATAATGCTTAACCACACCGATTCCGATATAAAATTCTATATTAATGAGAGTACAATAATTGTAAAAGTACTTATTAACCTTGAGAGGGGCAAAAAACCAGATTTTTCCTATGTTTGTACATTAAACTATACACAACATTTCGAGTTTCTATGACTCCTAGAAGTGCCTGATGAGTCCGTCTATCAATAAATAGATCAGTGTCATAATAACAAAATTTTAGGCTCACACATCTCATATGATGTGTGAGTAATGTGAGCTAATGTGGGTAGAGGTGTGAAATTTTTATTTCTGGTTCAGTTTACATAACTAAAAGTATAATTAATAGGATAGTAGAGGGTGCCCAATGTGCCTTGAGTTGGTTCCAGTAAAGGATGGTACGGCTGTGCTCGACTTGGCATATATATTTTTTACAATCTGAGCCCCCAGATACTCTTGAAAAACCCAGGGCCTTGCAAGTTAAATTCTCTACTCTACCTTAATAAAAAAAATAGATCACACATACAAAAATACGTATTTAGGAGTTCCTGTTTTTTAACAGGTTCGAGATTTATTATAGGTTTTCCAACATATATTTTCTAAAGGATAACTAAGAGAGGGATTCCAAGATAAAACTATTTAATTAGAATGCAGATTCAACAAGACTTTAGGCTTAAGTGCTGAGGGATTTGAGCTACATAGAAATTGTCGACAAAGTTACGACCAATTTTTTATAAAAGGTGATAATTTTTGGCCTGCAAATTCACCTAATTATATATATATATTTTTTTTTAGAGAAAGAGCGCGTTCCACTTAAAGTTACTGTGTCCAAGGCTGTGCTAAGATGGAGGATGAATCTATTATTCAAAAAACTATTGAACTATTACTTTCAAACTTACCTAACGAAACGAAAGCATTTTCATTTTTTATTTTTCCAAATTTAATACCTTAAAAAAAGCTCGAAATCAAAATATTAATTACGGTTATGAAATTACAATTAAATTTTAAATAACCAATCAAAAAGAATAATACATTCTCCCCCACTCCAATATGTTTGCTTTAGTTATAATAAGAAAAGGGAAAAAATATTGCTCAGTAAAAATGTCCAATGTCCATTTTAATTGACATTCCTCTCCTCACGAAGATACAAAAGCTTTTAAAAATTTCCCATTTCACATCTCAATTTATTTTTCCTTATTCTCTCAAATAACAAAAAATACTTCTTTTTTATTGTTAATTGTCAAAATTCAAGAGGACAATACCACCAGTTGGGAGGCAAAAATCCCGAATAGAGCTTAAAATAAACTAAATGATGAGTTGAAAATACTGAAAAATTGATTCTTAAATTTCAAGAGGAGACAAAACCATTTACAAAACTGAAAAAATTTTAATCAAAGTTTAATTATCATTTTGAAAGGGACAAGACAGAGATATACATGTTTCCACAGTTATTTTTCCTTGAATCTTTTCAATTTATATTATAGTACTCTTAGACGAAATTATTTTTAAATAAAAATGTTTAATAAATTTTGTTAAAAAGGTATTAATAATAGATTTTTTTTTTTTTTTTTTTTTTTTTTAATAAGAGAATATTCTAATATTCCTATTACCTTTAATGAGTATAATACTTTATACATTTTTATAGATTTATAAAAGTTTAAATATTCTAATATTTGATTAATAGTTTTAGCGTAATTCAAGGACCAAATAGAACTACTAATACAATTTTGAACCTAGAGACTAGTTAGAAATCAGGTTTATAGTCCGATAGTCTTTAATCGTCTAACGACAGTGCAGTCTTAATTAATTTAAGCTCGCTTTAACTGTGACAGAAATTTCAAGACTTTTCAGCGCTTCTAATGAATACCGGATTTAGAAATCCTAGTGTTAAGGAGCCCTACTCTAATTGCTAACAGTTAGGTTTATAAGTTAAAATATTTGACCTTTATATTTTGAAACATTTCTTATTGCAGTTGGTTTTCTTGTGAACTAATAAATTGTCCGGCTTAGATTTTGAAATACCCATAATTCTGTATTATCTGAAGTTTTGTGGTCAGCTTTTGCTATATTTTTCTATTTCTTTTTGTAAATCTGTAACCAAATTCGGTGTATTTAACTTAAAAGTATGGTTGTCGAAAAATGTTCCTAGTTGTCCCATATTTTTTCTAGAAACCATTTAGGCCATAAAATAATTATATTATAATTAATATGTAGGGAGACCGGGGACAGTTGAAACAGGGTACGGTTGAAACAACCCAATTAATGGGTGGAAAAATTAGCGATATTTGGGAACAACCACGGAAAAGGGACGCGGCTTCCGAGGCGGAATCTGAACTTTTGGGTTTGGTGTCGTTTCGAGTTTATCATAAGTTTCTGAGAAGGGGTATTGTGTTTTCGCGTCCAAAAGTAAGTATTTTTGTTGCTACTCTTTTGCTTTTTTATCCAAAACTAAAATAGTTGTGTTTATGATAGTTTTTAACGTAAGAACTTTGGTTATGGAAGTTCAACAGGTGTAATTCTTTTTTAAAACATGTTCTGGGGACGTTTGTAACAATGTTTACAATTAAGTTACCAGCTGGCTATAAAGTATGAAATTTTCAAATACTGTTTAAGCTTCATTTAAATAATTTAAATTAAATCTTTTTTTTTTACTTTCGTCAAATTTTCTTAGCTTTAATGTTAATTAACCTTGAACTACAAAAGATATGATACAAATTTCATTTAGAAAATTTATTATTGTTTCATTTATCTTAAACACCTATTATTCTGCGTATGATCAATTATTCAATTATTATTTTACTTCATGTTCTGTGATTTTGACTCGATAAATAAGTATTTCTAACATAATTCCCTTTATTCTGTTAGTGTTACAACTAATCCCAATAACTGTTACAACCGCCCCTGGTATGGGGTCGGTTGAAATATTTTTCCTGAACGTTTTAAAATGCCTATAAATATGTTTGTAATGCAGATAATCTTACTATAACCTCATCCAGTTCTAGTCTGATAACTAAGTTCAATTAAGTCCGACTGTCAAATACATTGAGGTTAAAATGTTTTTGCAGGAAGCGATTTTGTAAAAAATGTTTCAACCGTCCCCGGTCTCCCCTACTCTTATTTAAATAATAAAAGTTTTGGCACGTACATATGTCTGTTTATTGAAGCGAGCGTAAGCGAGCTTCTTACATTCAACGAAATATGCATCTTGTCTGTCTGTCTGTCTGTCTGTGTGTAACGTTTACGTGTCCGACGATAACTTGAGTAAAAGTTGACCGATTTAGTTTAAATTTGGTATACATCTTTTATATAATACTCAGGCTAAGTTCGTTGGACAGCGTGATCCGTCCAAGAGTTCGCGCGCAATGCTCGCGTAAACGTGAGCTTCAAATTTAAAATTGGAATTTCAGGACGGGAAAAAATTCTATCATCACCTACTCGATGAGACGAACATTTTTTTAAAATAACATTTTTTAGTAAAACCAACAACGACACTGCTATGGATTAATAAAGATCACTAAAACTATTAAAGCGGACCTAAACGTTTAAAATAGAGAAAACAACGTTTTTACCGATACCTCACGTTCTAACGCAACGTTTTTAATAAAACTTCATGTACATCGTCTAAAGTACAATTGAAACAAGTATGTAAAATTTCAACTTGATACAAGCAGTAGTATTTGAGTAATGAAGTGATACATTTATAATATTAGTTTAAAAGCTATTACGGGTGGTTAGTGTGTAGGTTTGTTTAGGAAGTAAAGCTTTGTACCGAGTACCCCCACTCTACCCCTCACTACCCTCTTCCTCTTATCTTCAACTATGACATTATTCATCATGATTAACATATTTCAATATTCAGTATTTTATTGCAATACGCTCGCTTCAATGATAGAGCCACGCGATGCCTAGTTTATAAACTTTTATTGGTATCTTCTCGTTGCCAATGCCAATGGTCCATTCCTTCCCATAGATGATACAAACTGTCTTCTGCAAATTTCCTCCTCAACAGGTAATCGACAATGTAGTGAGAGAAGAGTGCTGAACTTTTTTCAGGTCCCCTCGATGGTGTTTGTATGGGCTCCTGTGGGGGGGGGGGATAACGTAATTTTCTGAATGGTTCACAATAAAATATTGATATCCTTCTGTAAATCATAAAAAATGGTTTTAGTCAATGAATTTAGGATTATATCCATCCTTTATTTAACAAACAAATAAACCAAGGTTCACCAAATCTACTAACCAAGTAAAGGAGTGCCGCAAATTCAAGATCTCACC
Organism: Gerris lacustris; assembly: GCA_951217055.1. Classification (NCBI taxonomy): domain Eukaryota; kingdom Metazoa; phylum Arthropoda; class Insecta; order Hemiptera; family Gerridae; genus Gerris; species Gerris lacustris. The sequence goes on from OX578276.1 coordinate 117,478,474, forward strand.
ATAGGCGCCCATCCATCTGAAATAATAGAGGTGCCCAGCATTTAACCCCTTAGTGATCATCAATTACCGGAAAAATTTAAACCAATTAACTTTTGTGGTCAATTTAGTTCCATCCACTCTGGACATTTCAATTTGGATATCTTCGTACTTGAACCCGCCTCTACCCCATAAAAACTCAGCACAAATATATCTACCAGAGAATGGTATGCTTGCTCAAAGAATGTTCCCTTCAGTGCGCCCAAAGAGTAGTGTAATATTCCTCTGTCCCAATGTACTCTGGACTAAATGTGGTATTATTTTACTTTTTTGCCCATCCAAAGGGGTTAACAAAGTAAAAGAGGAAATATATAACAATACTTTAGTTTGTTACCCACAAAATATATTTTGATCTGAACATATGAAGAACATGGTTCTTTGTCGAATTAATGTACAATATTAATTGGGAATGTTATTATACTATACTAATTAGGGATGTTAAAAGCAATGGGGGGGGGGGAGTGATTGAGGTAAGAAAGGGGGAAAAGAAATTAAAGGAAGGTGTGAGTAAAAGAGGCACCCCCAACTCCTCTTTAAGTTTGTCACCCCCCTATTTGTTATCCAGAAAATAGTGAAAAGTACGATAGGATTATACTAATATCTAATAAGACAAAGGGATATCTAGGGCAATTTTTAGTTTGGTCCCCCTATTTCATTGCAAATTTGAGACGGCCTGGGTGGGTAAATGTGTGGGAAATAGTACTAAAATTGACTTTAGTGGAAATAGAAAACACGGGGTCACCAATATGTAGTCTGGTTTCGTAGATGTGGTTTACTATATTGAGCATTAATAATAAATTAAACAACTCAATCTTGTGCGGAGTCAAAACCAGACTAAATGTTGTTTCTTTTTTCATGTCTCATTAAAATCAAACTTATTTATTTTTATTAAAACAAAATAAATTTATACCCCATTTACATTCGTGGGAGGTGGGAGTAAGCAGGGAAGTGGGCATGGAATAGAGCATGCCGAGTACGTAAACAGGTTACTCCTGCTGCCATGCTCCCCTCGTTGATGCTACGTTTACATTCAGCCCACTTTCGTGGAAGTGAGCAGGAAACTGGGCATGGAATTCAGCTTCGCGAGTATGTACACAGGTAACTCGCGCTGCTCATGCTCCTCTCTGTTAACTTAAATTTCATAGTTTTTCCATTGTAATTTATCTTATTCTGTAAAATATTTATTACATTTTCTTCCGACATTACCTTTTCAAGTGTTTATTTAACCGGATTTGAATCAATATTTATGAAATGAATTAAATAAAATCATTTGAAAAAGAGGAAAGAGGTCTTTTAAAAAATAAGTACAATACCTCTAGGACCTTCAATTTAAATGGTATAAATAGAACGACGGAGAGAGTGATTTTGACCTTCTCATTCAAACTGGAAGTGAAAATTTTTACATTTAAATGAATTTTGGATATTTTCAATAATACAATAGGCCATCATCCGTTTTTTCGATTAGCTCCTCGGGGGAGTTTTCTGTCTTCTTTGAAGACTTGAGTACACCTCAAATTGGTCCTGACTTTTAAAACGTCTTTTTTTCCCTCTCCGATGAGAATAAAGAAGGCTGAAAGAGGGCATTTATATTTTTTTAAATAAAGTGTCGCGGGATACAATTGGAAATTGAAAAGTGGGTTCCTGAGCAAGAAAGAGGCAGCAATGAAAGAGGGGGGAATCCATTACGTTATGGTAAGTGAAGAGAAGCTTTTTTGAAGGACCCCCCCCCCCCCCCCCCCCGTTTCTCTTTGCAAAAAGAAAAAGTTGGGGCCTTCTGACAATGGTCGTCCTTTTTCCCGTAGAAGCAATGGCTTATTCCCGCCGACCCCCCCCCCCCTACCCCCCCCCCCCCCCCCCCCCCTTCTATTTCATTTGATTTCAATGCAAAATGAATATAGACTTCCCACTTCTTCGAGGCAACGAGTTTCCATTTATAACATTCTGAAGTTTTCTGAGCGAAAAAAATAAGTCGATAGAAAATTCGAAATAAAAAAAACAAGTTTTATACTAAATGAAAATAAAGGATTAAATATACCAATTATTTACAAATTCCTAAAATTAACCAAATTATGTTCACAATGGAATGTAGCTTCATCTATGTAGGCAGAAGTTACATAAAATTGCCAATTATCCGTAATCAGGTGAAGGGTCAGATTAATAAAGTTTTAAATGTATGACTGACAAAGAGTCAGAAAGAAGGTTCAGGTTGACTGACCAAGAGTCTTAAAGAAAAAAGGTTCAGATTTCCCTAGTATTTAACTTTTTTGTTAAGCAGCTGATTATACTTTGCTGACCTATACAAATATTGAAAAAGGAATTTTTCATAAGGAACTAACGTTTTGGCCAATTACATACCAATACCACTGATTTTTAACTAAACCTTCGGCTTTAGCCATTGGTTCTCGTTTCTTTATCAAGGCTACTGACTTTCTAAAAATGATAAGTAGAGGCTTTTTGGAAGCCGGAATAATCAAATCCTCGGTAAGCAGGTATTGTTTCGACTGTTCTTGGATAGGTAAAAGTCTGAATTATGATCTCGCAGTTAAGGTAAGAAACGCATTTAAGCAGGCAATTGCAAAAAAAATGATTTTTCCCTCTTTTCATATTATAATAACTTAAGAAGATGATAACTTAAAACTTACATCCAAGCTATGATCGTAACATAACAATGTCGTTTTGATTGTTGATATCGATCATCTTTAAGTATAAGCTATTGTTTATAGTTTATAGCTTTAAAATAGTATAAAAAATAAAATGAGTTTTGTGATTACAAATATATGGAACCCTTTACAATATTTTAATAGTTAAGCATATAGAAATTTTCAATTTTTGGAATGAGAATTAATTTTAACGAGTATAATATCCCCTTCTATATCTCATCATAAGGATAAACATTGGATTTAATTTTAGTGTATATTCAGTTTTAAAGGCAAATTTCATTCAAGATGAAATATATTCTCAAGCTATTGTACAATTTGGGTATAAGATGTAATGGAAATGAAGTGGGTTTCAGGGAGGTCTATGGTTCTAAAATCCATTGCAAATGGAATCTATAGCGGTTCCACTTGGAAGGGGGAGAGGCCCCACAAACAGACCAATAAATCGGGGCAATGGACATGCTTTACACAGGCTTCAAACCTAAACCCAGGCTAACATTAAAGCAAACTACATAAACATCCTTAGATCCGGATAATTACTCACTGTGAATTACTCCCGCCGTTACCTAAATCCAACCAAGAAACCCGCCATCCACATCTAGATGGACAATCAATACAAGGTTGCCCTCAAAATAACAGATAAAGGCACCACTGTATATTTAAAGTTAGGCTGCTATCATTGCAGCTTAACACTTTATAATAATAATTGCTGCATAGATCAAGTTTACAATGATATGGTCAACATTATATTTCAGTTAACTTATTTATTGCTATTTTTTTTACTTTTCTACATAGTATTCTCTAGTCCACCAGATAAGTAATTGGTAAAATAGTTTAAACTTTAGTGCAAGTTACTATGTCACTAGAATAGAAACTTGATTTGTTACAAGACTCTTAGGAGTCATATTCATATTATTAAGGAGTACAACCTTAATAATATGAAATTATCTCAAATATGTATAATTCATACAAGAAGAAAAGAAAATAAATTAATTTTCCTATACATACCTAATAAGTCCAAGGTCTCAGTTCAGCAGTGCCCTTTAAGATATTGGCTCTTCAGTTTACTTACAGTCCAGATTTGTTCAAAATTATACATTTGAACCCTCAAGAAATACCAAAATGGATAGAGAGAGGGATCTGCTTAAGTAGCTGATGTTGAAAATAAGCTAAAGGCTAAGAAACGAAAATTTACTTACAAAAAGAAGTGAAATTCCAACAAAATACACTTATGTCAAAAAAGAAGCCAAGTCTCGCGTAAAAAGTTGTGAGATCATAATAGGTCCTTCTGTCCGTAAGTTCTACTAGGTCTAATCAATCCAGCACAAGTAAATGTTGTTGTTTTCTCCCCCCCCCCCTGTTTCATCTCTCTCCCTCACAAACTTAATTATTTTCTTTCTCCAATTGCTCTACTCTGCACGTTTAAATTTAAAAAAGTCGGGTACGGGCTACTAAAGTGGCCTCTCCTGCTGCTTCTCAGCAGGAGGAAGCCACCTGGATGGGGACCGTTTTGAACTAACTGATTTATTTATTATCATTTTTCAAAAAAAATATACATTATTTTTATTAATTTTATTTCATTCATTTAATTATTTGAATTTTGGTGGTATTTTGAGTTGAAAACAAACTTTTTCAGTGGTTGGCTGTGAAATAGTAACGTTAGAGCGTAAAAAACATAGCTAAAATCCATTTTTTCATTACGTGGACTTAATAGTTATTTATGCACCTAGGGAGTAAAGTAAGCCATTATTCCATGAGCGAAAAAAGTTGGTTCTTGAGGCGAAGCCGAAGGAACCATGGTCCCTAAATCCCGAGGCGAAGCCAAGGGAATTAGACTCTTTAATTCCCGAGGCGCAGCCGAGGGAGATAATTGTCGCGAGGGGAATAATGACACTTTACTCACGGTACATACAATATTTTATCTCCAGTAGGAAGAAAATACACATTTTCGTCCATTGCACAGTTTTTATTTATTATTTTAATAAATAACAATAATTAATAGAACTTTTAATAGCAGATATAAGAGATTCAATATTAAAAACAAATAAGAATTGGAATTAAACTCAAATAGAAGGTTATTTAGATGCAGGTTATAATGTTGTAAACAAAGATAAACATGGTCAAGGTCAAAAAAGCGCAGAGCCGCCAACCTGATTTCAACAACTTCATTACATTAGCCATAAATTTTCTACTATTTATACAATAATTAAGTTGCAATCTTTACTTTTTTGCCCTACTTTACTTTTTCGCCGTACTTTTACTTTTTCTCCCTACTTTTTGAGTTCAGGGATGAAAAGACCTGTTTTAGTCCCTCTAAACTAATTCAAAATCATAACATTTTTTTCCCTACTGGAGATAAAAAATCTTTTCATTACTCCTTGCTGTAAAGAAAACATTTTTTACGTCCTAGGACAGAAATTTTTTTTTCTTTACAACTGGTAGTTATCAAAACTTCCGTTTTAGCGCTGCAATCTTTGTATAAATTCTTCTTAGAACGATTAAAATCCGCTAGATGTCAATGCGTTTTATTTATATTTTCTTGAAGTGTAACCTCTTTTTAAGGTTTCTTTTTTTTAAATCTTAAGTATGTACTAATATTTCTTATTATTATATTGATTATTGATTAATATTTAATGTTTTTTCATTGTCTGCTACCACGGAAAAATTAGCATATGCTACACGACTGTGAAGTGTTTTCCTTACCTTGGCAATATTTACTTTATATTATTCAATTATGTAATTTCCGCGGTAAATACAAAACTCACTTCACAGCCTAGTAACATAATATACTATTTACGTTTAATGAGAGTATCGCACTAATCAATAATTATGTTTGCTTATAACTTTAAAACTAATACAACAACCAGAAAATAGAGTCAGTCAGTAAGTTCAATTACCTAGGAGTATATTTCTCGCAAAAAGGAGTGTTTGAAGTGGCTACTAAGCAAGTTTTTAAGTCGTTGTCGCGTGGCAGCAGGAGCTGTACGTGAAACTTTAGCCCACAGCAAAAATATTAGCTTTGACGCCACACTTAAAACCTTCTCAGCATGTGTACTCTCTACTCTCATATACTCTGCACCCATTTGGGCTTTGCGATATCTTGATGAGTTAGAAAGTGCTCAAAACTACATTTTCAAGAACTTCTTCTCCCTCCAGAACAACGTTCCCCACTATTTTATACGCTCTGAATTCAACCTCTGTCATGTATCCGTCCACATATTGAAACAAACCCTTCGTTTTTATAACCGCATTAACACCTTAAAAAATAGCAACATTATGAAATCTTGTCTCATAAGACTAAAGGAGCTAGACTCGGTGCCATCCAATACTCATAAATTAAACTGGTTCACACAGCTAAAAGATTTACTAAAAACTTTAGATTCCAATATCAATATTTCTCTAGAACAAGAAATAAATCCTGGCACTTACAAAAATAATCCAAAAGTTTTAGTTAAAACTACAAGACCAAGATTTACAGCGGATCTAGCCTAGAATCTACGTACAGTAACTTTTATAATGTCCTCCATATATCACAAAACCATAGTAACAACACTATCTGCATCATAATCTTTCCTATAACATGCAAAAAATGTTAGCTCAAATACGAACCTCAGGATACTGCACAATTAAAATCTCCTTCAAAGGATGATTATATAAAACACTAGTGAAAACTGTAGTATATGCAACCTTAACGAAGCCGAGGACCTGGCACATCTCTTATTTAGATGTCCCATGTATTCACACCAAAGAAACCCCTTCCTCCCTCTTCATCTCTGCGACATGAGCAATAGTGACCCCACTAATATAGCTTCTATCATTAACCCTTTTGAAAAACACATGTCAAAAAATAGCTTCTACTTCTTTTGCAATGTACTTAAACTTAGGTCCTTCTTGCTAAACGAATGACTCCTGGTATAAAACGTTGTTATTTAGCCTATCAGTATACTCCTTACTAAATAATATGTGTCATTACCCGTGTATGATTAGGGTAAAATAACTTTAATCTTTTTTTTATGTTTCCTTCCGACCCATTAGTCTCACGTCCTTTATGCTTAAGACATTGGAAAGGATAATAGATAAATTTCTAATGGAGAAGATTCTACCTAAGTCCGCTGCATGTTAATCAACATGCATTACCTAAAAGGGAAGTCCACAGAAACAGCCCTTCATGCGGTCACGTATAGGATAGAAAAAGGGATACAGCAAGGAGACTATGTTTTGGCTCTCTTCTTTGATGTGGAAGGGGCCTTTGATAATGCAAAGATGAGGAATATAGAAGAGGAACTTCTTATGAGGAACACTTCTCGAGGCATCATTGAATGGATATTGTCCTCCCTGAAGGGGAGGAAAGACTCATCACTAAATGACTCCAAGGTTACAATCAGGGTTACGGGAGGCTGCTCCCAGGGTAGCTGCCTCTCACCGCACCTGTGGTGTCTGGTGATGGATGGGCTCTTGAGGAGGCTGACAGAGGAAGATTCATATGTTCAGGCGTACGCAGACGATGGACTAGTCTTGGTAAGAGGCAAGTTCGTAGAAACATGCTGCGAAAAGATGCAACTCGCTTGTAGAATTATTGAAGGATGGTGTAAAGACGTCGGACTCTCAGTCAATCTATCCAAGACAGAGCTGATGCTCTTTACCAGAAAAAGGAAAATAGTGGGTTTTAAGGCCCCCAAAATATTTGGCCAAGAGCTCAGTTTGGCAAAAGAGGTTAAATACCTTGGTGTTACCTTCGACCCAAAAATGGCTTGGAGGACACAAATAGAAAAGGTAATAGGTAAGGCTACAATGATGTTCTGGCAACTGAGGCGAGCAGTGGGGAATAGATGGGGATTATTCCCCAAGATTCTCAAATGGCTGTATACAGAGGTATCAGACCGAGTATCCAATATGGGGCTCTGGTCTGGTGGCCAAGGATAAGGCCAGCCAGCTCGGCTAAAAGGCTCGACGAAGTTCAGAGGTTAGGTTGCAGAGGCATAACAGGTGTGATGAGGACGACACCTACAGCCGCCTTAGAGGCTCTAGTAGGTATCCCTCCACTTAAGATATGGATTGAAGGAGTGGCCATTGCATCATTTGTCAGGCTCAGAGATAACGGGCAATGGCTAATCTAGTAGTTATTACCGATGAAAAACATTGTGACCCCCCGCGGGTTCGAACCTAGACCCTTGAGATCGAAGCTAAAAATCATAATTACATAACGGGAATGCTTAACCATCTACAAAACCCTAAAAAGTACTTGGAAGCAAGTACTTCCGTGTGATTTTGTTTATTTACATTAGTAAAGATCTCATTATGATTAATTATTTATTATATCTCTCGGGAATGTCTATATAATTTATTTTTGCTGTAACACAGTTATTGTGATATTATTGTTTATTTAATTATGAAAGATAAATTTATGTTTTGCTTTATTTACAAATATTTTGATTTTGTACTGTTGCATGTATAAAAGAAAAAGTAAGTGACTCATTTGTTCAAAGCTGTAATGCTTTTTAAACAAATAAATTAATTAAATTGATTTTCCTTCGAACCAATTTATTAATGTATTTATATATGTGCATTCAATTGGCAATTAAATTATCATCGTTGTGATTTCTCCTTTCATTGAAAATCTTGGTGTATAAGTTCACTCGTGTACATGTCTGTGTACCGCCCGCGGGCCAAATACTACTAACGGATATATTGATACCGCCCGAGGGATCTGCTAGACCGGTGGCACGAAAGCAATCCACAAGGACACAACTATAGTAACTAAACACCAGAGCCGGAACTAGCCGTGTGCATGGGGTCAGCCACACACGGGCCTCGGGTTAGGGGGGCCTTCATTTCGCCCTGCCAGTTAAAAATAAATTAATAAAATAAAAATAAAAGTAAAGAATAATTTTACTAAAAAGGTGAACTTAGTTTGTATTTTATTATTATGCGGTAGATACATTCTTTTCTACATAATAATAATAATTATTAGTATTGTTATTATTTGAGACAATTGTTGATAATGCTTATTAAGATAATATTATAAATATATATTCAACATCCTTGGTCAGCATGAAGGAGACTTCAACCCTATCATCCCAGTTCCATCGCTTTTTCGTCGAAAAGAGTTCCGAAAGAGCGCGGCCATGTCTGAGAATCCGGGTAGTTATTCTCTTAGCCAGTTGCAAGTGTCAGGGTGTTCCTTCCTGTTGGATGGGCTTTGGGTGAGGTTGAGGGTCTCGTACCTCTGCTGTGGGCGATTACCGGTCTCGGAGACGTGGTGCTCCAGGGATTCACTCTCTTTTCTCGCAAAGGAGCACTTCCTTTGGGCACACATCAGCCCGTGTCTGTCAACTCGTTCCAGGACCTTGCCCAGATGTTCTTGGTGTTCCTCCCAAGTCTTAGAGTACACGATGTCATCGCCCTTGTAAGCCAAGGCAAACTCGCGGTGGTAGCCAACAAGGACGTCCTTTGTCATGAGTCGCTGGAATTTACTCGGGCTCCTTTCCTTCTTCACAGTGGCGATTAGGGATGCATAAGGGAATGTAGATGGCTCGATGACGCCTCTCTCCAGCATTTCTCTAACCTGTTCGTTGGTTACCTTTTTTCTTTTCGTCACTATATCGATAGGGTGGACACCAGAAAGGTTGAGAATCAGTCAGCACTAGGTTTTGGGAAGTTGACACCGTCTTTCCGATTCTCCAGAAAAGGCGTCGGCATGGTCCTGAAGCATGACCTGTATTGTCATGGAATTCTGGTGGTGAGGAGGAGGGAACCTTTCTTCGACAGTCTGCTCTTCGGAGGCTTCTTAGTCACCCAGTAAAGAGTCTGCCGCTGACAGGTGCCGAGGCTAACAGTAGGCCTCTCGAAGTCCAAAACACCGTGGTAAGACACCATCCACTCCATTCCCAGGATAATTTCTTTCTCCAGATCCTCCGTGACCAAAAACTTGGTGACCGAGGAGATCTTTCCGACACTCATGCTCAGCTTTGTCGAGCCGACTATACTCATCTGGGCTCCTTTGACGGTGAGCTGGGCAAATAGATGGCTGCGCTCTTTCTGACTCACTCTACAACCTTTGGTCATCCACACTCAATCAGCGCCCCGAAGGAAACTCACGCCCGCTATCTTAAGTCCGACCGGACTAGGCCTTTCTCTAGATGCTCAGTTCGCCCACCACCGAATGCCTAACCAATTCATACCTCACCTAAACATCATTACTCTGTCGTTATTTTTTTTCACGCACATCTCTTTTCTTCACGCCACCCAACCCCTTATTTCCTACGGTGCTCCACGCTGTCCCTAATCGGGAATCTAGAGGATAGTCAAGTTCGACCAAGGCGGGAGGTAACGCTGGCCGTAAGCATTAGCGGTAAGCTTGTGGCTGTATCCGCGGCACTCTCGAATCAGTCCTTTCAGGACCACAAAATTCCCCTTACCTATTTCCAGTTGTACCTTTTGTCGCACGAATTACTCGTCTACACCAAATCGATGTTCCCTTCGAGAGCTTCATTAATCACTTCATTTTCACGCCCTGGTTCAAAATTTCTGTGTTCAAAACGTCCCTTTTGAGATTACTTGAATTCACTTTCACTTGTGACTCTGTTCCAAAACCGTCCTTTTCAGGACCTCGTAAAGTTCACTATACTTTTCACCTTACCTAGTTCAAACATTGTCCTTCTCAGAATCACTCGTCACATTATTTCATTCCTGTTCCTCACCTTTACGGGGTTGTTTCTTACTTCACTTGCCCGTGAATGCCTAGTGTTCCGATTCTTCTCAGGACCCTAATTTACTCCACTTCATTTTAATTTCTATTTTTTATAATTTTATTAACCCTTTGCACCCCCTATCAATATATTATTTGAAAACTAATTTTAGAACTACGGGGAATTTTAGCACCTTCACAGTACTCTTCCCACTTGAAAAAAACTTATATATCCAGTTATATTTCAATCTACCCGTATTTTTCGTAATCCCAGGAAAAATCTAGTATAAGTTCTAGTATTATTAGTTCATGGTAAACTTTTATTGCATAAAAATGCCGCTGCCTTGATTTATCCTTGGCCTTCCATCTATTCTATAAATTGTTTTCCTACATATTGCTTTGGATTCCATTCAGTTATGATACGTATCTCTTTAGAAATAAATATTAATTTAAATATTTGAACATATAAAACTTGGAAATAATTCCTAACTAAAGCATTTTCAAAAGATGTGAAATAGGGCTCTCATCCAAAAAAACGATTATTTTAAAATGTGTATAATATTAGATAAGCTAGCTCTTCTAAAAGTATTGCTTCCCAAATCCTTTTAAAAGAAATAATTTCTTTTTCAAAAACCTATTATCAAATTTAAAGTTGAATGGAGTAATAACAAAGAGGAATTACCAATATTCGTATTATCTGTATATTTAGGGTCAAAGATGAATAGAATCTCATTCTTACTCTTGCTTCTCCTATTGTTCCTTTTCCCGTCAAAACAACCCTATTGAATTCCCGCAAAAACGCGGGACTCGAGGACTCAAAACCTTTGTCCCGAAAATACATTTTTAGAATATAAAAAAAAAAAAAAAAAAAGAACTAATTCAAACTCTTTTTATATTCTGTATTCGAGCTGAGATAGGGGGGTTCAGTTATTATAATATTGTAATTTATGTAAACCTACCCTCAAAAGTTCTTTTGTTTACCAGCGTTTTTAGGACTTATTTTTTCCCGTATACTGATATTTTCTATTCTACTGAAAACACAAACGGTTAGTGTTTGGCTCTGAGGAATTTTCATGGCTATAATGTCTTTCTAAAAGTTATAATCCCTCGACTCAAAAAGCGTTACATTCAGGGGGAATAATATAAGGACCGTGAAACGTTTTTCAAAGAAAAGACCCGTCCTCTCTGCCACTTCGTATTTCCAAAGTTCAAAAAAGAGGTCCGGAAAAGCGGTAAAGGTCCCCAAAAAGAAGGGTAGAGAAGCACTCAGATCTGAATCGCTCGACGTTTTACACTCAGCGATCATCTCGAATGTTCCCTTTTTCAGAATGCTTTCAAATAGAAAGGACGATATCACAGGCCCTCTCAAAGCTCTTGAGAGCAATAATATCCTAGCCAAAATCACAATCCTTGTACAATCCTGAAATAGAGGATTTTCTTTTGAAAAATGAAATCAAAATTACTTTTTCCTAAAGGATAAAAATATTAACGCTTGACAGAAGAATTAAAATAAAATAAATGTGGGGAACATGTTTATCCCTTTTACTTAAAATATTTAAACATTTGCTAATGTGGTCCAAGTACTCAATGAATATACTGAATGTATATTAAATAAATACTCTAAGCACTGAATAAACAGTGTAAGCTACGCATAAAAAACCTTCATACCCTTTCAAAGCACAAGAACTTAAAATATTACATCATAGCCCACATTCAGAAAGTCTTTTGACTTCCTTTAAAATTTCCATATCTGTAATGCTTTAATAATTTTCGAGCTGTGCAAACCAAGTATGATTGCTTTGTAGGATAATAATAATAATAATAATAATAATAATAATAATAATAATAATAATAATAATAATAATAATAATAATAATCTAAGAGAATCTCTAAAAAAATCTCAGAGCAAGGAAGGGGTAGAGGAAACAATACTATAGAATCTGGGACTCAAAAAGTGGTTTATTATGCTACACCCCTATACTAAACCTCCCAAGCGGCAGTTTGGTGAAACAAAGTTTTCTTTATAAATATGTACTTTAATGTTTGTTGTTAACCTTATTAATTATCTATAGGCAGTAACGTCGAACGTCGTTAATAAACGTGTAACAGTTCCTTGATAACCAATATAAATCTTCTTTGAGTGGGGTATCAAATCAATGCTACTGATAAGGATTTGTTAACATGCGTCTGTGGGGAAGGAAGGACAAGGAATAGACCAATAAGACAAGGATCAGTGACCACGTGATCACTTTAGTTTGGATTGAGCTCGCTTGGGAGGTTTAGTATAGGGGTGTAGCATAATGAACCACTTTTCAAATCGCATTGCTCCCTCTACCCCTATTCCTTGCTCTGAGTAAAAAATGCACCTTCTGGATTTGACTGATATTTATTTTGAGATTTTCAGGGGACGGTAGTTCGTCTCTTGATTCAATCGCTACTCTGAAAATGTCGTATGAATTTGGAAAAGAGTATAGCATCATTGTGTTTGTAGATCAGTGTGAATTGTGATGTTCATCTCTGCTAACTTGTCGACGGTGTCAGTTGGATCGTTGAGGTGATTCCTGACGTCGTCGTCGTCCGATTCACTTATTTTGTGCATAATTAAATGTTTGAGAAGTTCTGCTTTACGGGCAGGCCTTTTACTTCAATATATTTTTATTTACACGTGAATGCCTAGTGTTCGGACGAAATAGTGATTATTACCTTAGCCTTGGCGTTGAGATCCTTTTCTTCCCATGCCGATATTTCCTTTTCTTTTGAGGAGTTTTTTTTTTTAGGAGTTGCTCCTGACACGTACTTCCACAGACTTTGCCGTGTTAGAATGGCTTAAGCTTGCAGCTTCCAAGTGTCGTAATTATCGCGCTTGAGAGGTTCAATGCGGTAATTGCTGTTCATATTAATAAAAGTTTGTTTTTTTTGTTTGTTTCTTTTTTTATTATTTATTTTATTATTTTTGCTTCCGAGCTTACCGAAGGTAACGGAAGCATTGTGTTCACTTTTGAGAACGAAAAACTTTTATGCCTCCGATTTTAAAAATTCCAAGACAGAAATCCGTTTCAGACATCAGAGAACATTTTTGGTCTCGTGTCTGTCTGTCTGTCGGTCTGTGTGTCCGCGAATTATGAAACGTGCGACGATAACTTGAGTAAATGTCGACCGATTTTGATGAAATTTTGTAGACATGTTCATTTTACCAATGCCCAGGACGAGTTCGTTGGGTCCGTCCAAGCGTTCACGAGCAACGCTCGCGTAAAAGTGAACTTTAAATTTAAAATTGAAATTAGAGGTCGGGAAAAAAATCTAACTTCTTCTATTCAATGAGACAAACATTTTTTTTCAAATTCAATTTTTTAGTAAAACCAGCAGCGACACCGCTATGAAGTGTTAAAGATCTCTAAAGCTATTAGTAATTTTCACACAATTAACAATATAAAGTAAATATAATAAAGTAATATAATAATAAAGTAAACAATAAAGTAATATAATAATAAAGTACATGATAGGATGCGAGGAAGCTATGTGCCACACTAATTGACAGTCTATTTTTTATTATTAAATATGAATAAAGATATAACTTAAAAATTTTTATGTAAACTTCATAAGGCTGTTTTTCACCGGGTTTTCGTGCCGTTTATTGGGCCCCATAACCATTGGAATGGTATTATAACTAATACGAACTATTACACTAGGATCTATATAAACTTAGAACTATATTTCTTTACAACGCCTTAATATGAAGTGACAAAGAGTGACACTTTACAAAGTAAACAGGTTGACATAGTGATATCCAACAGCGTCCAGTAACTTAGCCGCCTGAAATCTAGGTCTAAACACCGACAAATCTGTTCAGTTTGAATTTTAGAGTGGTGAGGCGTGTTCCTGTCCTGTAATTACCTGATTATGTTTTGTTAATTACAGGTCGGGATATCCCATCATTCACACCGGGACGTAAAAAATGAGAAAATAACTAGAGGTCTAAAATAAATGCATAACAAATATTAGAAATATATTTTTATATTATGTTAGACCTAGATTTAAGGCGACGGAGTTGAGAGTACCTCATGGCTACGCCGGTCTCCTAGTTAAATATCTTGTTTGTATAATATAATTTCTACATATATAAATAAAGGGACAAACAAAATAAAGGGGACAGTACAAAATAGAAGGAAAAATTAATCTTTCTGTAAAAAAAATTGTATTCGGAATAATTTTGTTACATACTGGTTATTTTTACCTGACTTAACGACTACTTTGTATACATCTTGATTCGATTTTACAACGGTAACAACTTGGAGATTATACTATATCTATTAATTAAATAACGTGGTGAAATTAAAGAATAAAAATTGATCCTTTCGATTAAATCCAGACGTTATTATCGGAGTTATTTCTGCTTTTTTGAAGTTTGGTTGGTGATAAAAGAATGAAAAAAGACTAAAAGTCCCAAAGTACAGGAAATAAACAAAAACCCTGAAGAATTCTGTAAGGGAATGAGGAAGAGATTTTTACTTCTCTAAAAACTTTTACTATAGCCGAGGAAATGAAAGTTTTACCATAACAAAAGGGTGGGAGAATGAACGAGTTGATGCTCTAAGTATTGAATAGAAAAAAGGGAAAAAGAAAAGAGCCTCCTGAATTCAAGATGGAAAGCTTCAAGAAAGATCTTTATAGAAGGATGCTTTGGGAATTTGAAAGAAGAATCTGCTGGGATTGTTTTGTTGTTGTTTTTTCTTTGTCGGATTCTAGAACTCCCCTGAGGGCCCATCTCATGGACATTGTACTTTGTCCGAAAAAAAGGAACCACTGATAACGACACAAACCACCGTCAAGAACAAGAGTGTAGAGGAAAAGCACATTGAGAGGAGCTTTCGAAAAAAAAATCCAGACATAGACTTCATTATCCTCGGAAAAACCAAAGGATTAACTCTCAAGTCAAGCGGAACCTTGTTCCATTCCTCTTTTCATCATCAAGAAAGACTGCTACAAAGATGAAAGTGAGGAATTATGAAAAGCTTCGAACCCCTAGAGATGAAATACAAGAACTCCTATAAACTGAAACCCATAGGTAAATGTTAGTACTTTAATGTTAGCTTCAATAAGATTTTTTCGGAATAAGCTAACAACAATGTACAGTTTTTAGTTATAATTAAAATTTGATTTGGACTTTAGAGAATTCATACACTGGTTGAATTGAAAACGGAGTTATTTTTCTATTAATGCAAAAGAGAGGCAAATATAAATTCACTTATTATACTGTATATTATTATTGTATGAGGCGCTCATTAAGACGGATAGATGTTTCTCCAACATCTAATATCTTGTAGTTTAAATTATTCAGTAGGATTTATTTTCACATCTCGGTCTAAGGCACATTTGATTAAAAATAATTCACTTCACGTTCTCAATAACTTTTTTGCATAAAGATTTTTTTTTTTTTAGTCTTAAGGATTTAATATTTTAGTTAGGTTGGAAATAACAGTTTGAGTTTAAGTGATGAAGATCTTAAAAATATAATTTTATTTTCAACATTATAAATATAATTGTAAAAATAAAATGTAATTTTATTTTCTTAAAATTAAAAGCTTATACATAATACACTATAGTTGTAGTTACTGTTACGGTAACTGGAGAAGAATGTAAATATAAATAAAACATCAGCTCTAAGATTCAGGCTATCATTTCTTACATTATTTCCTGAATATAGACATTTTCATTTAAAGGATTAATAAACTCAAACGTTTATCTCTATTAATTTCCGATAATCTGTCACTGAGTCACTGAATTGGTCTATTAAACTACACATAAAATTTGTCCGATACAACACGTAATAAACTTTCTCATATACTAGAACATAATTACTTGATTAGCTGATTTGAGTTTTTGTGTTAACATTTAATTATTATTACAACAATAAAAACTGCACGGACTACAAACCGACTTTTTTAAAAACCACATTTTTAAGCTCAGAGGACCTTAAAACGTGAAGTTCCATCAAAATCGAATTTTCGCGCCATAACGATACTTTATCTTTAGATTATATACTGCGTATAATATGATGAAGTAAAAAAGTTAAGACACATGAGTTGACACAGCATGAGACACAACAGTCAAATCAATTTGTGAGAACAATAACATTCATTAAAAATTATCTTTTGAGACGACTAATCAACATACATCCAAAAACCCCTTACAGATTTTTTTGTCTCTTGGTTGATTATATCACCAACATTTTAGTATAGTATTGTTTGTACAAATTTAAAAAGTACATAAAGGACCAATGAAATAAAAATTATTTATAGCTTATTGATTTTTGTGAGTGTGCTGGTTTTATAGTTTAGTATTGGTTATCAATCAAATAATATATAGAGAGATCAGTAATATCAACAAAAAAAATCTATACAAAAGAAAGCTTTGTTGCAAATATAAACAAGAAAGAGGGGAGAGAGAAATAAAGCTAAGCAAGATAGTCAAAAATATATCGGTTACCAAGTAGAAATTCAGCAGTAACAAATCAAACTTGATTTATGATGTTTATAAATGAAGAGATAGGGATGGTTTGCCTCCAGCCAGCCTGGCTGATGGAGGAGCTTCTGATCTCTACACTTTCATCATTCCAAAACACCAAACCGTTCATACATGAATCCATTCTATTCTTCAGAGAATACCATCAACCTCACCACTTTACTCTTCTTCTCTTGCCCAAATGTTATTCTCTCTCAATTCAGATTTTTTTTATCGTTACTTTTTCATTTAAGTTTATTTGACGTGGTCCTATTGGGAGAACAAATAGTAGTACCAATGTAAACATTTATTCATCTCTTTTTTCTTTATAACTCGATAATATAACTGTCTTTTGCTTATTTTTATAAAGCCACAAAAGCTGCAAGCTCTGTACAACAAACCCCTGAATTTCAGTAGAATTTCAAAGATTAACGTCCCTCTTACTTTATTAGTGAGTCATCTCCATCAACGCATAATTCCTAAAGGATTTTGTCGTAGGGAGCTAGAATTAGTCTAATTCGATCCTGGGATAGATATCATTCAACGAAAAATTATATTCTCTACAAGATTTTCTTATAGGTGTTTTGAGGTAAGAAGTGTAGCAAAGGAGAATTTTAAGGATAAACGTCCAAAAATGATGTCATTTAAAGTTTTTTCGAATGTCTCGAAAACAAAGCTGTTGATCCATGTTTATAGGAACTTTTTTTTTCAGCGTAAAATTTCCTATGAGAATCCGAAGTATTTTGGTTTCGTTCAGGAAAACCTTTTTTGCATTTCTATAAGAATTGGTTGAGATCCTGTCCGAATTATTTCACGCCTCGTAATTTTCAATCAACCATAATTCAAAGATCCGTTGAACTTAAACTTTGACGAAAGCTTATTAAAAGCAGAGGTTTTTCCTGACTTCGCCACACTTTTAACATCCCTCAGTTAAGAGAAGAAAGCTCTGGAATTTCTTGGTCGAATTTAAAAAACATAACAGGTCTTAAAAGGTGCTTACCAGCTGATAACTAAAAGTTATTTCATGCTCTTAAAAATTGACCCATAGCCCAATTTCTCTATTTCATTTAAGTTTTGCGATATTGCGAACTTTTAGGAAATTGTCGTGAAAACAAAAGAAATAA
>OX578276.1:117498978-117530478 GCA_951217055.1 Gerris lacustris
TTTTATAAAATGAGTTGAGTGTTTCAAAGGAGAAGTTTGATAGTGAACTAAATAAACTGGGCAGTCAATTTGCAATCTGCAAACAAAGACAACTAAATATTGAAGACGTGTCACTAGAAGAAATTTCTCTGCGTGAAATGATTACTAGAGAATCAGTAACTGAAGGTCAAGGATATAGGCGATGTAATTAAAGGAAATTCTCTGCAAATAATTGTACGTGCAAGAAAAGAAATGTAATGTGCACTTCTAAGTGCCACCAGGGTTCCTCTTTTAGTAATAAATAAATAACAATATGATTGTGTTAAAGTTTATTTTAAATATTTTTTTATTACCACGATTTTATTAGCTCGCTGTTTGTTTGTTTAACCAGTACAACTCTTACAATCGATCTCTAAATTTTATTGTACAGTTATTATTACATACTATACAAAAATCTACATGTCTTCTATTTTTCCTATAAAATGTAAAATTGGTGCGCCTGACAGGTGTGACTGACATTAACAGTGAGCAGTGGTTATTGTTGTCATAACCTTCCTCTTGCTCAGTTGTTTTTCCGACTTTAACAGTTGAGTTTAGCAAATGTCGACATTAACTAACAATACTGTGGTTAAAGACGGAAATTAACATTGAAACATCACAATTTCTGACTTTAACCAGAACCCTTCGTTAATGTCAACATTATCATGTTATTGTCGACATTAACGTATTTCCATCTTTAACGGTGACATATATATATAATATATATATATATATATATATATATATATATATATATATATATATATATATATATATATATATATATATATATATATATATATATATATATAAATAAAGATTTGTCCCGTATCGAATTGTAGTTAAAAAGTTACTAAAGAAAATATAATGCAGAAATGATCTCCTCAACAAACCCTAACTATTTAGTTATATGTTGACCTCAGGTACCTCTCCAGCCAAAGCCTGTTTCATCACAAAACATGGCTATGTAGACTTATTTCCAAGCTTTTTGTAAGCATTAGAATACTTCTCACTCTTCCAGTGCCAGTGGCAAGTTGTGAAGGTAGTTCTTTTTCAAATTAAAATTCATAAAGACATATTTAGATCAAGATCAACCATATTTCAAGAACAATTGAATGGAATAGCTTTGATAGCCATTGAAAATTGCATTCTCAATGAAGTAGATACGAATGCATTAATAAGGGATTATACCGTATTAAAAGACAAATTTCTCATTATAACATGATAGTACCTAATGTTAACATAATTCTCTCAGTATAAATTACAATGTAAATTTGCTTTTATACAGCATACCTACGCTTGGATTTAAAAAATTTATAGAACCGGCCCTGCGTAGAGTATAATCATGTTGACGTAAAGCTTCTTCCTAACTCTTTTGGTAAACTAATTTAAAGGTATTAGTGTGTATTAGTTTGTAGTCAGTCGGTTTCCGCGATGAGTCTGCTATTAATGGAAGGATTTAATGGAGGGACCTCCAACAAATTAATCACCACAATAGAGAGGGAAAATAAGAAGGCATTAGCTAAGACTGTAAGAAGATTAGATTGTTTAAAGATCAGTATTAAAATAAACGAGGTTATAGTTTCAATCCCCAGTTTTACAAGAAAGGTATTAAAATAAGCAAGGCCATTTTATGATAAGAGATAGATGGAGTTTATTTTATAGTGGAACAAAAACTTACCAAGTGAAGGGAATCCTTATTTTAAACGAAAAAATCATAAACAGGCTGTATCAAAGTAGTGGGTTCTTTATTAAGAGAATTGAAATTGTTTTATTACAGTATAATCTATACTTTTTAACAACCAATCTTTACTTTTTATTTCTACACTTGAACTTATTTACGTTAAATTATTTTATGGCTAACGGTACAGTTATTACAACCTAGAACTGTGTTTGTAGCGTTTAGGTAATTCCAGAGAAGACAGGCCTGAATCTTTAACAGATAAAGACAAATGTAAACTTGTGATTTTTATAAACTTTAATCTACTTCCCTTTTGAAACATTAAATTATAAACGTTAATCAGACAGGTTTTCTAAACATTATTCTTAACGTATTTTCTAAAGTATTTTCTTAGTTGCACCAAGACTATTCAGGTGTAAAAATACCGTTTAAAAACAGCACAAAAGAGCCGCAATCATTCGGTTCCTCTGAATATAAGTCAAGTTTTCGTCTTAAAAGGGACCTTGTTTGTCAAAAGGACAAGGAAAATTATGCGACCCTTGTTGATTTTAAGTATGAAGACGTCATATAAGGTTAGACAGATGGTCTTCGGGTTCCTAACTATAAAAGGACGAATCTATAGAGTAAAGGACTGAAAGAAGCCCTAATAGTGGGAGAGATGTCCTTTCAAAGAGAAATCTGGTTCTTTGGAAACCCTTACTATTATATCCCAAGTTTTTGAGTTTTTTCTTAAGGCCCTGTCTGCTGACCCAGGTGCGTGAGTGTACGTGGGGAGGGGTGTTTGTATACAAAGAAGTCGAGGTGACGGAGCGTGTAACCTTCCTCGAGGTAGAGCCTTCACTAATTGGTCCATGTTATTCTATACTTGGGGTCAGCCGTCTGTCTGTATTGGAACCGCCGACCTATTTAGCCGTCTAACGCCTGGAAATGGAACCAGTCGGTTAGAAAATAGCTTTTTTGACATTTTTTGTGGACTAATTCAAGTTTTAGACATGATAAGACCACACAGGGTTCTGTAGCACATGGGCATAGTTTAATCGTGAACATCCTCTAGTGAGTGTATTTAGTTACATAATACCATATTAATCTTCATCCTTGTAAAATTATGTATAAAAAGTATACATTCCATGTATGTAAAGCTTTCAACGGCACACGCTATTGAGGCGTTGGTTTACTAAAGTAAAACAATTTTTACATCTTTATGAAAAGTGATCAACTGGGGCGGTCCTCCTCTAACGATATAAGAAGGTCTTTCAAGATCGATTATTAGAATTAAACTTATAATGGTAAAATGTATTCAAATAATGTTTATATTCATTAGAGAAAGAATCTGACAACATTATCCAATATTTAAAAGAAAATAACTACACATGTTATGATTCCCAAATTATGCATGTACTGCCCCAACAAAGATAGTTACTTTTATGCAATATTAAAATAGGTAATTTATAAGGAAGATAATAGCAATATATATACATATATGATATAAAAAATGAAAAATGTAAAAAGTAGTCTGTCAATATATGTGGTACACTTCCTCGCGTTCTATTATTGGTCGAATTGTCACATAAGATTAGGAAATCTGTGACCCCACTCCCGTGGGGTCACACTTATTTCATTCAATATTAAAATTGTGTAGACGTTTGAAATTAATATGGGACCATCGGTACCTACTTTTGAAAAGCCATCAAAATTTGATGAGTATTTTTAAATATATAGTTGTAAAAAAAAAAAAAAATTGCGGAATGAATAACTAGGCACAGAAAGTTGAAATTAATATGGTATCAACAATGGGCTAACATACCATCTAAATTTCATTAAAGTCGGACAAGTATTTTTTAAGATATGTTAGATCGCACAAATATTGAAGGACAGACGGACAGACAGACACAACACCAAAAAATGCTCCCTGATGTGTGAAATGGATTTGTGTCCAGGAATTTTTGAAATCGAAGACAAAAAATTTCGTTCTTCAGAACGTTCATAATACATTTCTTTCAGTAATATCTGAAGCAAAAATAATCAAAGATTGATAACCAAGGCTTAGTTCTCTTAAAATACATCACGATATTTTAATCTAAATCACTAAAACATTATGAGAGCGCGAAACACGAATACTTTAGTTCAGCTCGAAATTCTACGTCACTTTAAAACCTTAATAATAAAATATATCTTATAATAAAATAGATTTAAAAGGCGTTTACTTTAGTGTAAAGTGAACATCCCGAGGCATCTCTCTTCAGGATAAAATAAAGGATCGCTAGGATTGTTGATTTAATTAATTAAAGAAAAGCTAAGGATTAGGCAAATAAGGCGGCCTCCTGAGAATAATTTATGAAAAATTATTAATTTTCATTAGTGTTAAGTTGGTATTAGGCAGGGTTGTTAGGGGTCTCCTAATACTGCTTGTTATCCTGGGCCATAGTCAGGTCTTAGAGCTCCCCTCTCTCTTAGCGTAGCAGACAGTAAACCCTTGAAAAATTATTAATTATATCATTTTAAAAAGTGAACATTCATAGTAATTAATTATATTTAATAACTTAAGACTTTACGATAAAAAGAAGTAACATTTTTACATGAACCAAATTGGAGTCACATTATTACAAATATTTTAATTAACGATTCATAATTGAGATAAGCCTCATCTGGAATTCTATGTTTTTTTAAGACAAATACATAATCATTCAAGAAACAGCTGATAGTAAGGGTGTTAACATTCAATCTTTTATCAAAGATTTTATAACCAGTATTTAAATCTTTTTGTAGAACAAGCTTTTTGTAACTCAACGATAACGTAAGATAAAATTATTGAAGACTCACTAATAATGGTAAGCTATTATTAGAATTTTTTATAGTAATGTTATAGAAGCTTCAATTCAGAAACAAGTTCAAATTATGATCTTACAACTTCTTTTTGAAGTTGAAATCAGTCCAGCTAATTTTTCCAAGATGCGGAAGAGATTAAATCTTTATTAAATAAACAGGCCAAGTGTGTGCTAGTCAGCACACAGCGAGGGCCCGTAGGCCACACTATATAGTATTTAACTGAAAAGTGTATAAACAGTGTTTTTTTTTTTAAAATGCTAAAAAGCTTACTTTGAACCATTCTAAGGGTCTGATTTTCTCAAAACACACTCTGATAAAGTATTTTTTTGCCACAGAACCGGACTACAACCATATAAATACATCGAAAAGACCATAATTATAAAAAAAAACTTATTTTGTCAATAAAAAATAAAATAATATTTTTTTCGAAATTTCCAAAAAGTGGTATCTTTACTTTTGGTCGAAGAATGTTCAGGAATTTTTTCAGATTTTTTGCACTTCACATAAGCGAGATAGAGGGGGGGGGGGGGACACGTTTCAAACCCGCTTCAAACTGGCCTACGCTCGCCCTATCAAAGTTATAACCAAAGAATTATATATTTTTGTAATCAGCTCAACGTACCCTTTCATATGATACCCCTCACGGTGTAGAAAACAAAATAAAAAAATGTTAACCCTTAAGTTTTTTTACCCTAATTTTTTTGAAAAATATTTTTTTAAGTCGCTATATTTTTAAAATATGTGGGCAGGTACAAGACACATACATGCCAAATTGCAAAGTGATCGGACGAAAGGTGTAGCCGTGAGAGCACGCGAGAGGACGGACGGACAGACACACGCAGGAAAATATAAGGGTCCTTGGTTTTGTCTACGGACCCTAAAAATTACGTGGTAAAATGTGATGTCTTAACATACATGTAATAAATTTATGTTATCGTTAAAAGAGCTGCATGAAAGAGAGTGCCTGGATAAAATACTTTGATACTTATGGCAAACCGTGTTTATTGACATTTTATTAACAATATGTATAAATTCATGTTACTATTTTTCACGTAGACTCCGGTTACTTTTTGGGATATGATATATGTCGAATAATTACTAATATATCTTTAAAGAATCCTGTACTTAACATGTACAACATTTTCTGAAGAAAAATTATCTTCTCAAACATCGCATTAAATTCTAATTTCAATACATTACTATCAACATTTACTTAAGAGATGTTATACGAGATGATGCAGACTGACCTGCCACGAAAGTCAGTGCAACAATGGCGCCAATCCATGCACAGTGGCATGGATTTTCCGAACGGCCCTCGTATAATCAGAAAATAAATGCGATTTTTCAATGTCACCAATAGTATTTTACAGAGTATTCAAAAAAAGTTGAATTATTTAAAAAACGATCTGACGAATTTGAACCCAACTTTGTCATAATATTCATAGGGCTACTGAATTTAAATCTCGTTATGTCTTATATAATTACGATCCCTTAGGCCCGTGGTAAAGGGGTTAATTTTGTAATTAGAAAAATAATTCAAATTAAGTTAATTAATTTACATAAGTTATTATATCCATTTATAGACCAACAAATATTTATTTATATTGGAATAAATGTGGTTGCCTTAGCTTAGCAACAACAGATTATTTCGAGGTGCATCGCCGGGATGGATAATGATTATATAAATGATATGACTCTTGATAATTGTTTATATTTTAGTTTCGATTTTAGCGAATACAAATTTATTTTTATCCATTTTTTATGCTAAATAAGTTTCTTTAGCAAATGTTTAGTACAGGATTTTTTTTTGAAATCCAAGACATATTAGTAATTATTCGACATATAGCATACCCCACAAAGTAACCTGAGTCTGCATTAAAAATAATGACATGAAAGAATAATTTATACACATTTTAATTAAAATGTCAATATACACGGTTTTCCATAAGTATTAAAGTATTTTATCCAGGTACTCTCTTTCGTGTAGCTCTTTTAACAATAATATTAATTTATTATAGGTATATTAAGAAATCACATTTTACCACGTAATTTAATAAAGATTTAATCTCTAACCTCAGAAACTGAAATTTTCCTCGGAAAACGACGTATATAGGTAAATTTGTATTTAATTGAACTACATTTGAGAGAAGATTGTACATTGAGCCCCGATGGAGCAAGATTTATTAATAGTTTTTGGTGGCAGTGACCCCAAATTTAATTCTAAGATATTTTTTTGGTTACGACGACAGACATTTAAAAAAAAAAAAACATTTCTTTGGACTTCAAACTTGGAAATTCAATTTTTTGTGTCATCAATGTACTTTCTTTTTATAAAATACATACTACGTATGTATTTGGAAAAGTAAAAAATACATAACCATGTGGCTTATCTTTTTAGTGGAGATAGTGATCCAACTGAAATATTTTTATTGGCCATTACACTGTAATCCTTGTAAATTCCCATATAAACTAACTCTTATCTATTTACTTTATTCCCTCTATTTAGCTGAAGAAATTTTACATTTTCCTCGTAGATAAAATTTAATACATCATCATGTATTAAATATATACGGGGAAAAGGGAGATTATTATAATTCTAGATTTATTTACTGAATATTGAATAAAATAATTATTTTTATTTTCTTACTATTTCCAGGAAATTTTGGTTAACATTTTCTCTATCGAAAAATGTTTGATAAAAACTAATAATGGCACCTTCAATAAGAAGAAGAGGTTGAATAAAAAAAAAATGCTACAATAATATTGAATTCCTCAGTTCAATACTAGTTATAACTATAAAGTTTTTAGAACTTTTTAGAAGTCGAAATTGTTTAGTTTCAAGGGATGCTTACCTCATCAAAGAACTTTTTATGACTTTTGGTTTTCTTTAGTTCGCTTTTTGACTAAATGGTCAAAAGGATCCTAAACTATTGACAAAAGTTAAGTTTTATAAAGGTACGTGAATGATTCTATCTATCCAATTTGACTCTGGCTTTTTATGAAAGGACCAGAGAAGCAGTATAAATGTCAACCTTCTTCACTCTTCTTTGCCGGTCCATTCATAGCGGAATTTCCGACGGCGATTCCATAAAGGATTTATCCATGAATGGAGTAAAAAGGTTGGCAGGTAGTAAAGAGGTGAGGGATTCATTGTCCATTCATGGTTTTAAACCGTCATTGAACATGAATGAAATGGAGTAGGGTAGAAAAGTGGAAGGTGAGGTTCATCAAAATACTCACAATACATCCACACACACATGTGTATATTTCTCTTATGCTAACACACGTTTACCTGTACTCACACATCGTTAAAACTCATTCATATAGTAGTGAATGAACTTGGGAGGTCTATGCATGGTTTCTTTTAAGTCGCTATTTTTCACGCCGACTTAACGTTACTTTGTGGAATATGTCGTGTCGAACAAATACTAATTTATCTTGACAAAATGCCTGTATGTGCCTGTATGCCTGTGTGTGTTAGACTTCATTCATAAAATTTTCTAAAGGAGCTCATTCCACAAGTATTTAGAGTTAATGGTTCCTTTTAAGTTCGAATTAGATAATTTAAGGCAGTGAAAGCATAACATTCAAAGGAGAGAACCCCTAACGAGTAAAAAGATA
Source organism: Gerris lacustris (assembly GCA_951217055.1). Taxonomy (NCBI): domain Eukaryota; kingdom Metazoa; phylum Arthropoda; class Insecta; order Hemiptera; family Gerridae; genus Gerris; species Gerris lacustris. Next base: position 117,507,125 of record OX578276.1, read on the forward strand.
AATTCTTGTTGCAAATAACTGCTAAACGCACTTTATAAACTGTTATTATAAACCTATAAAACACATCACTTGTTTGTTGTTCTTCTCAAAAGCTGCGTTTTTTAAATAATTAACCAGTCAATAAAATATTTTCTAAAATTAGAATATACATATTTTATAACTTTAGTCTATTAAAACTAAGTTTATTAAATCTTTATTTAATAAACAGCACAGAAATCCGTTTCAGGCATCAGGGAACTTTTTTGCCTGTCATATTATTTTCAATATTTATGGATGTTGTAGCCTACAGATGTCACATAAAGCATTCCGTTAGTCCGTAACCTCACATACATATATAATGCTGTCCTCAGAACCCCACATTTCTCAATCTTATGGAAGTTCGCCAAAATAATCATGATTCCCAAACCCCAAGAACCAACTCATTCACCTTCTTTCTACAGTCCTATTAGTATCCTCCCCATACTAGGGAAAAATTCTTTAAAATCTTCTGCTACCCCGCATAAAACCTGTAATAAAACCCTTTAAAATTATCCAGATCACCTTCTTGGCTCCCACTCCATTCATTCCACTGTCCAACAGTGTCACAGAGTTGTCGATGTAATTTCCTCTGCTCTTAAGCAAAAAAAAAAAGTATTGTTCGTCAGTCTTCTTAGACGAAGCCCAGGCATTTGAATGAGTATGGCATGTCGGATTACTTTGGAAGCTTTAGAGTATCCTGCCTTTCAGCTATTACATCATCCAAAAACCCTTCTTGGAAAACCATTTCACCCAAGTCTCCTACAACTCCTCGACTTCTTCCATCTTTCTTATAAAAGCAGGGGTGCCCCAAGATAGCATTTTAGGTCCTATCCTCTATTCCATCTATACTTCCGACGTTCCCCAAGTTCCAACCATGTCGAACAGCACTCCTGAAATCTTGGTTCAAAAAATGGCGGATACTCAAGGTAAATGAAACAAAAAGCTCTCACGTGACCTTTGCTCTAATGCTCGGTATGAGTGAACCAGTCCTTATCCTTAATCAATAATCTTAATCAAATCCTTATTCCTTTTTCCAGTTCCGTTCGCTACCTGGGGCTATACTCAGATCGTCGTTAGTATGGGCACATCACACCAAACATTAACGTCAAGCATGGAATACATGCTATTAACTTTTACACAGACCCTTACACAACACATTTAAACTAAACATGTGCAAAAGAAAGTACTCATCTACAACACCATAATAAAACCTACATGGACATATGGCATAGAACTCTAAGGTTGCACCAATCCTTCCAATTCCTATTGCATCCCATCTCTCCAATCCAATATCCTAATAAAAAAAGCAGACACCCCTTTCTATGTTTCAAATGTCGTCTTTCATAATGACCTTAAAGTACCCTTTACCGATACAAATCGACGTCCAATCAATCCTTCCATGACTTTTTTTCTTACCATTCCAATCCACTACTCCACAATTTTTTTCGCAGTCCATTTCTGATAATCCTCCTAGACGCCTGAAGAAGCTGTGTCTACGTGACCTCTTAGTTAACTAAATTATATTTATTTTAATTTTATTAATTAAATTTATTTACTGTTTCTTTATATTGCACATAAAATACGTTCTGTCTCAATTTAGTAAGTGCTATCACTGGATAGTTCCTTGCATCACATCGTCTCAAGTCACATATTCACACATTCACACGCCTTTAGCAATAATGTTTTGCAGTTGCAGTAACTAACTAAAAAGAAAAAAAAACAGTTCAAATCTAATTGGTTCTGGAGAAATTTTTCATTCCGCATATTAATGGTCACCATCTTGAATGAATATGGTGGATCGTAAAAATGTTTCTTAGTGTGCACGAAGTGGGTAAGAGAAACCTTCATGTAAAATTTCATATCAGTGATTTCAGAATACCTGTGCAGGTTTGACATGACCTAATAGCACACATGCTCCGGTTTACCTGTACAGGTCCACCTGTCAGGTATACCTCAACGTGTACAGCCGGCTTTAGCAAACTTTAAAGAGCGCAGACGGTTGAAATTAATGTGGGACCATCTGCGAAGCAAAATAGGGGAATGCAATTAAATAAATTAGACAATAATAGGTTGTAAAAGTATAAAATAAATAAAGTACGTGATAGGATGCGAGAAAACTATGTGCCTTAGTAACGCCTTTGCCTATATATTAAAAACTACCAGTTGATTTCGATTAAATTTGACTTACAATTGAAATATATCTATTACACTATATTTATACGCATGTGACAATTAGATACCAGGGTCAAAAAGACACTTATTATTTATTAATAAATGAAACAATATATTTTCTACCGACCTGATCAGAGCTACTCAGTGTTCAAACTTCGTACGACTGTCATTTCTCTTTGTTACGAGCCTATGTGATACGATTGAGTTGGGTAAGTTATTGTGAAAGGGCCCGTGTTCCAATATTTACAGAGTGATCAAAGTTTTCGGGGGAGTGCTAGCCCGGTGGTTCGCTTGGTTGCATCTCTCCCTTGCCTGCAGAGAGTTATCTAATAAAACGAGTGCCATGCTTATCACGTAGGTCTCCGAGGAGGGGACGTCTTGATGGAAGGGAGATCTCGCAGGAGATTTCCTTCCAAGATATTAGACGTGTGTATCAAGACCCATCTTATGTGCACTGCTAGCAAGTTAAGTCACGGACTGGAAAGTTACGATGAGTTTTTATAAAGATGAAGACAAATAGAACCGGGACTTTATGAATTGTCTCGTTTTATTTGGCCAGATGTTTCAACTCTCCTTAGTTGGAAGTCATGCCTTAGTTGCAAATCGTGCTCTTTTTTCATTTATCTTCCTTACCTTTGAGTAAAAAAAAGTATATATAAACAAGGAATTTCTTGAAAGAGGTTGAAATTTATTTGAAATTCTTTTTATATTCAAAAGTCGCTACCATAAATTAAATCTAACATTTAACTCTCAATAGCTAACATAAAATCCGTTTGAGATGTCCTCTTTTAAACACATCGAACTTGTTAATATGTTCTCAAATGAGCAACTCGGTCATCGCGGTCCACATTGAGACCTATATTTGTTATATTGATCTTTCTAAAAGGAAAATAACTCTAAACGGGCAGGGTCGAGTTCGGTAGTCCCGACTTGCCTGTAATTAAACCGCAAACAAACGCCCGGGCAAAAGCAGTGTTGCTTTTACACTGGGTTAAAACTAAACATGGCGGACGATTTTCGGTCGTTTCTCCATTATTCAAAGCGTTAAAGTTGGCATCCCTAGTGTCCCAGCCGTTTACCACTAGGGTTTTCCACCTTCCACTCCGCCACTGCTAACTTTCATCGCGTTCAAACGTTGCTTTTCACTAAGGATAGGTGAAAACTAACTCAGTTATGTAAACACATTTGGTCGTGGAGGGCTGCCGTCCCTCTCCCTTTGGGAACACGCTTCCTCTTATTTACATAAAACTCCTGCTGTGACCCTTTTAAAGTAATTAGACTCTGCTTTTACCTCCATACCTATATGAGACAGTAGACTGTACGAGACTGCCACAGAGCGTGAGAATAATTTCACTTATATATCAAATTAAATCATTTAAGCATTCCCTTAATTACAAATTTTTGTTTGATTATAACTAGTTTAAACCATTAGTTTTGTCAGTTTAGAACTTCAAGAGAAGAGAGACTTTTAGGGAAAGATAATATTTAGAATTTTGAGTAAGAAGCCCCGCTCCCAGAGCCAGTACCTTTTTTATCCATACACTCTGTATTATCTATCTACTAATTCAGCAAGACAGGAGTGTATTCCATGAAAAAGCCGCTTTAAGAGCCCTTTACCTTTCGAATGCGTACACTGTAAAAAAACCTGTCTACTAATATAAATAACAAAATTATAGCCTAAAACATTTATATGCTAATTAGTATAATCACATAGAAAGGCATTAGAGCAATTTATTATAATTAGGTATTATACTGTGTAATATAATGTTATACTGATTTTTTTTTTTTTTTTATGATTATTAAAATATATAATATGTTCACATTGATGATATATATTATGTATGTGCAAAGTAGCCTATTCCCAGTCCGTGAATTGCCCGACGTTATGTTGGACGGGTTTATCTTTTGTATTTTATAATTAAAGTAAATACATGTTACAGCCTATATAAAAAAAATGTCAATCTTGGTTCCGTCTTTTAAGCATTTCTCTGATCTATCTTAAAGGCTCAGTCAAACAGGAATCGCACTGTCCGCGTCAAGGCGCTGGTCCGCCGTGAACTTTGTACTTTGAAATATTGTCATCCTGGTTAAGCTTTATTTTCCCCAGACTTAGAATGTGCCCCCTCCAGACCTAGCCACTGGATACGCCACTGCCACAAAGTTCGTGGCGGACTGAAAACATAACTGATGAAATAACAGCTTTGATCTTTTTTCGGGGATGAGTTTTTTTTATATAATAGCCTCATTTTTAGTAATATAAGTTTTAGCTTCTCACTTTTTTCCGTAAAATATTGTAAATTTTATAATTAGAGTGAACATTTCTATTTTAAATAAATTATATAACTACTTAACTTAGCAGTGCAATAAGTATGAGAATTGCGTGTCTAATCACAATGGGGATATTTTTTCTCTCTTTTTTTGTAGAACCACCATTTTAACGTGTCAGTTTATCTATCTGGAATCCTCGGAGATCATGTTTTCACTTTTGTTTTTATTATTTTTTAAAAGCTTACTCTCCTCCTATTCTAAATGCAAAAACTCTGGTTAAAGCACCTTTTTTGTACTTTACATTTTTTATTTCTTTAACAGGAGAAATGACTTTGATGAAGAAGTGTTTTGTGTTTGAAATTGTCCCCTCCAACTGCACTCTAGTCTAAGGAATCGTTTCTCGGTTCGTCGCTTACGACCCTTTTTTGATTGCAGCTGCTTAAATCATTCAAATTATTCGTTTCATTTGAGTCCCTCTCTTTAAGAAACAAACTATTTACATAACCTTTCACACTTTTGTTTTCAAGCTTCTTTGAACTCTACTTTTCCTTTAATGTTCAAGGTTATTGAGATTTCATCTTGATCCTTCCCCCAACCCTCACCTGTTTCATTTGTATACATCAAACATAAACGAACCGATGGTAAAAGGGAATCGATCTTAGGGGTTCCCTTCAGTCTCCGTTTGATGTACGACGTATGTATGTTGGCGAAGGAAAATTTTCGGCAGATGAACCTAATTCATTCTTAAGCGAAATTTCAAACCTTTACTTGTCACGGGGAAAGCTTTCCAATTCGGTTTCCGCCTTCTCAGACTGACAGACGAATCTAGACGTGGCTCATGTTTATAAATGGGAGTTTAAAGCCTTATTATTATGCAATAAGAGGGGAGTTAGCTAGGTGCCGGGGATTAAGGAGAGGGAATAGCAATACTCCATTATGACTTGGACCACTTGTCACTGTGTAACTTAAAAGAACCTCCTCTTCATCGCCTTCCATTTTAATAGAATTTTCAATGGAATTTTTCTTCGATTCCATGAAATATTTATTTATTTACTTTATACACGAATCTAATAAAATTTTAGTTAAAAAAACACTCAATCAATAACAACTCATAATATTATAACCAAAAAATATTTGTCAAATAATTAGAAATATTTTCAGGGTAAAGATTATATTAATCATCAAAACAAATTTAGCTACATTGCAAATATAAACTTTATTTAGTTATTGTATCCTTGGAAAAAAGCTCTAAAACTCTTTTAAAATGATAAAAATAGACATTTTAATTACTTATTAAGGGTAATAAAAATAGGCAGGGAATATTCCCATATATTGGACACAAAAAAATAAACTATCGCTGAAAACACTGTTATAATAGCCGGTGAAGGCGAGAAGAATGTTAAATAGTGCTGCCAGGCTCCACTCTGACAAGTAGTATCACACAAACAAATACCTCTCTCCTTAGAATTTGGGGGGGGGGGGATGATTAAGGTAAGGTAACCTATCCTATAAAGTAAAAATAAACTAACATTATAAAAATTTCTTTTTAATAAGTTGATTATAAAAAAACATTTTTAAAAACAAGCTTTTATTCGTCTTCTCAGCAAACTCTTTCATTTGATACCCATATCATAGGCGTGCTTAATATATAACTAGTCCGCCATCTTGGGATGTCCGCCATATTGGATTTAGAATGACGTCACTTAGCTAACCATGCATTGTCATAGAAACTAAACGTATATGCAAAATTTTAATTCAATCGGTTGAGGATAACTGCTTTAAAATTTAGTTGCAAGATTTGACCCGAACATACATACATACAAACATTGCAAGTTAAATAAAAGCTTGTAAAAAGGGTGTATAAAAGTTTATTCACTTTTGAATTGGTTTGAGAATTTATAAATGGTTTTTGTCATTTAAAACTATAAACATATGTCACAAGTAAATAATAAATTAATCTTAAATAATTAGTGTCATATTAGATCTTATGATTATTTTACTACGTTTTTATTAGCTTGCTTTCTTGTTTGTTTGTTTGTTTGTCCAGTACAAATCTTGCAATCGATTTTTAACTAACTTCCCGAGTAGCTAGACATTTGAAACTTTTAGAATAGCTCAGAACACGATGACAATGCATTGTTTTAACACTTTTAGCCATCTTTCAGCAGAATTTAATTCATTTTCAGGACATTTTGCTGTATGGAAAGTTAGTTCGGAAAAAATCCGCAAGTTATACTTTATTTGTTTTGACATGACCCATATTTACGATCTTCATTTTGACAGGTTTCAAATTTATGATTTATGACAGAAAATTTAAAAAAGTAGTGTATAAAAAGTTCTTTTTGTCTTGCAATTATTATATTAATTTTGTTTGATTTTGTATAAATCAATTTTTTCCGTGGTAGGCTGTGAAATAGTAACTTTAGAGCCTAAAAAACATAGCTAAAATCCATTTTTTCATTACGTGGACTTAAAAAATCTTTTCATTACTCCTAGCTGTAAAGAAAAAATCTTTTACGTCCTAGGCACTAAAAGATTTTTTCTTTACGGCGGGTAGTTGTCAAAACTTCCGTTAGTAGTGCTGCAGTCTTTGTAGAAATGCTTCTAGTACGATAAAAATCCGCTAATTGTCAATGCGTTTTATTTATCTTTTCTTATAGTATAACCTCATTTTAAGGTTTCTTTTTTTAAGTCTTAAGTATGTACTAATATTTGTTATTATTATATATTGATTAGTGATTAATATTTAATGTTTTTTTATTGTCTGCTACCTCGGAAAAAATAGCATATGCTACGCGACTTTGAAGTGTTTTTTCTTTACCTTGGCAATATTTACTGTCTCGCTTCGCTCGACAGTAAATGTAATTGCCGCGGTAAAGAAAAAACTCACTTCACAGCCTTGTAACATAATATACTATTTTATATGAGCTTAACCGTTGAACGTTCTTCTTTTACCATAATTTTACAGTTTGTTGGCAGGACTGCATCGCAAGCCTGGCCACCAGCATCTTGCCGAATCTAATTAAGGTCGTTTATTTCATAACTTGAGAGATATCGTCCATTTTACTTGCCACGACAGGAATCGATTTCACTTTTTCCGAAGGTTCCATTTTCTTTTTTTTTAGAGTCACCTGCCTATATAACCGGCATTCTTAGGTCCATTAAAACTTTACCAATTAGGAAGGATGCTGAACAGCCGGTCGAAAAGGAGGAAGTGGCCTGCTTCGGATCTGTCTTAGCTGCAGAGGTAAAAATCCCAGGGGAGCTTGGCCCAGAGAAAACACTGAAAAGGTATTGGCATTAATTAGTCCGGGTCGCCCATCTCGGCACCCAAGTTTCGACTAAAGCGACAAATACCTTAAGGAAAACTTTAGTCTGTCTCAGACCGGAGACAAGGGGCCTCTAAGCGCATTTCCTTAAGGATCCAAGCCGCTTTCCCTTAACAAGAGGATTATCACCGTAGGCTTCCTCCTTTTGCCCTCCTACTGTATACCTTTAAATAATAAATTAACTTAGGAATTTTGTCCTCTTAGCCCTCCCCACTCTTCTACGTTAAAAGAAGGAGACAAGGAGATTTAAAGCCGACTTAGCAGAGAAAACAATTCAAAAGAACACAGAGTTTGTAGAGTTGTTACAAAAACAAAAGATTCTGTCTCTTGAATTTACATAGTGACGTTGAAATAGCAACGATTCTTAGGTCTTCGTTAAATCTGAAATATTTTATTCATTTTTAAAAAACGGCTTCTTTAGTAAAAATAAAATACGAAAGTCTAAATACTCAAAACTATCTCATTAAAACAGATCCTGGAAATAGTAGATTTAAATCCCAACAAAAACACGTATAAAAAAATAAGCCAAGTCTCACATAAAACGTTGTGAGATCATTGGTTTAGCCAAGTCTCTGTCCAAGTAAAGACCTAGTTCTAGTAGGTCTAAAACATCCAGTACAACTGAGGGATGCTGTTTGTCTATCCCCCCTCTCTATTCTCTGGCCTCATTAACTCAAACTTTTCTTTCTCAAATCACTCTATAAGTTTAAATTTAAAAACATTTTCTGAGTTGGCAATTACGCAGCAAGAGGATACAAAGTTATATACGACACTGCATAACATTTTATTTAAAAAAAAAAAAAAAATCTTAATATAAACCATAGTACAACAACTGTTTAAAATAAACTAAAACTTGGAGAAATAAAAAAATTCCCAGCATACTTGACATCAAGGCTTAGACTTGCCTCAAATAATCTTGATAGACAACAACATAGTAAACGAGCCTGATTCAACGTGTTGGTTGCTTTACCGATTTTCTTTGGGATTGTCTATTCACTGTGTCCCTGTCTTAACCAAGTAGGTCCCTCCCACCATCTCAGCTAGGCAAATAAATAATTTAAAATTCACCTCATGTCCACAGAAACTTCATATTTCCTATCATTAAATCCAGGGAGATTACCAGGGAGCAGTCTAGCCAAATACTGACCCTTTTTGAAACAGCCATTCAACGAAGGGTGTCCTTTCTCCTTGCCAAAGGCGTCAAATACAGGTCTTACTCTTGTCGTAAAACTTCACTTCTTATTCTGTAAGTCTAACGCTGTTTCTGGGACTTCCTTAATTAACTCCTCACTCAACCCTTCCTCAAAGACTTGATGGTATTGCTCTAAGTAACCATTTTGTTCCAACTGTTTTGTGGTATTTTCTAGCCTTTTCTTTGCGAGTCTGAAATTCGAAGGAAGCGCAGCCTGATCTCTCACCCATGGAAGTGCAACTTCATACCGACCTTCAACATCAACATTAACCGATTCCTTAAATTGTTGCAATACTGCCTCCTGGAGTTCCCTTTTGGCTAGCTTCTCCCCAGGTTCTTCGATTCCTAAGAGGTCAAGCTTCCACAAATCAGCTATCGAAGAAGAACACAGAAACGTTTTCAAAATCTTAGACGAGCAGCCATCTGAGTACTCTCTTTGATTCTCAATCTTGCCCAACACCGTCCAGCCAAGGATAGTTTCTACTGCCGTAAGACCAGACTTCAGCTTCAAAATTTTCCCTGTCAACAGATCACCAGCTATATCAGCTCCCAGCAAAAGTTCAATCTCGTCAGTAGAATCTCCTACGTCCGTCAATTCTAGCCCTAAAGATGAAATTTCAGTCATCCAAGGTCCATGAGGTAAAGTAGATACAGTCCGACATATAATAGGTTGGCTCAACACTCTCAAAACCTTCTCAGAGGTCCTATCCTTAGAAAATAATCGTCGAAGTCGTACTTTAAAACTATGATGAGACCGAACCTTCGATTGTTTTCCCCCGAACAACTCATGACACAACTGCTCAGTACCCTCACTTTCTAATTTTAATTCTTGAGCTGTTCGTTCTAAAATATACGATCTCTGACTTCCTGTGTCAATAATCGCTCGAACAGTACGTTCTCCTGAAGGACCCATAATCTTCACCTTCAGGGTTTGAAGAACAACTCCAGAGGAAATAGAAACACCTGAAAGTGTCGTGGATGTCTTCTTCTCTACAATACCAGAATCGTTAGAGTCTGCTAGAGGACACATAATTCGTGAGTGGCGTCCTTGACACTGAGTGCACTCTAAACGCACCTTACATTTAGCCGCAAGATGTTTAAAACGGACACATCGAAAACAGTACCCGTGCTTTCTAATCAACGCGATTTTAGCCTCTTTATTCATAGCCTTTAATTTTTTACAGTCCTCAGGCTGATCGTGTATCAACTAAGAACAGAAAGGACAGGTGCGTAAGTGGTTACTGATGTTATTGTCATATCTACTTAATCGTCCTTTCACTGGAACGAGGAGCGTGGAGTTAGTAGGGATCTCAGGGCCTCGCTCGAACACACTCCGCGAGGATCTAGTAGTATTTGATTTGCTCATACCATCGGATTTCTTAGGAAGGTTATAGGAGGTACTAGATTCTGAGGATAGCCCAAAACCTGCTACAGCTAAACTAATCCTCTCTTCCCCCTCTACCTCGCGCCTTAAAAAACTCATGAGTTGTTTCAGCCGTCCTTGACTCTCCCAAGCCGCCCTGGAGGTACTACTCTCTAACCCAGCAGGGGTATTCTCAGTCGAGGGCTGAGACCAATAAGGACTCCTCTGCCAGGCGCGCAAAAGGTCCTCAGGCAGCGATGACTCCACCAAGGGATAGAGCATCGCAGCGCACTTCTCGGTGGTAACGCCTAGTGACTCTAAGGCTCTTAAATTTGTTTCAAGCTTATCATATAAGGTATAAAGACGAACCCCCTCAGGTTTAAGAACTTTATTTAAAATTAATTTGAGGAGTTCACGGACATAGACCTCAACCAGCAAGTCCTCACGACCAAACCTACTCTTCAGGCACTCAATTACATTCTTGTAGTTTTCCCCGGTGGGTGGGAAACTCTCAACAACGTCCCTTGCTCTAGAACCCGCAATAGTCGCCTGAATCAAATATTGAAATTTGTCTGAGTCGTCGAGCTGTTCATCTTCATCTACCTTGCGGAATTGGCTCCAAAAAGTTAGCCAGTTGGTTAACTCACCACCAAATTTCTTCCACTCAATTTTAGGAAGTTTGTAGCGACACTTATTAATACCTCCGCTATTAAACGAACAGTTATCTAACACATTGTCTGAACCTAACTTATTAACATATTGCTGAAGTAAAAGAAACTCATTCTTATACTCATCAGCCTTGTCACTTTCCTTCAAAAGATCGACTTCAGCCGCATCCTCATCGAACATTTTATTTAAAATTACCTTATCCTCCTCGTCCAAACTCCTAGCCTTAAGTTCTAAGTTTGAAAAAAACGAGTGGATGATCTCCTTACCTATAGAAGGCTTCTTCAACTCTTCCCGAATGTTGTTCGCAAGACGAGTAAAAGCGGCTCTAGTAATTCCTCGACGCTTCACGAGTTGCTCCATCTTAATTCTTTACGAATTCTAAATCCGAACAGGAAGCAGGAAGCTGGTTCCCAAAAGATAACTCTAACCGGTGTCCTACCGACTGCGCCACTAAAAATGTCAGGAACAGGGCTCTACCCGAACTCAGGTTCCTGCCTAATAAAAGGTCCCAGTTAAACAATAAAAAACACAGCTTTCTCTTCACAAGATAAATAGCAACTATATTCACTTTAAAACATGTATCTGTCACATTAATATAAACAAAACAATCAAAACATCAAAACAAAATAAACTAAAACTTGGAGAAATAAAAAAATACCCAGCATACTTGACATCAAGGCTTAGACTTGCCTCAAATAATCTTGATAGACAACAACATAGTAAACGAGCCTGATTCAACGTGTTGGTTGCTTTACCGATTTTCTTTGGGATTGTCTATTCACTGTGTCCCTGTCTTAACCAAGTAGGTCCCTCCCACCATCTCAGCTAGGCAAATAAATAATTTAAAATTCACCTCATGTCCACAGAAACTTCATATTTCCTATCATTAAATCCAGGGAGATTACCAGGGAGCAGTCTAGCCTATTATATGTCACAACTGTTAGGCGCCAATGGCCCAAGCTGTCGAGGCGCTCCTACCTTTCAGCCACGGGTGGAAGGTGGGTATAAAAAAAAACAAAAAAAAAAAAAAAAAAAAAAACAACTTTTTAACCTATTTGTGCTGAGTAATTACCAAGTCAGAAAATGTTTTTAAATTTAAACGTGTTGAGTGATTTGTGAAAGAAACTTGGCTTATTCTTTTACATAAGTGTTTTTGTTGGAATTTCACTTCTTTTTGTAAGAATTGTTTAGAAGAAAGGGTTTGAAACAAAAGGACAAGGTATGGAACGTGGTGGGTGTTCGAATTGAACTAAATAATTATCTCGAACAATACTGTCAAATCAGTCTCCTCACTTATTCCTATGTAAAATTCTATAAATGAGAGTATAATAATTCTTTACTTAAAGGTCTCTACTGTGTAGCGCCTGTAGCCCAAGTTTCAATTATTTTAAATTTTTTATTAGTTTGAATAGGCGGATTTTCTAATAGTCTTTAGATGGGCAAAGAAAAAGATTTTTGAATTTTTCCTTTATTTTTACATTAAACTCTATCCATAAACTAAATTTCAAGTTTCTAGGATTGCTAGAAGTGGCTTAGAATTATGAAGAGTCAGTGACAAAAAACAAAACTTTAGGTTCATATATCTTATAAACCAATATAGGTATAGGTGTGAAATTTATATTTCTGGTTCAATCTGTAATGAACTCTAAAATAAAAATTAGTTTTAAATATCTAAGAATCATTAATAAGATTAAAGGGGGGGGGGGGTCCAAAATGCCTTAAAATGGTTCCAGTAAAAGATAGTTCCGCTGTGCTCGACTTGGCCGGGGCACGGCCGTGCCCCCAGATAAAATGTCATAATTATACTGGTGGATTCTATTATTCTTTCAAATTATCAGCTGCTAATAATCTTTTAAGTCCAGTTACATTCACAAATTTTGATTTCTTTTTAAATTTCGACCATGAAATTCCAAAGTTAAATCAAAGTGATGTTAAAAATGTGGCGAATTCAGGAAAAACTGATTTTCATAAGCTTTTGAATGGTATAATTAAAGTTTAAGATCAACTGACTAGTTTTTGAATTATGGTGGATTGAATGTTACCAGGTGTGAAATTATTCAGACAGGATCTCAATCAATTCTTGTCAAATACCCAAAAAAAAAAAAATAGTGTACCCGAACGAAACCACTGCACTTAAGGTTTTTTATAGGAAATTTGACGATGAACAAAAACATTCCTATAAAAATGGATACAGAAAGGGTTCGTTTAAGAACGATATTAACAAAAACATTTTTTTAAAAAAACACAATTTTTGGATGTTTATCCTTAAAATTCTCAAATACTACACTTCTTACCATAAAACACTTTAAAGGAATCCTTGTAAAGAATAACATTTTTCGTTGAATGATATCCTTCCCAGCTCTGTACAACAAACCCCAGATTTTCAGCGCAATTTCAAAGTTCTACGTCCCAGTTATTTTATTAGTGAATCCATTAAGATGATCTCCATCGACGCTCTAATTCCTTAAATAATTTGATGTAAAGAACTAGAATTAGTCTGATTCGGTTTTCTACTACATGATTTGCTTCAGATGTAGTACTAGAATTATACAAAATTAAAATATAATACGACAACTAAAATTGTATCCAAAACCTATTAAGAATTTTAATCTTGAAGTAAGAAGTTTAAAAGTGATAGGAGTTAAGAAACAAAAAACAAAAAGATAGATAATAATGTTGTCAAAATAACTGAGAGACGGTCATACTTGGCGAGATAGTTGGCTTTATGCCAGGTCAGGCAAAATTCGTGCTCTCACGTCTTATAAACTTATTCTGTTCTTGGCTCCCAACCGATCCAAATATTATCGCTAGGCCGGTTTTCTGTCCAGGAAACTGACAAACTCCCAACTGAATTTATTTCTCATCTATGGCCACTGTACCGTAACACTACGCCATTGTATAATAATAACAAATGAATTTTCAAGAAAATATCATTTTATTATTCGAAATGTAACAGGAATTATGTTAAATATTATTTTATTGACATTCTATCATAAAACAATAAAAATGACAACTACTCAAAATTGTAGTCATGTTTAATTTTTAAATAATTAAAAATTACATTAAATAGAGAACAGTGGATATAAAAAGAGGAAATGTGTAGACGCATGACGCACGGTTAAATAACTGGCTGTTAGATTTTCAAAGAAAAATGTATATTATAATATAATAGAAGGATTAATAAAGGCCTGAGGATGCCTCAAAGGAGGTGAAATATAGCCAGACATGGAGTAGCAATAAAATTTATTAATACCCTATAGACCAAAGGAAGACTGAAGAACTAAATTACAATATAATAGTACACTAAGTATAACTAAACAAATATTAGTTAAATATATATACATGAAAATGAAATATATAAGTTAATAATCTATGAGTTTGAAAAATGTAAAAATTAGTCTTTATTAAAATGTTCTTTAAATTAATTTAAACAAATTAGATAATAAGGCCCAGCATAGATGTATTGTAATGCTTAGTATCTCTGGAATATCCTTATCATTCTTATCAGTTCTATAAACTCATAGACATCTTTTCTCTCGAAAAACGAAATTTTACAAAACAAAATTTAGAATAAGTGACAATAATGTAAAAGTTCCTTCGTAACTAAAGATAAAAAGAAATTATGCAATCTGACAATGATTAATATTAATTGAAAAATATTTTCTTGTGGGTATCACACATCTGAGAACACATTTCTTGTCATCAAACAATTAGATAAAAAATTATAATTAGAAATTATGAGTAATTCAGTAATATATGATAAGGTCAGTTATTGTTTTGTTTAATTTAATAATATATTTTGCAATGTAAGATAACCAGGTAGAATTGATGTGATCCTAAGTGTCCCTCTGTAGGTTTGTTATATAAATATGTCGGTGGTCTGATGGATGACGATTGAAGAAGAAACCATAGTTAACTATGAAAAAATATATATGTATTATATATATATATATATATATATATATATATATATATATATATATATATATATATATATATATATATTCCGGGATCCAAGAGCATATTAAATAATTTAATAGAAATCATTATCATTGTATAATCCAAATAGATTTAAATTACATTATTTACAGACATTGCCAAATTAATACTCGTATTTAATTTTAACCATTTACCCATTTATAATTTACAAACATGCAATGTCTTTGGTATATTAGGCCAGCTACACACAAATATAATTAAATAATTACTCTGGATGAATTAAATGAATAAAATTATCATAGATATGCCTTATTAAAGTAGCGTTAACTTAAATTACCTTTAATTTAGAGTTAAGTTGTAAGTTTGACGTTTTACACGTATATTTACAACTAATATTGACTGACATAAAATAACTATGGAATTTTAAACAAATTGTTCCCAAACTGTAAGTATAAATTATTTAATATCCAATAGAGAGGGACTACCCCTATAACTGAAAATGAATTATTTCAGGGATAGAAAATAACCAGCAAGGTTAGATTAGAAATAATTTATAGCAAGAACAGAATGAGATATAAGGTATATATAGAAAGCATTTAAGTATGTGTTATGTTATAAAATATAGTAAATTTACTGCAGTTACTGACAATTAATGTGGTTTTCAGCTTGAATATGACCCAAAGAGGGGTCGAAATATTGTAAAAGTGAGCCTTTTAATTTTTCCTTTAGACCCTACTATAAATAAATAAGGCAATTTATGAAAAGGTTTTCCAATCGGCCATTTCGATTCAAGATATAGATATTTAAAGCCAAGCCTGGATAGTATAATTATCACCACTTCTTTAGAACGCTAAAATAAAAA
Organism: Gerris lacustris; assembly: GCA_951217055.1. Taxonomy (NCBI): domain Eukaryota; kingdom Metazoa; phylum Arthropoda; class Insecta; order Hemiptera; family Gerridae; genus Gerris; species Gerris lacustris. The sequence continues at coordinate 117,522,937 of OX578276.1, forward strand.
AAAATAGAGTAAATTGAGTAGAAGGGGTATTGAGCCCAGACTAGTCATCTGAAGTTAAAAAGTTAATTCCTAGGAAAGAGCTTCTCATTTGGATGTACTTAATGTATAATTACAATTTCAACTCAAGGTTGCGATAAGACGCGAGGGGGAGGAGGAAAAAACCTCTACTTCTCCCAAAAAGTTAAATATAAAAATGCTTATCCAGTGGTCAAATCAATTACTAATTAATGCAAATTATATTTAATCCATAAGGGGTCTTTATGGAAATTTATTTGCATCTAGGTGCTCTTATAATAAAATAATTGTAATGTTTCTTGACGGTAATTAATAAACCTGTCAAATTGAAAATTACACACTCCGTAGCGAAGCATGTGATCCAGCTAGTATATTATATATATATATATATATATATATATATATATATATATATATATATATATATATATATATATATATATATATATATATATATATATATATATACATACATATTATGTGTGTACAAATAAGTTAAGTTTAATCTTTATAAATTAAATTGTAATATAATCAAACCCTATTGAAGTAAGTCAATGAAGTTTGCAACTCTTTAATCCCAAATATTCTATGAACCTCGCTGGACATTTGTAAATCTTCTCTGGCTTAATTGCATCCCAAGTACAAGTTGGATCGTAGTCGGATGGTTTAGTGGTGCTGGCAGGTGACAAGGTTACAACCATTACTCTTTCAAACATTCTCTCATCAAGATTTAACTAGAGCAAAACTTATCCAGGTTAACTTAATTTAATTTTATCTTCTAATCTTGATGTATTTTATCAACAGTAATTTATTCTAATTTAAGATAAAACTACTATTTTATAACATCTATGTTAACATTAGTATATTCATTTAATTTCTATTATAATATAATTACTTATTGTAATAGGTTTTTTAAATATAATATTTTCCTAAACTTAAATTAATATAATATAATCACATTGTGGATAAATTGGCATACATGTGATGTGAATAACGGTAAGTATTGATTGACCTTAGGTTACTCTAGAGCTAATAATATTATAACAGTATTCCCATCCTCTGAGAAAGAAAATCGTACCAGTGGATAAGGAGTTAAACAGGCATGGAAGACATAGGAAAAAAGCTACGAAAGAAAATGGAAATGGGCTGGCCACCTTATCAGAGTCAAAGATGAAGGATGATGCAGAACAATACTGGAGGAATTTGAAGAGAAAAAAAGCAAGACCTTCTATAGACTACTCTTTTTTTACTGTATAGCCTCACTTCACTCCTACTTTCATGAGCAAGACTGATCTTTTCTTTTTATTGCTTAACACTTGACCAGCTTACCACATCAGTACCATTTGCAATCATATAAGAGTTACGTGGGTAATGGGAATTTTTAAAAAATAAACAAATGCCTTTTCATAGTTGGTCACGGTCACGTGACACGGCACTCGGGAAAAAGTTTACTCTCATGTTCTCATCAAATAAGATGAATTTATAAAATAACTAGTTGACCCGGTAAACGTTGTTTTGCAATATAAATTATTTCTGGTGAATATTTTGGTAGTTAAATAAAAAATACTTATTGTAAGTGTGTGGGAATGTGGTCTATGACTGTGGACGATGACGGCATATCTAAATAACAAAACACCAACCATTATTTTTTTTAATTCATTGTACTTTATTAACTTAAGTAATATATTTAAATTCTATCTCTTAAAAGTTATAGATACATTAAAAAATGTTATCCATATTTGCTATCACTAATTATGACAATTAAAAAAAACAATATCAATCTATAAGTGCAATGGATTGTACAATATTTTTGGTTAGTCCGTCTTTAGCCAACACAAACAAACTGGATGGTTTACCCACGCGAGAACATGCCACGTATAATTGTCCGTGTGAAAAACATGGTGTGCCCAAATTTAACCCACAAACAGACATCGATTCGCCTTGCGAATTTTTGATTGTCATTGCGAATGCCAATCTAATTGGAAATTGAACATCGATGGGTGTGTACATCGGGAAATATGAGCAATGAGAGCATTTTGCGAATTAACGATTGTGCAGAAATCGGTCGGCAATTTTATTCATCCAGTATTTTCATGTTTAATATCGCTATAAAAATGGGGGTTGGTGGTAAAAGGGTAAAAATTTAGGGTTAAAAGTATTATTTTATGCCGAATCAAAAAAATAAAATAAAACATGTTGTCCAAAAAATAAAAAATAAAATTTTGGAGGGGTCACACTTATCACTTATATACCCCCTACACACTGGCCGACACGACTGTTGGCCCCGACCGTTCTTGTCGGGGCCTTGCCTACACACACCCCGACCAAACGAGCCGACTACTAGTCCTGTTCAGAAACAATGCTCGCGGTGCGTGGTTCTAAAAGTCACATCAAACTGATTAAATGGAAATGAAGCTGACGTGAATGTGCAAGTCGAACTGTCGAACCCACAATTATACTAGTCCATAAAAACCAAGTTTTTATTATAAATTCTTTATATGTATTTTTGCATTTTGGTTGTGAGTGTAAATATTGGTATTAATTCATTTTAATTTTAAATAATTAATTAAAAATTAAGTAATTAGTAAAATTTAATTAATTAATTAATTTGCTAGAATATTTTTGTATTGGTAGAGACACGATATGCCAAGTTTCAGCTCGATTGGATGACTTGAAGAGGGTTAACACGCCCTCCAAAGATTTTATATACCTACCAATTAATTAATTAATCAAATTTTTTTTTTTTTTTTATTCATTTTTAAAAAGACAATTAATGAAATTTCAAAATTAATTAATTAATTAATTAAACTTATTTATTTATTTAATTAATTAAATTTAATTAATTAATTTGTTAAAATGTTTTTGTATTGATAGAGAGTCTATGTGTCAAGTTTCAGCTCGATTGTATGACTGGAAGAGGGTTAACTAGCCTTCCAAAGTTTTTGACGACAGGCAGGCAGGCACAAAAAGTGAAGTTAATATAAAGGATTTTAAAACAAAGTGGTGGTTGAATGGTCCAGCCGACCCGACCGGCCGACCGTCGGCCCCGAAGAATTCAGGCCCCGACAGCGCTACACACCGGCCAACTGTCGGGCCCGACGGTTGTAGCCCTGACCGTCGGGCCCGACAGTTGGCCGGTGTGTAGGGGGTATTAGGGGTATAAAAAATAGTTTACGGCCTATTCTACCGAATCTACACAAAAAATGTCATAAAAATCGGTCAAGCCGTTTCGGAGGAGTTTGGTTACAAACACTGTGACACGAGAATTTTTTTTTAGATATATACTCGATTTAAAGAGCATTAGTGTAAGATTGGAGCCCAACAAACAGAAATAAAATCGGTTAGTAATTGCGGATGCTATGAAAGATCAAATCTAATAATTAAAAAATATTAATTGAACCTGGCTCCAGCTAAAGTACAACCCATGGAGGTAAGAAAAAAGTCATAGAATCTTACTTGTAGACCTTTAAAAATCAGTAACTGTTTGTGCAATCAGTTTTTCGATACGGCTTACTGATAGTTCATAATAACATCTTTCACGTTGCGCCCGCCATTTTTAATTTTTTGGGGTGGGTTGAAAAAAATTAAACTCTTTGTATTTGACTGTCAGTTACACAAAGAATACCAAATTTTAAATTTCAAGCTATTCTGGATGTCGCTTATAATTTTGACGATGAATGAGTGAGTGAGTCAATATCAAAAATGCAAACTTTGAATCTCTCCCCTTTTTTAAAGGGTAAGTTAGGGCTAAATTAAGGCTATTATGGGCTACATTTTTTACAATGGCCTAAGCTACTTTGGCCTAATCTATGTTTCAAATTGCATAAGCCCATCGTAAGAGAAATCAGAGATATGAGGGTGATAAAAACTGGGTGAATTGGTTCAAGTATAAAGATACACACTGCATACTAACTGGAACTTCGCCGACACTGCGTACTGTTCGATCAGATTTGACTGTTTCCCCCATATTTAAAATTCTGTCAAAATTATTTGGATTTTTTACATGAATTAAAGTATCAATTTAGCAAAAGTTTAAGAGCCCAGACGGTTGAAATCAATATAGGGCTATCCGTGGGCTATTTTGCACAAACCATCCAAATTTATTGGAAGAGAAACAAATGAGCACACAATGGGCAAATTATGAGCTACCACAAATTTCATTTAAATCGTTCGGGTAGTTTTTAAGATATTATGTTGGCTAGCAAAAATTGAGCGACAGACAGACCAACAGACCGACGGACAGCCAAACAGATTTCTGTCTTGGAGTTTTTGTAAATCGGAAACATAAAATATTTTTGTTCTTCAGAACGATCTCATAGCTTCCGTTACCTTCGGTAAGCTTGGAAGCAAAATATACAATATAATAGTATCTAAAACAAATAAATAAATAAAAGATACACTAATCAGATAGTTGGTGTTGTGACACGTGACACGGTATCGGACACATCGTATTGTTGTTGAGGATTCGTTATACCTAGTTTTACTTGCTCGTAAACTCTCATCTATTTTTCTAAGATAAAAACGCTTTATCCAGTTTATCATTTTATAATAAACTATAAAATAGATATTTAACATATTATAAATAACCATAAAATATACTTATTAAACTTTAAAAAGAAAGAAAGGAATAAAAAAAAAAAAATGTCAGTATGTAAAAAGTGTAATGAGACATGAAAATCGGATGTAGTTTTAATTTGTACAGAGTGTAAGGCGAATTATAATTTCTCTTGTCAAGGTATGCAGGATGACAAATTCAAATTAATGAGGCAAGATACAAGGGAAAAGAGGAAGTGCTTCTTATGCAAAGATCTTGCTCCAGCAATGCCTAAACTTAACATACCTGTTAATACCTCAGAAGATTTTAAATCGCTTCTAGAGGATAATAAGAAAAGTACTGAAGCGTGTAGCCAAAGGATCGCACATCAGTTACCGTCACTAATTAAACTTATAAATGAAAAATATGAAGAAGTTCTGGAAACAACGAGGCAGCTTATTAACAAACTTATTAAACTGCAAAAAATCATATAATACATTTTAATTTTGAATTTTAGTGTCTCAGTACGGAATACAAAATTGTATAAGACACTGCATCTAATTTTTGCCTCCTTGTCCTGCGTATTTGCCAAGTCAGAAAACTTTTTAAATTAAAACATGTAGATTAATATGGAAAAGAAAATGTATGTGTTAGTGAGGGACAAAGAATAGAAAGGGGGAGTCACGCATCATTTACTTGTACTGGATAAATCAGACCTGGTAGAACTTATTTGGACACGGGAAACTTGGCTACACTAATGATCTCACAACTTTTTACGCGATACATGGCTCACTCTTTTGGGGGGATACAATGTACAATTTCCATTGGATATGTAACCAGGAGGTTGAAGAAAAATAAGGATTATAGCAGAGACGGAACTAGACCTGCTGAGGCCCGTGTGCAAGATTTTTTTTGAGGCCCCCCCCCCCAAGATGACCAAATATGTGTCGCCTGATACACATAAGATTTGTAATAAATTGCAACAAAAAACATTATTTTATGATAAAAAAACAAAATAAATTAAATTCGTATATAAATGGACTACATTTTAGAATATTTTAATCAAAATCGTCTGAACCGTTTTCGAGAAATACTTTTTTCACTTTTTTGTCTTAGTTTATAAGGAGTAGATTATAAATTTGAAGATAAAATTAATTTCTCCTCGGGATATGATTTTACTTAACATGCGTATGCTGAATTTCGTCAAAATCGGCCCAGTAGTTAGGCTCCATAGGTGTCTGCACAGACAGACAACAGACACTTTTTAAAAACTACTTTTTTGGACTCAAGGGACCTCAAAACGTGAAAATACATCAAAATCGAATTTTCGCGCCATTAGAATACGTTCTCTTTATATGGAAAATAAAAAGAGCAAACAAGTTACGAAAATGAGCAAAAAAGTTGCCTGTAATGGTACTTTTTTACTTTAGCATCCCCTTATATCCCTTTGTGTTAAGTTATTTCACCAAAGGAATATTATACAGAGTATCATATATTCCTTAGTCTAAATTACTATTAAGACGAAGGGATAATTATTCCAATGTATCTTGGGACAAAGGAACACACTTGTGTTTATAATTGTGATCATATCCCTTAGTCTAATCAACTATTAAGATAAAGGAATATTAAATATAGAACTTCCCCAGGAGTCTCAATGTCTTGGGGAAACAAACACACAAACCTTTTTGACTTTTGTAGGACCAGACTATTGTTTAGAACCAAGGGGGTGCTAAAGTAAAAAATCGCGGTCCGAGACAACTCAGACAAACTTTCTCATATATGAGTTCATAATTACTTAGCCCAGTGTTTCCACTTATTAGTTTTCAAATGTACATTTAAATACTATTGAACATTTCATCAAAATTTATTATAAAAATAACTTCTCCTCGGCGGGGAATCGAACCCGGGCTCTCTCCATCCGCGTTATAAGCTAATCTCTCAGGAACTAGATTTTTCCCGGGAAAACGGCTTATATCGTTGGATTCGTATTCAAATGGACTACATTTTAGAATTTTTTAATCAAAATCGTCGGAACCGTTTTAGAAAATAATTTTTTTCACGTTTTTTCAGAATTTTTGGGGGGTAGCGCCCCCAAAATTAGAGCTAAAATTCATTTCTCGATTTCGCCTCGGGGTATGATTTTTCTGAACATGTATGCCAAATTTCGTCAAAATCGGCTCAGTAGTTTAGGCTTCAGGCGTCTGCACAGACGACAGACGACAGACGACAGACAGACGACAGACAGACAGACATTTTTAAAAACCACTTTTTTGGACTCAGGGGACCTCAAAACGTGTAAATCCATCAAAATCTCAAAATTACAATACTTTCTCTTTATATGAGAAAGTAAAAAGGAGCCCTTGTAATTAATTCAAAAGAATGGATTTCGAGTTTATGGCTCAAAATAAAAACTCTTTATTTTAATTTTTTTTTTTTATTAGATCCATAATTTTAGCTGTTAGACTTGAGTTGAATACTCATATTTTGAAACTTTAATTCTTGGAGAAAAAATGCCAAGAGTAAAAAGTTCTTATGTTAAGCCATAGACTCTAACTTTAGCCTTAAAAATATGTTGTCTTCTATTAACTTTTTCATATTTTAAGTACTGCTGCAGAGCATTTTAGCGCTCAAAGTGCTTAGCATTTTTTCTGTAAGCGCATTTTAAGTTAACATAGAACCCAGCAAACCGCGTCTTTCTTCCTGCAGTAGATTCCGGAGATATTGAGTGGATCGTGTTAGGTGGCCCCTGAGTAGGCATATTTTACAAGTTAAACATTTTTTAATTAATTTTAAAACTTACTAAAGATAGTTACATTTTGATGAAACATATACAGGATAATACAAAACATTAACAGTCTTAAATACCAAAATGTCTAAAAATCACGTCATGTTGTTAGTCAATATTAATAATATTATCTTAATAAGCATTTAACATCGATTGTCTCAAAAAATTATAATAATAATAATTATTATTATTATGTGGAAAATAATAT
>OX578276.1:119466878-119543471 GCA_951217055.1 Gerris lacustris
AAGCATTCAATTATTCCTGAATTTCAGATGCGTATTATAGGCGCATTTTTAATTTTCCTGAAATTACAGCCCTTTTTAGCCTTGTATTATACGCAAGTGCTTATTCTAGGCAAGATTTTGCTTTCTATAAGCATTCATATGAAATATTAACCAGTAATCTTGAAATAATATTTCCTTGAAGTTTTTTTTGATTTTTTTTTTTTTTAACTTTTATTGAATATTGCAACTACAGTTATACATGTTATAAGCAATAATGATAATTTGATTGTACTTGATTTAAATTGACAGATATAAGACTCCTGTCCAGTGACAGAGCTTATTGACTTCGCATAAATTCTTTAAATTAACAAATGTCTTTTATCATAATAGATCCCGAGGCCATTGCCGCTTCAAGCGCCTGGGAGGATTGTCAGGAATGGTTTGGGATGACAGGTTTTGGATAAAAGGATTTGTGTGGAGGGAGACTGAGTGGTGGAAGGATCTATAGCGGGAAATAGCTAGGTCTCGGACAAATGGGATATTCAGGTCAGTGTGTAGGATTTGGTTGGATACGTAGGAGGGTGCATTTACTATAGTTCTGAGGATCTTTGACTGTAAGGATTGGATGCAGTAGGAGTTGGAACGTTTGGTGCAGCCCCATATTTTGATGCCATATGTCCATGCAGGTTTGAGAATTGTGTTGTATATGAGTATTTTTTTTGTGTGTTGAGTTTGGATTTTTTGTTGAGGAGTCAATGTAAAAGTTTATAGCGTGTGTTAATGCGTTTGCGTAGTGTAGTCCTTGAAGTTAGAATTTAAAATAAAAATGTTTTTATTACCTTTAAATGTACATTGAGAGTACTGGGATTTAAAATGCACAGGTCTCCAAGTACATAGGAAAGGATAATGCAGGATGAGAAAATTCATTAAAAATAAATATACAAAAAAAGTTTTTTTTCATTTGTCTCACGACACACTGACTTATATTAGAATTATCTAGGCAGGGGTTCTCAACCTTTTAGACACTGCGACCCCCTTTTTAGGTAGACTATTTCGGTGACCCCCTCTGAATTATAAAGTTAAACAAATTTGTATTTATTCATAACAATCACGTGTAGCTTGTTCAATCATTTTTTCAAAGTTGGGGGGGATTTATGGTGGGGGGTCCGGGTCTTGAAAAATGAAAATTTTGAAAATATGACCTCTCAAAACAGCGTTTTTATGCATTTATGAGGTGAAATTGAATATGAGGTGAATGCAAAAAATTTGTATTAAAAGTTTTTTTTTACTCTATTTAGTCTGGGGGGGGGGGGGGGGCACGTTTCAAAACCTTGCATATTTTTTAGTGTATAATATTATGTACTTAAATAACATTGCTTCCTATCACACCTAATTTTATAATTTTAAATTTTCGTTTTGTTGACTGGTTTATTGTTATTGTTATTGTTTATTATTTATTGTTTCTTTATACTCTTTTACCTATAGTTTATTCTGTTGTATTTGTATATGATTATATTTGTTCATATTATATTATATATAGAATTTATTAATTATCAAACCAAGTTACACCTGAGATGATTTGAATTGGCTAAAAGCAGTACAGCTTTGAACAAATGAGTCAATTATATATATATTTTTTTTATGTAAATATTTTTTTGTTTGGATAATCTTTTTCCTAATCTTTTATTCTCTATAGTGTATTCTATTTTATAGTATTTATGTATGATTTCATTCGATATGCTAGTTAGATTATTTAAAGACTTTAATAATATTTGGATAAGTAATACATGGAAATGAAAAAAATAGTTATATATTAAGATCACAGAAGACCGCACTCAAGCTATGCTATTGCGGTTAACCAAAAGTTAAGAAAATGTACCTATGTAATTAAAAAAAAAAAAATTCCTCCCCGGACTTCGCGACCCCCCCAGACACGTCCTGCGACCCCCCAGGGGGTCGCTACCCACCGGTCAAGAACCCCGGATCTAGGGTAATGGTGATAATCCTGGGGAAGTAGCAATTTTTTGGTAATAAGCAATTTTTCAAATCTCTATCTGAAGTACCCATATCTTATAGCTTGAAATTAATAAAAAAAAAATGCATTACCAATCAAATATACTTACAAGTATGTTTATTATTATTATATTAAGAAAGTGTTTAGAATAAAAAAATGTTTATGCTATAAGAATATTTTATTCAAAAATGGTAAACATTTTTATCATAAATCAGTACTAAATATTTTAACAAATGCTTATTTTTCTAAGATTTAAGGATAAAAACGTTTATGCTAAAACTTTTTTTTCTCCAATATTATGGAAAGCAATTTTTCCATATGAAATACCTATATTTTTATTCAAAACAATAAATCTAAGTTTACCTTAAGATTTTCACTGGTAAAAACAGCAGGTAGTAAATTTGTGACTATGAGTGAAGTGGGAAGGTCCTCATCATTGACTAAGTCGTCTATGGATGTGGCAGCTTCAGTCGTCTGAGGTGGTTTCTCAGACTCTAGTAGAGCTGGGTGCACAGAAGGCAAACCATCCACCTCATTGATTATCATACCCTCGCTATCCATGTCATCCATTATTTATTTATCTGTAACACACAAAATAAATAGATATACATTTCCATTTTTCAACAATCACACACTCATTTTTTACAGTCCTACACATACAGTGGACAAATTTACACATTGTAAGCTCCCAATAGTCCAAAAAAGTGTTGATTATTTTATAAATGTATGAATATCATTTGTGCCCACTCTTTAACCCTTTAGTGCTTGGGCAGAGTAATTTTGTATCCCAACTTTTGCAACAATTAACATACGGTTAACTACAATAGACCTCTAAGTTAAAGTATTATTATACTTTTGAATATAATTTAAGTATTATTATACGTTCTCAGATAATGATAATTCAATAATTTTTAATTCCCCTCCTAGACACTTTCCCCCTCCCTTAAAATATACTGGCATTTTTCTTCCTAAAATTTGAGTTTTAACATATTTCTTTTTTTTTGTAAATAATATAAAACTATTATCGATAAAATAATAAAAAGTAATTGGTTTTAAGTATTAGATATTAATTAAACTCAGAGTTTTCAGAATTTAATAGATCTACCAGTTTAGTCCTATGACTTATTGTCTTATCTCCTTCTGTTATACCTTAGATAGAGCTAGATTTTTTTTATACATTTTCTACACTAAAGAAGAAAGTGCAGACACATTTTGTGCCGGTGCAACGCAGCTACACAGAAATGGCTGCTAATTCTTAGTAAGGCTATTTTGATAGTTTTATATCATTGTTTCCCTGACATTTCGATGGTAGCCCTCAGAAATATCCACTGAGTTGTCAAGAGCCTGAGAATTGACTGGGAAATAATTTAACTACCGAGTTTTGTCACATTAGACTATTTCTGGACACAGTTGTAAGAGGCAAGTATAAGCCTCGTCAATAAAATATATGATGAAAATAATATGAAAGTTAGTATGGTGTTAAATTATTTAATTGGGTTAAGATTAAATATAAAATAAATCAATTAAAGACAGAAGGAAATATTTTTTTCCAATTGAATTTATTTTTGAAAATATAGGGGTAAATAAATGTATGTTTGTGCACATGTGGTAGAGAAACAAATGGGTGCAAAGGTTGAAAGTTATATGGGACCAACAATGGGCTAATTATGACCCACCATCCAAATTTTATTAAATTCAGAGGAGCAGTCCGACTATCATTAAGGTACGTTGGTATGCAAAAATTAAATTGGATGGAAATGTTAAAACATGGAACCAAAAATGTTCTCTGATGTCTGAAATGGATTTCTGTCTTGGATTTTTTTAAATTGGAGACATAAAAAATTATCATTATTAATCACTAAAAAATTATCAGAACAATCACATAAAATGTGGTCCAACAGATATAAGTCCAAAAGCAGTCACCTGTGTAGAAATTAAAACTCAATAAATCAAGAGGGCAAACGGTTTAATTGTGACAGTTAAAAATAGTATGATTATATTTGTATGCATTACATATATAAATACCATAAGTATAAATACTGTATACATGTATGAACACATAAACACTGACTAAGCAGTAATGAAGAAAATGAAGGGCCTTTCATTTTATATTCTCTCTTAACATAAAAATAAGGTATGTAACATGAAAAGAGACTTTAAGGTATTATTTAAAGAAGGTGAAGACACCAAGGAAGGACTTTTAGCATTAACAGTCATATACAGTAAATTTTCCAGGAAACAAAAATCAGATGAAAGCATACTAGGAATTGAGATAGAAGAAATTAATAATTAAGTGAAATACTAAAATAGCACCCTACAATATGTAGTGTAGCACTCTACTGATACCATACCCATAGCCTTGTTATTCTGACCTGATTGAACCCATTCAATTCAATTCAAGGATGGGCTGGTATGAGGCTGATTGACTTTTTATTTCTATTGATACCAAATTTGGGTTCAAAATATAAAAAATCATACATCGACACAAACTATGTCCTACTCAAACATTATTCTATAATTTCCAAACACCTAACACATATATAATTGGGCCCATACGATGCTTCAAACAATATAAGGCATAAAACTCACATGTTATTCAAATTCAAAGGTAATTGAATGATACAAACAAAAGTCTTGTTCAATCACCGTATTAAAAACAATTAAGAATGTTGAAATGAATGACAATATTTGCCAGGGGAGTCAAATCATAACAGAAGAAGGCAGAAAGACAGACAGATAAAATACGTACACCCAGCAAACACGCACCTCTGACCACTGAGCCACAAGTTGTATTTTATATTAAGGTTATCTACACCTAATTATATACAATTGAACAACTTTTAAAGGGCATTGTTAATTAGTTTATTATTAATTTACGCCAACAAAGATGACCCTTCAAAATTCAGATTTTTAAACTTAACTTTTGTGAAGTCATAATTTTCAGTTGTTGAGCTCATGATGAGCATATCACCGCCAAAATATTTTGGTTCCATTATTTTGTTTATTTACAATTTGAATTAAAAATGGCCAAGGTACTTTCTCTTTCAATGCTTGTTCAGTGCTTGCTTTAGCACAAATAACTTTTTCACCCTTTCACGGCATTCAGATACTTGTGAGAACTGATGTTTGACTTCCATAAGTTAAGATATGTTTCAGGATTGAGAGAGTAGATGGAGGTCATCTTAATAATTACAAGAACTGTATCTCCATGTAAAATAATACTTTTTTATTTATCAAAGCAGCTTTCGTATCCCACTTTTATTTTCCGGTCGTATCGGGCAAACGGGACGCGATTTTGAAACACAAGCGAAGGAACACCTCCTAGGAGTAGATTTAACCAGCATCTCGGCATAAAAACGGGTTCCTTCATTTTGCCAAAAAAGGACGCAGGCTCCACTCAATGGAGTAATTTATTAGAGAAATAGCGAATAAAAGTATTAGAAGTCAATGCCGAGCAGGAGAAGCTACCTCTTTCATAAGAACCCTAGCTAGAGCTTCTACTAGGATCAATCTTACGTTAGTCTGACATTATATGACTCACCAACTCCATAATATTATTTTATACTGTAGCTCTAGTTCTTCCATTATCAGTAAACTATTTTAATTACTATTTTTTGACTCAATCTTTAGCTTATTCATTTATTTAAGCATTTAATTTACTCTTTCTTTGTTTCATTAATTTTTTATTTATTTAACTCTATTTTTATTAATCATTATCTTATTTATTTACCTATAAAACTCTTTCATAGCTTATTATTTATTTATTTCTTATTTTTGTAGATTTTGTTATAACCTTTTATTCGTTTACTTGATATTTTGGTTTATTTATATGTTAATAAGTTTTAACCCTTAGTTTTTGTTCATGATGGCTTTATAAAAGCCAAAAGCTGCCTTGATAAATAAAGATGTATTATTTAATGTAGAGAGAAAGTTTCTTTGTATTCATTATGATATTATGGTTAATTTGCACCACATTCCAGTTGACTCACAACTCATAAGTGCCTACAGTTTGTACCATATGAATTTTAGTTTTGACGGCAAGGAAAAGTCAAAAAGGGGTGGGAAGCCAATAAGAGCTCAGGATTTTCAAATCCTGAGACAGTTTATAGACAGGACAAGTTTTTACATTGGTGCACAATAATAGCATTATTCTGATTGACTATAATGCTTAATAAAGGAAAAATATTAGATTATCCTTTCATAAAGGATCTTTGACTGTAAGGAAGTTTTTTTTCACTACGATCATATTCACTTAATTACCTAATGAAATTCCAAAAATGGGTTAAACAAATACAATCGTCATTAGCCTAAAATATTGACCAAAATCAAACAAGGCAGATGTCTAGCCTTATAAAAATATCTGTGACATGCAAATGTTCAAAGATATCTTTTGTCTTGAGATTAATCATAGAAAAACACTAGTAAAAAAAATAACTGCTAATCAGCTAATCTACTATCAATAGTAAATAAACAATAGATATAATAAAAACGAACAATAGAAGGGCATACATTTATTTTTTACAAAATAATTAGCCACATTAGACTCATACAAGAGATTTGAAAAACCTGTTTGTTACTGCAACTATATGTGCAGCTAACTTTATTTAATCTAGAATAAAAACAATTATATTATAAAGTATCTCTATTAAAAGGTAGAAAAACACTTGAAGTTATTTATAACATGGCTTTAGATCCCATAATTAACGATAGCAGAAAAAGCTTTAACTAGTAATAATCCCGGTTATGTCAACCGAAGGTATTGGTAATCTTATTAAAATAATTATCAATGACAATCGTCGTATTGATGACAAAAATAAAATAAAATAATTTCAGCTGGAGAGTAAAAGCGTACTTAAGTTTACTGAATATCAGATGAAAATACATTTAAGACATTTAACTTCATTGGTTCAATTGTGCAACAGAATAAACGTATTAAAATAAACATTGTAGATGTAATAAGTAACTTTATTTACAAAAAAATAACCAAAAAAACAGGAATAAATATGCACTTGCCCAATATGAAGAGTCGGTGCAAAAATTTAAATATGAATAGAGAATTGTGAAAAAAAGCTAAAGGATCCCATTCCAAAGCTGCAAAGAGTTGATAAATAATGATTATATCACAAAGACATACTTCGGCCTCAAAAGAAACTTAAAATAAAAGCAACCAACTACAACGAACAAAGGGTGGCGAATGGTCAATGACAGAAGATGCCGATTTACGTCAGGGATCAGCTGGTCCTCGATTCTGTTCAAGGTCGACCAACAAAACGCTCGTATTTTTGATGCGCTCCAATTCGCCTTTGACGCTTCCGCAGGGGTGATCAATTTACAAAAACACGCCAAGAAACTTCTGCAGGCTTGCAGACTTTTTATTTTATAGGGATTTTTTCGTTCAGTTTAACAACATTTGTACGCAGTTTTAGGGAATTGTGGTATTATTTTCCGGATCTAATTTAACCAATGTAATGTTCTATGTTATGAGATTTGAGATGTTACATTCTATTCACGTTTTATAAATACAGTTTAACTGCAATTCTATTGTAAATTATTTATTATGACGTTTTCTTCTTTCAAGTTGTTGTAGTACTATTTAAACAGTTGCTTTCGTAACCATGTCGGTGTTTAAGAAGCCCAAAAGGAACATCAGACTACGGGAGCCTGGTGATGCCGACGACACAGAAGACGACAAAACTGTTGAAATTGTTAACGCTGTAAAAAGTGGAAGCAAGAAAGATAAGAAGCCTACCAAAAAGCCTCCTCCCTCACAACCTGTATTAAGTTTTGATTTGGATCTGAATGAAGGTTGTTTTTTGTTTTTATTTAGTTTCTGGATGGTTAACGCTATTCAACTTAAGCTCACTTCTAATCTTAAATTGTACATTTGAAGTATTGTGTAGGGAAAGGGCGATGGGGTTGTCTCTAATATAGATTGAATTCCTAATATTTTCTTCAATGTAAGATTGCTACGTATTTAAATAGCAAATATTTAAGTTCCTAAAGTTGTATTATGCCTTTACCCTACTTACTTTGATATTATCATTCCTTTTTTTTAATTTATTAGGTTGATCTCCTGAAAATAGACCACTCTCTAAGCTTCAGTTTTGGCTATTCTAGACTAATTTACAGGATATTGTCTCTATTCATAAAAGTAAAAGCGTGAGTCTTTTGGTCTTGAAATTCAATGGACCTTTTAATAAAACTTGGTTTTTAGAAGCTGGTCTTAGTATCGTTTCATTTTAGTTTTTATTGTGGGTGGAGGTTCTTCGGTAAAACTGAAGAATATGAGGCGGTTTTTAGAAAAGTGGGCGGGGCCTCACTCCAACGTATTTTTTTGACAAAGGGATATCAACTCTCTTATTTACAAATCAGCTGTTTCTACTAATAGGCAAGACTAGGTGGCCACCTAGGGCAGCAACATTTTAGGGGCGACAAAAGGAAGGGGAAAAATGAAACAATGAAAAAATTGAGCAAATTAGGAGAGGAAAAATTAAAACATCAAATTTTTTAAGGATAGCGAACAATTAATTACTTAATATGTGTTTACTTTGGTTAAATAAACTCAAGTGTAGACAAATTAAGAACTCTTTATGTTGAATATGGGCTAAAACAAGTGAGATAAAAATTTTGTTTTGATGAAAAACTCAAATTAATAGAAACCAATCTGCGCAGTTCTATGAGCCAATAAAGACTTGGGAAACTATCCTCAATTTTATTAGAAAAAGACTTTACTTACCAGCTGGACATTAGAAATCTTATTAAAGACTTTTCCTACAATAAAGGCAAGGAAAGTACTAAACAGCCAAAGAAAGTTAATGAAAGAACCTATAACATGAAAGTTAGTAGAGATATTTAAAATGAAATAAGTATAAGTCCTTATTTAGTTATTTAATGTTTGATACGTTTTACGTTAAATTCAAGTTCTTTTATATCTAATACATCAATTTTTTCTAGCCTAGATGTTAGAGGGAGAAGGTGATGGTAGTAAAAGGAAGGGGGAGGGGGGACATCTTTTTAATTCTCGCTTAGGGCAGCAAAACCCCTAGAATTAAAAACAAAACTAAGTAAAATAGGTAACTGGAAGGAAGATGGTTATCTGCAGCAGTTGATCTAGCATAGTCTAAAACATGATGTTCATTCCAACTTTTGATGTTCATTATTTTATTTAATACCCTTAGTAAGATCTTAGGCAGTTTTTATCTATTAATTTTTGCTTATTAATTAAAGAAAACAGCTCAAGATCACTTGCCACTTGTAGCTTGAGCTCTTTATAGGGTGTTTCTGCTAAGCACACATTGCTTAATAACTCAACAACTATAAAAGATAATAATATGTAGTTTACGTTCTTCGAAAGAGGAGGAATTTTACTTTAAGATGTACTATTTTTTATCAAATCGGGGTTTTTATCAATGTGATATAAGCTTATATGTCATACATTTGATTTGTTTTTTTTCATAATAGGTGTATAAAAAAATAATAAAAATAAACCATAACATCTAGACTCCTTTTATTGTTTACAAACAGACTCTGAGCCTAAGATTTTTAATATATTTTTGATTAAGTAAACTATGAAACCATTGTATCATTATTAAATGTGCCAACTTTAGATGTTAACAAATTTATTTCATTGCTATCAAAATTCCAAAGTTGTGGCAGCTCAATTAGTGCCAGTTTCTTACCATCATGTAGGCCAAGCGATTAAATGAAATGCCTAAGTAGTTTCATTTCTAAAGCCTTCATAGAAAATAATCAGGACTATATTTTACATCTGTCATTTGTAGTATAATTATACTTGTTTATTCCTTTTTAAAGTTTTCTTAAACTGTTTTTACTAAGGTAAAAATGAAGAAAGAATGAAGCAGCCCATAGATGATCAATATTATTGCACAGTATTATTGAAAAGACGTTTCTTCTCACTAAAGGTTCTTCCACAGTCTCTTGAGCAAACAATATATATTTAATATTGACTACATAAATATTGTAAATAATATCTTGATCATCTAAGGAGTGCTTAATTTGCTAAACAGACATATCTTCTTTGTATTTGTATCTCAAAGTGTTGTACTATTGGAGGCAAAATTGCTTATAGATATATTCAGCATGAAAGATTAGCCATCAAAATGTTGAGATTAACCTTTATTTCTGTTAATTTAACATTATTTGGTTGTTTTAGGAGATGATGGTGAAATATTTCAAGTTAAGAAGTCATCGCAAAGTAAGAAAATGCGAAAACTATTGGATAAGGAACGAAAGAAGAAGAAAGAACCAAATAAGGAGGGGAAAGAAACTACAGCATCCAACGGGTCTGAAAAGAAAAGTACAATTACTACTGATGATGACATCGTAATAACTGTAAAAAATACCTTGGTATGTACTCGCTAATAAGCACAGTAAAACACCACAAATCTAAACTAATTGGGACCAGGGCCTGTTTGGATTTCTGAATTGATCGGATTATTGGGGTTCTGCTTTTATTGTCTTTTAAAATGTTCAACGTTGTTCCTGGTATAGTTTATAGTTATTTTCCTACGTTCTGACTCGAGGAATACCCAATATTTCTGTTAAAAAAAATAAATCAAGAATAATTATGAATGTGTTAGAATATTAACAAATCTTTTTCAGTTCCATAGAAATGAAGGGTGGGAGGTCTAGAGGTTGTGTATTGTTGGTAATAGATTACACGACCCAACTTAGTCCTGGCAAATTTCTACTTAGACGTAAATTCTTTCATCTTCTGCTTTCTTTATTTATTTGTTTGTCCCAAAAGTTGTTTGGATTATCAGGACTCGGATTTCTAGAGTTCTATTGCTTAGAACTCTAGAAAGGAACTGTAGAGTTGCCATTGAATAATAATTAACTACAGGTTTTGTCTACCAGCCATTAGTACTTGTATATTTTCCATGTCTTCAATCGCTAACTTTCTGTAAAATTTATTTGTTTATATTACAATCCCATATGCTAAATCTTATATAACAATAGAAAATACTCATAAATTTTGCTTGTTCTTGACTAAACTCGAGCTTAAATTATATCTCTTCTGTTAAATTACTTTAACTATATTTAATAATGTATTTACTGATTGTTGTAGCCTGCTCTAGTCCTGAATGGAAGAGAAGCTGTAGCAGCTGCAGTTGATGGAATAAGCTCAGACGAAGAGGAATCTTCTGGCCGACATAAGTTCTCTAAAGCTTCCAGTGATGTCAAAATGCTTCTGCAGAGTAAGTAACGTGTCATGTATTTTTGGTTTAGGTTAATATAATATTAATTTGATTTCTTGTTGATGTACAAAGCCAGGTCAAAGATTTAAAAAAAATGTATTGTCCTATCTTATATAAAACGTAGTCATCCGTTTATTGGAATTTTAAATATTATTCCATATTAATATACAAAATCAATACCTACATACTAACTGCCAAATCAATCGCTGGCTGTGGAAAGATCTTCTATAAAAGAATGTATAGTTAAACCTTTAATAATTAATAATCCGTTGTGAAATAGTCCAAGAGAGCTTAGGCCTGCCAAAGGGTGTATACAACTCTTCGTGTAATGAATGACATGAGTTTAGTGTGTTGCTCCATCAGTTGTATAAACTATATTATTGACATTTGATATGGGATTGAGACCAATTTTCCGAGCAAGACCCTTGTCGGAGTTCTCCTTGGTGAAAAGCACATCTGCTACCAATGAGCTATCAGAGATCCCTAATTAAACCCTTATATCTAGAAGTACAAAAATTCTTAGTTTTTTTATGCCATTTTTCTTACTTATGTTGATGGTTTTTTGTTTTAGGAGGACGAATACCAGATGCTGCCACTATTCATGCGGTGAGGAAACAAAGGCAACATGTTCGGGAAATGTCTGATTTTATTCCTATCAGCGAGGAAAATTCTAGGTAATTATTATTGTATTCACTTTCAATTAAAGATGATATATCAGCCTATACATTTTTTGGGGGGGAAGATTTATCTGTCCTAATAACAAGCAATTAATTCCAGTGTTAGGATAAAACTCAGTAATATGCTGTAACATCTATGTCTTCATCCCTAAACATGGTAAGACAGACTATACAAAGGCCAAATCCTTCCAACCTATTAGTCTCACATCCTCTTGTCCCAAAACTGGTTTGGAAACTACTTATAGAAAGGTAATATGAAAGGCCCCAATGATGTTTTGGCAACTGAGACGAGCAGTGGGGAATACATAGGGATTATCCCACAAAGTCCTCAAATGGCTGTATACAGTGGCAATCTAATAAACCTAAGATCCTAGATCTAAAGACCTAAGATCTAATATGGAGCCTTGATTTGGTGGCCAAGGATAAGAGGAGCTAGTTTGGCTAAGAGTCTTGACAAAATTCGGAGGTTGTTCTGTAGAAGCATAACAGGAGCAATGTGGACAACACCTACAGCAGCCTTATAGGCTCTAGTAAGCAACCCTCCACTTAAGATATGGATCTAAGGAGAGGCTGTTTTGTCATTTTTCAGACTCTAAGACAACGGCTAGGAAAAGGATGTTCAACCGTACATCTGGATATTGAAGGGGGCTAAGTTGAAGATGCCCTCTACTGTGATTAGTAATTAGAGAGTCAGGAAGGGAACGTCAGTTAAAACTTAAGAGGAATTGTAAGGTGGAAATACCGTCATGAGCCAGATGGAAACAAGGAGATTTGAAATTTGACATGGAAACTCTACTGGCATTCACGGATGGCTCAAAGAATGAGACCTGAATGTCAGGAGGGGGACTGTATCTAGAAAAGTCCGGCATCCAAGAGTGTTTCCCGCTAGGCACTCTTACCACCATCTTTCAAATCTATACCATCCTGGAGGTGGTGGAAAAGACAGCCAGAGGTGGGGGGAAGCAATAGTTAAATCAATAGCAATATTATGCTCAGATAGCCAAGCAGTACTACACGCTCTCGATGCCCCTAGTGCAACCTCTGCACTGGTAAAGGAGTGTTGAGAGCTGCTAGCAGATAGTAAGGAGATAACACTGCTCTTGGTCCTGGGGCGCCAAAGGATCCCAGGGAACGAGAAAGTCAATAAAGTACCAAAAATAGGAGCCTCTACCATTGCCTTTCTGTGGACCGGAACCTGCAATTAACTGGTCGAAAGGTCAGGTTAAATCAGCTATTAAGAAATGGTTATGGGATGATGCAGAAAGGGAATGGTTAGAAACAGAGGGATGCATGCAGTCCAAGATGTTATTACTAAAAATAAACAAAATGAAAACCAGATGGCTCTTAGGACTGAGTAGGACCAACCTGAGAAACCTGGTTGGAATCATAACTGGACACTGCAGGCTCAGTAGACATCTGGCGTTAATAAAGGTAGAGAAGGACCCCATATGCCCAGTGTGTGGCAAGGAAGAGGAAACAGCTTACCATATCCTGTGAGTGTGCAAAGGATATGGGAGATAGCGTTCATATTTTAGGGAAGGATGAAATTGGGGTAGAGGAACTTGAAACTGAAGTGGCAAGACTTCTTCTCCTTCATAATCCAAACCAGTATGAGGTGGGCGGGAGTGGTTGATGGGTGTGGGTATATCTGGAGTTGGCAAAAAAATGGGGTCTGTCCCCGCCCCCTTACTACCACTACTTTACTTCACCTTTATTTAATTATTTATAGTAATCTCTCCATTTTATCTTATTTACATTATATGGGCTATTCTATTCAAAAGTGGAATCTAATACTTATTAAATGGGATGAAATGGCTCTTCAAGGCACCTTCAATAAACTGTAATTCTTTGCTTTATCCAAGGCATATAGCTTTTTTAAAAAAAAATAAATAACATCCCAACTCAGTTTTTTAAAATATTGTCTGATGAATTTAGTAAGTTTGGTACACATGGCAATCAGGTTCTGCTCAAGATGTTATTAGTAGTAAAGATCATAGTATCTGAACAGTTATCAATGCAGCCTCAATATCCTCCTCCCTCCACCAAGATAGGGCATTTATATTTTCGTATAAATTTGATTTTCTTAGTTTGTCATTATTTGTGTCTTACTCTAAAATGGATTAGATAACTTCTTAAATATTTTTTTTTGTACCCTAATCATTTTTATTTTATTTCAGGGAAAAAGAGAATGGCGGTAGATTGGATGATGATGATGAAGGAAGTGATGCTGATGAAGATAGGATCAAGATGACTATAGACACTGCCTCTGAGGATAGGATGAGGTTAAGAGCTGAATTCACAGCAGCTCAACAAGATGGTATCAATGAATCTATTTTAATCGTTATAAAGAGGCGGAGAGTCTATTTGCATTGTAGATGCAAATTGGATATTAAGTAGAGGCCATCTTGCTATTAACATGTTAAAATAAATAAATTTATAATTGATTTTAATATTTCAGAGTCAGATGAGAGTGATAAAGGAGAAGAAGAGGAATGGGAACAGCAACAGATAAGGAAAGGAGTTACTGGAGCTCAGGTAAAATCATTCACTCGCACTTATTCATCAATGGCCAGTGGTTTCTCTCTCCTTTTTAGTGTGTCTACTTCACAAACAAAAGTTAACAAGGGTCTGAGGATAAGAATAGAACTCAAAATGTTGAAGAAAGTGGAAGTACTGAGTTTGCCTTTTCCACAACCTCATCACATTTAAAAGACATCCAAGCTAATTTTATTTGTCGAGAAAGGGTGAACTAAACAAAATAAACACTACCATCTTATATTTTGAAGCTAATAATCAGTCTGGGCGAAAAATTGTGTGTTTCCTTGGTAACCTTTATTTTAAAGCTAAAAATTGTGTTTCCTTCATATCTTCAACTCCTCATATTAATTCATTAAACTCAAAGTACAATGGCTCTTGGTTCTCTGTATTTTATTATGTGTGTAGGAAGCAAGATTTTTTTTTTTTAAGAATATAGGTATGATTAAATACTCTGCAGTAGTTTATAACTCTGTCACCAGGAATGTATCCTATCATATATTTTAATTTTTGTAAAAAGGTAAAGAAAATATTGAGTATTTTGTGTTCCTGAATCAGCATCATGAAAAATAATCAATATTTTATTATTAATATCTAAAGGGATTAACTCTTGTAGTTTTAAGGCTAGTTATTTATTCTTTCTAAGTATGGTTTCAGTTGTTTTTCAACATACCTGTTGTAAAGTTTCTTGCTTTTCACATTTCCTTGCAATTAGACTGTGCCTTTTATTTCTCAATATAATAGAATCTGCTGGTGTTACAGATAGCTGCAGTTCAACAGGAGACAATGTACTATCAGCATTATCTGATGGGAGGTTGTCCACCTGCTCCTATTATTAGTATGGAACCGCCCGCTCCTCCTACTATTGGTAATGCATTTCTACAGCCTCCGAGACCCTCTGATCCACCTACAGCTAACTCAGTACTATCTAGGCTTCAAAACAGGTAAAATCCTTATTTTGATCAGTGGTACGAACCAGTCATTGATATGCTTGCAAGTATATTTAAAGGGAAAAAAGGGTAATGTTTTTTGTAACACTTTCACCCTACTACCTATTAGTCTTATTACCAACTGTATAATACTAACTCTTAGCAAAAAAAATAGTTAATAAAGGAAATAATTTTATTTGAAGTTTATGACTTATCTCATACACTCGCATTCAATTATTTTTGATGCAATTATGAAAATCTTTCCTATTTCTGTACTAATCCCTTTTAATATTATGTTAACTATTAAAAGTTCTTTTAACTAATATTATACTTCTGTATCTTACCCTTTGTTAAATTTTTTAATCAAACCACTATTGAACTTGTGATTGTTACGAAAAATAGTGGTAGGTAAAAAATATATTTAAAAATCAAAACCAATAAGATTTTATCTTTCTCTCACTGTTAAGGTTTTTATGATTACCTTTGTTGTTCAGGTTAGGAGAACTGAGGGAAGTTGAAAGGAACCACAAAACTGAACTGGACCGTGGTCAGTCTGAGATGGGACTACTTGTTGAAGAGGCTGAGAAGCTTCGAGAAAGCAGCCCTGGACTTGAGGAGAAGTTCCAATTCTACCAAGAGTTGCGCGGGTATGTCACTGACTTGGTAGAGTGTCTTGACGAGAAGGTGGGTCCTAATACCTTACAGCTTTATTCTGTACCCCCTTACAGTCTGCTAGCCATACCTTTTCTCTCTTATTACAAACCTCCATCCTTTCATATTATACTTTGTATAAAAATACTGCAATTAAAATTTAATGTCAGAGGAGTGTTAGCATTATTAGCAGTTAACCATGACAGAAATGTATATTTTTAAGCCTATTAACTGTCTTTACTGCATAATTAAATTTTTTTAGCTTTTAAATAGTTTGCTTTTCAATACTCCCCTTTTTATATTCACGGAAGCTTTGAACACTTTGTAATTCTTACTTAACCCTATTTCCACTTTTCATTATTTGTTTTCTTTAACTATTTCCCCTCTTACTTTAGAATACATTTTTGTTAACTTTTTTCAACTTATGGTGTAATACACCAGTTTCTCTATAAAATGATTTTTTTTTATATTGTGTTAATAATTATTTTACCTTAGGTAAGGTATGGCTAGCTTTATCCTTGAAAGGGGGCTGTGTAGTTTATATCTTCTCTGTATTGCTCTTCTGTTTCAGTTTGTTGCAACTACTTTCTATTTATTTTAATTAATAATTTTTGCAACATTATATGAGGGGGGAAAAACTAATTATTTTCTTTATACGGTTTAACTGTAACGGGCCGATGATTGGTGATAGGTAGTTGATACAAATAAGACGTGTGATAAACTTGGAACTATGAATTTATATTTGAACTATACTCTAAGAGGGCCGGACACAGAGTGAACTCCGGTCGGCTCCGTGAGCAGGTCACCCGGCGGGGGCTATATGAACCCCCGCGTCAGCACTTCCTCCTAGACCGGTACATATATTCCCCCCTTCCGGGAAAAATATGTGAAACATATTTTTTGGAGAGGGACGTAGGAGTATGTGAGAGGTCGAGGCGCTGCTGGAAGGGCCGTGGCGACCCGTGTATCTACTAGGCAACGAGACAGTTCCACTATGATATAATGTTATGACAGTTATAGCTGATGGTTATAGCGGTTGTAGTCTTTAGCTAAGATGTTGTTATGACACTCACAGTTATAGCTGTTGGTTCATATGATGAAATTTCGTTGTCTTTTGTATGTACTCCAGACGGATGATCCTATTATTGGTGTTGTAAGTTAAGGATCTGGTTAGTGTTTTTGATCGCAATAGCTGTGGCGAGATCAACGTGATGATTAGTGTGAGTGTCATATTCCTGATGTACTGTCTGAATGAAGTGCTGTCATTCTCGAATGCAAATGGAACTGTCAATTCTTTTCAATACACGAGTTTCGCATTCTTCACTGTTCATGCCAACTCACATACTACTCGTAAAGAGGTTTGCAATATGACAGGGACCTAAGTTGGGATAGTGCTGAGTGAAATTTGTATATAAATTATAAATTTTAAAAATTGACCTGTCACGGATAATTTACATTTCAAAAAATTGTACATATAGAATTTAGAAATAAATTTGATACAATAATAAAATAAACAAGTGTTTTAACATTCAATTAAAATAGCCTGTACAAAATTATAAAGAAAACATTAACTTAAATTTAACATAACGTTAATATGGAACAAAAGTAAAGAAATAAAAATGAACAATGTAATGTGAAACAAAATGATATGAAAATAAACTTCTCAAGTAGGTTGACTTCTGAATAAAAAATTTAAAAATAAATTGAAACAATTTTTTTCTTAATTATAATAATAATTTGTATCTGTGGCACAAGAAATTTAAAAAAAGAATGTATAAGAAGTTGTATTATTCTAATTAACTTATGACTATATACATATGAATCTGTTCATTTTTTTGTAATTGCATTCTGGCCATTAATTTTGTTTGCAAATTAATTTAGCTACTTCATGTCTAGACACTAGGGAGAAAATTAATAGTAAATACCGGATAAATGGAGGGTCGGAATGAGGATTTTAGGTGCCCACAGTGCCCATGCTTAGAATTAATGTTAGTAATCATGCATTTGAAAGAAAATGTTAGTGAAAAGTGAAAGGTTACATAGAAATATACACAATAATAAATATATAATAGAATAAATGAAAAAAAATTTGCAATGGATAAATGATAATAGTGAATATTCAAATAAAATATGATAATAATAAGATGATAATGATAAGAAGATGGTCGGGTTTTGCTGCGAAGCCTGAAACATATTGTAAAAACAAAAACAATGCAAATTGTTAAAAAAGAACAATTAGGGTGCGCAATATTCTTCTTCTTATTTGATAGAGTGTTGGTCTTCTTTGATTCAACTCACTTGTTCCATATCTGAAATTTTCTGTAACAAAGCTTTGCAAATGTAATTAAAATACATGAAATTATTTGTAAGAGAAATGAAAAGATAAATACTCTAAATAAATGATACATCATTCACTATAAAAGGGGAAAAAATTAAGAAGTTACTGAATTAGGATACGCTTTGAAAAATAAAATAAATGATGATTATTAAAATAAAACAATGAAATCAGAGCTTAGATGACGAAGAATGCTGAGGCTAGCGTAATAGAATATACAGCTGGTCGTAAAGAATGAGATATCAATGACTTGTGTCT
Source organism: Gerris lacustris (assembly GCA_951217055.1). Classification (NCBI taxonomy): domain Eukaryota; kingdom Metazoa; phylum Arthropoda; class Insecta; order Hemiptera; family Gerridae; genus Gerris; species Gerris lacustris. Next base: position 119,485,475 of record OX578276.1, read on the forward strand.
TTAATAAAGGAAAAAATATTGCTTTAAAAAAAATTGGATGAGGCATGTTGATTAGCTGACAGTAGTAATTTGAACTTAAAAAAAACTAGTGGATTATGCATAAAATAAAACTAAAATTAAAAATTAATCTATCAATTATGAAATGATGTGTCTAAGTACTCGTGAGTTTAATTTATCTATTGTCTTGGGTGTCCGCGTAATGTCATAGTGTGAGTGGATGAAGGATTCTTTGAACATGTAGTGTGAGGTGAGTGCGCGTGTGTAGTCGAGGCCTTGGTAGGAATGTGCTGCCGTGTGGATGTTGGATCTGTGTCTGATGAGTTTATCAGACTTGAGTCCTCAGCAAGGTCGTCTAAAGTTTTCATAGTGTCATCAGTTTGCCTATCCTGGCGAATGTGAGCCTTTTTAAGCCTGTTAAAATGTAACACTTTCTCTTTCCCGTTTACTTCGACTAATGCATTTTGTTCTGATAATATTTTGATCAATTTATGTGGACCTGACCATTTTTTACAAAATTTGGATGATCCTGGTGGTGGTATATGTTCAACGTAAACAAAATCATTTTCTTGAACAGTTGGAGGTTTTGTTTTTTTGTTATACTGTGTCTGCCTTTTATCTTTTGCAACTTTCTGAATTTTATTACTATAGTCGTGTAAACTGCGCAATTTATTTTGTAGGGCGGACATATGGACTGCGTATTCTACATTACTCGGTGGTGAAACTAAATTTGCATCCCAGAAGAATACCATAGGTCGGGAATAGACCAATTCATAGGGGCTGTATCCGGTGGATGAATTAGTAGTCGAGTTCATAGCTGCCCGGATATATGGTAACCAGAAACTCCAGTTGTCGCCGTTTTCTGAAACGTAATGAGATAGAGCGTTTGCCAGGTCCTTATGTTTTCGTTCTAAACGCCCGTTGGATGCTGGGTGATAAGCTGTGGTGTTAATCTTTTTTATTTGGAAAAGTTTGCATATATCTGCCATTAACTTAGAAACAAAATTTCGTCCTTGATCGGAAAGCAAAGTTGTTGGTGTACCGTAACGAGTAAATATTTCTGTGACTAATATTTTTGCTATAGTTTCTGTCTTCTGATTGTCAAGGGGAAACATCTCTATTAATCTTGAATATTGACATATTACCGTGAGAATGTACTTGTACGTTTTGTTTGTATAAGAATCGAAACTATCACTGAGAGGACCTACAATATCTACTGAAATTTGACTAAAACATGAATTTGGTTCTTGAAAATTACCTAGTGGAACATGAAGTTTACCTGAATTTTTCCTGCGGGCACAGGAAACGCACGTTTTGACATATTCTTTTACATCTTTTGTGACTGTGGGCCAATAGAAGCGTGTTTTAATACGGTCTATAGTTTTTTCTGTGCCGTAATGACCTGACATTGGGGCATTGTGGTATGCCTTTAAAATATCCGAATGTATTGATTTGGGTGCGAGAATACATTGCCTACCGTTATGATTTGTGCATATGATGTTGCTTTCATTAGTATAATATTGAGAATCAAATTTATGTGATTGACTATAATCATCCACCTCTTGCGCCGTTGCGATGTTTGTTAAATCGAAAACCGGGTAATACTCGTCTTGTGCATCGTTTGCTGTTACAGCGTTAACAGTTGCTACGTATCGGCTTAGTCCGTCTGCATGTGGAATGTTACGACCTGGTCTATGTTTTATCTCGTAGTTGTACTGTGCTAGTTTAAGTGACCACCGTAATAGCTTGCCTCCAGGATCTTTGAGTGTTTGAAGCCAATAAAGTGCTGCGTGATCGGTGATTATCGTAACCTTATAACCTAAAACAATGTGCCTAAAAGTATCGAGACTGTAGAGAATTGCTAAACATTCGCGGTGAGTTGCTGGTAAGTTTCGTTCTGCCTTTGTTAATAGCCGTGAGGTGTAACCCAGAGGACGTTCGTCACCATTTATTTTCTGAGAAAGAATTCCTGCTACAGCAATGTTTGAAGCATCGGTCGTGAGAATGAAGTCATGCTTGTAATTTGGAAATGATAGTACAGGTGGTGAAGTCAAAGCAATCTTAAGCTTATCGAATGCAGACTGGCATTCTACTGTCCAGTTAAATGGTTGGTTTTTCTTTGTTAAGATGGTGAGTGGTTTGGACAGATCTGAGTAGTGATCGATCCATTTTCTATAATAGTTAGTAATTCCTAAAAATGCTCGTACATCCTTTTGCTTTTGTGGAATCGGAAAATCTAGCACTGCTTTTAACTTACTTGGATCAGGGCTAAGCCCTTGTGATGAAATTAAATAACCTAAATACGTGCACTCTTGAACTAAAAACTTACATTTATCTAATTGAATACTAAAATTAGAATCCCTAAATCTTTGTAGTACTAAACAAATAGAGTTTAAGTGGTCTTCGAAAGTGTTGCCATTAAAAATCAGTATGTCGTCAATGAATATGTAACATTCTTCACCTATTAGCCCCGATAAAATTGCGTCCATACAACGTTGGAAAACAGCAGGACTGTTCTTCGCTCCGAAAGGTAAAGATTTGAACTTCCAAGTGCCGAAAGGTGTAACGAAACTTGTCTTCTCTGACGCCTCTGGTGTGAGAGGAATTGAATGAAAACTAGAAACTAAATCAAGAGTGGTGAAATAAGGTGACTTCGTGAGATTGGCAAAAATTTGATCGATGTTTGGTAAAGGATATATTTCGGTTTTTGTTATTGAATTTAATGCTCGAAGGTCTACACACATGCGGTACTTTTTCCTAATTTGAGCTATGTCTAATGAATCTTTCTTAACGTCTAGTGGTTCATTCATGGCAGCTTTCTTCTTTATTAATATCACCGGTGATGCCCAGGGAGAAGTACTAGGTTCTATAATTCCTCTGTCTACATGATCTTGAATAAGCGCTTTTAAAATTGGAATTTCACTGTGAGCTACTTTATAGGGTCTTTTTGAAATTGGGTCATGGTATCCTGTGTCTATGTCATGAGTGACCAAGTGAGTGATAGGGGATTTGATATCGGAGTCATATGAAAAAATACTAGAGAATGGCTTGAATCTACTTATAACTGTTTGTTGTTGTTGAGGGGTTAAATGAGACAGCTTTGCTAATAATGCCTGATGCAGTTGATGATCTGATTCTGTATTGTGGTTTAGGTGATATACATCGTGACTTTCGGTCAGCCTGTCTGATTGCTGTTCGAATGATGAAAATGGTTCAATGAAGGCTATTGGAAAATGTTTGGGTAAAGTGACTGGCCTGAAAGTTGTATTGAGGAATTTAAAAATGCAATAGTTATCAATAATTGTTGAAATGGAGTTTGCTATATAAACGCCTTTAGGCAAGTTAGAATGCGAAGAAATGCAAGCTTGCATTTCTGTACTTGGTATATTCTCTCTTATTTTAAGCTTAACTAATATTTGTGAACGCGGTTCTAAAGTGTATTTTCTAGTTAGAGAAAGTGTGCTAGGGAAAATATTTTCGGAATTTAAATTATGTAACTTGTACTTGTTAATTTCTTGAACATCTGAGCACATATATATGTTATTACCGTTCTGATGTACTGTTTGGTTCCTTGTGAATGGAATACATTTACCATTAAAAATAAATTTGGAATCTTTAAAATTTATTATTGCTCTGTACTTAAATAAAATATCCCTACCTATGATACCATGAAAATTGCCTGGTATGTCTGCTAAAATGAACTTATCTCTAAAACTTACATTGTCAGCTAATTGAACTTGAACCTCGCTTTCGCCATATGCGTGCATTGAGTTCCCGGAAATACTTTGAAGACGGATTGAAGTGGGGTAGAAAGATGTGGCTAAAGACTTGTGTATTAATGAAATTGACGCACCTGTGTCTAGTAACAATTTAACTGATTGACCATTGACAGTAGCAGGCAAAAGTAAACTTGTATCGTGATCACTCGAAAATGCTGGTATGAGTATGGTGTCTTGTGAGAGTTGATTTGGTGTATGATTAATGTTGTGCATTGACAAATTGGTGTGCTCTGGTGAAAAGTGGTGAATCGATTGTTGTGTGTCTTGCAATAACTGTTGAAGTTTTGAAATTAGTGAATTTAATTTTGTGGTGTGTGCTTGGCCTGTGCTATTTATTGTTGCCCCCCTGTAGGTGTGTGTTCCACTGTGAAATTTGTCTGTGACTATGTCGCCGTTTATTTCGCGTGTGCCATATTTATATGTGTCATTGATAGGTGTGTGCCATGTAATGCCCTGTGTTGGTGTTCGTTGTGGTTGTTCTTGTGAATCTACGTATGTTGATGGGTGCCATGTGACATGTTTGGGTGAATTTGACTTGCCTGAATTAACTCTGTGCCTGTGCCTTAATATACTCTTTGATCCTTGAAAAAACTGTGTGGTGTGTTGTGCGAGAGTGCCCTCTGTATCCTTAAGCGTGTCCTTTGTATATTTGCCTAGTGCCTTGACCGGAAGTGCTATGTGCTGGGTTTGCAGCCGGTCTACTGCCAACCCTTCGTGGAGTTTGGGTGATTCGTGAAGCGTGTACACTCCTTAGCAGCATGTCCGAATAAATCGCAAATTTGGCACCTTATATTGTTTTTATCGGGGGATTTGCTATTCTGTCTTCGTCGTATATTTGTCGGACACTGTGATTTTTGGTGGCCATATCCGGAACATTGGAAACATAAAAATGATGAATTTCTTGTTGGTGAGCGTCTTGTAGGTGAGCGGGATTGTCTGTATATGTTGGTGTACTGTGAGGGTGTATAATGTCTGCGCGGTGAATTGTTACGAGAAGAATTAGGGGAATTGCGGACCGTACACTCGCTATGCCAGTGCATAGCCCGACAATACTTACAAGGGGTGGGGGGTCGTGATTTATTTATTGGGGATGATGTTCTTAGTAATTGTTGCCTATCACTATTTTGTTGTGGGGATTGGCGGGTGTTATTATTATTATTAATGCGTGGTGATTGTTGAATGGCAATTATCGGTTGTTCGGTTATGTGTTTGTCTATGTCCCGAATTGCAGTCGCGATTTGTTTTGCTTCCTGTAAAGTTTTCGGGAATTTTAATTGTACCGGAGTCTTTAAATTTTGAGGAAGTGCACCGACAAAGGAATCTGTCGATATTTTGTCAATTAATTTATCTAATAGTGATTTGGGATCCGTGTGGGCTAATGTTGTCAACTTAGAAGAAATTACGCTGACTTTATCAGCGAAACTCTCTAAGGATTCACCTTCTTGTAATTTTAAATTGGAAAACCGGTGTATGAGTGTAGCGGGGTCTTGTTCCGATATAAATCTTTCTTTTAATTGTGTAATAGCCGTGTTGTATGTGAGTGTTGGTGAATTTATAGTGGTCAAAAAGGTTTTGGCGGGTCCTGTTAATTTTATTGAAAGGATATGGAGTTTATCGTTATCTGTCCAACCCGATAACGTCGCGCAATGTTCTAATTTATGTTCAAAGTCTGTAATTGTGAGTCCTGTATCTGTTCCTGCGAATTCTGGAACGTTATTAACCATTGATAGATTTCGGGTGAAATTGTCTGTGTGATTTGAAGACCTAAGTGTTTGTTCGGCCAATTCTTGCCGCAATTGGGCCGCTTCGGACACGGCATCTGAGACTTTTTTGTTTAATTCGGATATATAAGATGCCAAAGATACCACTTGGCCGTTTACTTCAATGGTCTGTTGGGCCATTGTGGTCTGATCTCTCGGAATTGTGATTTCGGGGTGATGAATTAAAAAATGGGATATCACTTTTCTAAGTTCTTCTACGGTTCCCTCACTTGGAATGCCGTGTTCAGTACAAAAATTAACTAAGTCTTGTTTACGCCAGCTGTAATGACCTCTACCAGTCATGAGCTAACCACGTAATAATTTTTAAGAAAAATATAAAGTGTGTATATGTGAAGGAAAATAAAAAAAAAAAAAGTTTATAAATATTTGCTGTGACTTACCTTGATAATCCCACCGCTGCCACCAGTTGTAACGGGCCGATGATTGGTGATAGATAGTTGATACAAATAAGACGTGTGATAAACTTGGAACTATGAATTTATATTTGAACTATACTCTAAGAGGGCCGGACACAGAGTGAACTCCGGTCGGCTCCGTGAGCAGGTCACCCGGCGGGGGCTATATGAACCCCCGCGTCAGCACTTCCTCCTAGACCGGTACATAACTTTTATTATAGTAATTTGTATAACTGGCTTGCTGATTTAAAATGTTTTGGGCATTTCTTGGTACATTAATGTATTGACCCATAACCATGGGTTCATTATTTAAAGTAATAAAATAATAAAGCATCTCAAAAATCTTAACACCTTGAAATCTGGTAGCCTTCGCCGAATCTACCCATGACTTCTAGCTAGAGACATCAAATTTGGAACGAACTAAAAAGATCCTATAAACCACCATCAGTTAACATAAACCACTATTAATGTATGGCTGGTTAATTGACAATACATAAAAGTGAAGTATTTATTTACTTATTGTTTCTTTGAGCAATGAAAAATTCTATTATGAAAAATGTATATTTACGTGAATTAGATTTGTATGAGTGTGTACAAATTGTGCAAAATTACTGTGTCAAATGTGATAATTTTACTCAATACCAGATGTACCAGGCCAATAGACACCATTCTTGATTAGAATAGCATTTAATTTTGTATGCAATAAGCTACAATTTGAATATTCCTATGATTTGGATCTCGCATCAATGTGCTATCATACTTAGTCAATGTGGGACTGTAATACTTAAGAAGTGAAACTCAAGTAGCCTTATCAGGTAGATTAATAATTTTTCGTCTAATTCTTCTGAACCTGTGTGTAGAAAAGTGTTTTTATGTCAAGTAGTCATAATATATTGTGACAGCTACTTATTATTATTATTTTTTTTTTTTTATTAATTACAAAATGACTCTTAGATTGTTTACTAGTTTATAATCGTAGTGAGGTGTTTTTAGCATTCTTTAATTTTGCTTACCAATAAATATTTTATTATTTGAAAATAGCATTAAAATAACATTTTTTTCTGAATTTCATTACTTTCAGATGTCCCATAAAGGACTGACTTCTTGAAATGTTAATAAATCAGTCAAATTTTAATGAAATTGCATTTGTTTTAACATATTTACATTCATAATATCTCCGATTTAATAATGGAAAACAACATCTGGCATATGACCCCCCTTTGAGTCAAAATTTCCATTAAATGTCTGGCTGGATGTCGAAAAAAGGGCCCCAGATTCAAAATTGCATACTTTATTGGCCGCCAAATTTGATAATGTGGATATTGGCTGCCCAATTATAAAAATGTGGATATTGAACATAGTTGATTTCAGCATGATGGGCAACATGCCTCTCCTTGCACGTTAACTCAGTTGGGGGGGGGGGGGGGGGGGGCTCTAATGCCAGATGTTTCCTTTTCATTAGTAAATCGTAAATTTTGCTGGATGTATTGTTAAAAGAAATATAATTTCAATCAAATTTTACAGATTTATTCATTTTTAAAAAAGTACCCACTTTATGGGACACCCTTCATATATTTTTTTTAATTAAAATTTTTAACAAAGTATTAAGCAAAAATAAAATAAATGAATAACTTTCTTTCAATAGTTCTATGTTGTGTTCTGTTTGACTAAGAGGGTGGTATATACCTTTTTTTCAAGTTGTAGAGCACGAGGACGTCAAAAAAATTAACAGCTTCCGAGCGAATGTGTTTAGTTTTTTACCAAATATAAAGCAGGCTCTAAGGTATCAACTTTTTCAATAGTTGTTCTACAAGTATACACCGCATCAGATGAGCATGGCTCACTTATTATTCCTTTGTTTAACTAAGAGGTATTTTTTTGTTTTTTTTTTTACAAAGAGGAGTTTTAAAATACAAGAGTCTAATTTCTAATAATGATTAATAAGTTTGCACTCTTATTTATTTTAGACTTCTCAAAAGATTAATCAGTTTGCTTTATCTCTTGGAGTTCTAAATGTGGATTTGCACTACACAATAATCAATTAACGAATAAACTCATGCCTACCTAGAAAGATACCTCTAAATCTGTTTGGTTTTGTAAATAACACTACATTTGAAAAATTGGAGTCTTTTCATTGTGCTTATTTCTGCATTGTTACTTTTGACATCATTTTTTTTTTTACACTCAATAATATTTAGCTTTTATAAGGTTTAACGTATCCTTTGATGTATGAGATTCTCTTTCATTAATTTATTGAGATTAATTTAGTTATCTACTGAAATTAATTTACAAATTCTACATTTCTTACAAAAAAAAAACTTAATTCTTAAAAAATAGATAAAATCATCTCCAATAAAAGAAAATTTAAGGTCACTTCATCAATGTGAGTAAATATCGAAACATATTCACTATTCTATACTCAAATCGATTTTCAAAAGTTTTTTTAGTAACCAGTATGAATTAGTAATTAAAATATGAAGCATTAGTGGAGGTCATTATTAAATGAAGAAAGAAAAAGTCTCTCAAGAAGAAATTTTTCACGTGGAGTGACTTTTTCGTTCTTCATTTAGTATGAATTAGGTTTTGCTTCTATTATTACATGGATATAGGACTGGGTTTAGTTGATCATATCACAAATATAATTGATAAAAATTGGCACTTAAGTGTCTTATATACTATTCAGATTTAAACTAATCAGTTTAAATCTTAAATTAATTAATTCTTTGGCTGCTTTTCCTTCTATACACCTCTAACTTGAGTGTTTTTATGTATAAGTATAATTTCTTCTTTTTTTATTCTTTGTTTACTGTTATTTTATGTTTCTTGAATTGGACAATACCAATGAAATAGAAAATAAGCTGCTTTCACACAGAACGGAAGACAGGATACAAAACATTTTTCACTTGGGAGGCATGAGTCCGTGTCTCTTGAGTGTGAAAACAATATTAGCTTTTAATAATAATTTGATGGATCAGTTAAGTGAAAGACATGTTTTCTTTTCAGTGTGAATGCCGCCTTAAATTTAATGTTTAAGGAAATTAAGTTGTTAAGGAACTCTCTTTTTATCCTCTTAAGTTAAGATCTGTCTCTATAAGATCTTTGGTCATGGAATTGTGGAATTGTTTTAGTGATAAAAGTTAATGACTTTATTAAACAATAAAAAAGGTGACAAACAAAACCCCTAATGGTCCAAAAAGGGAACTATCAGAATCTCACCGGAAGCTCTACAGGTAATTCAAATAAGAACACCAATTACAATAAATCAGTCAAATTTTCATATTGAAAGAACATATTTAATAGTTTTCATTTAGGACACATTCCAATTTACACATTTTGTGATCTACTGATTTCAGTTCTTGGTTCTTGTGTGCTCAACAATTTTTGGAATGCCTAAGTGTTATGATTGGCTATGAATTGATATCCTAGGGCTCACATTTATACTGTCTTTCAAAACCGGGATTTTTATTTTCAGCCCCAAGAGAACCCTTTAACCCAAATGATTTACAATCTCTTGCCTTACTTAAAATGCGTTATCTCTTTTTGTAAACCACACCATGGCAACAGCAAATACTTAACTAATCAGATAGATAATAAAAGTTAAAAATATTTAGATCAGCGTTGCCAATCTTGTAACAAATTAAACTTCCCATATAACTTCTAACTCTAAGGACACCACTGACTAGCACTGAGAGGCCCTTAAAGAGAATAAGAGATAAGATTTGTAAAAACTTTGATGACTCAATAATTAGACTAAAAATTTTTTTTTTAAAAATGAGATTCCCCTTTTTTTATCAATAGCAGCCAAAGGGTTAATTACTAATACTATTTTTTACCCATAATAATAACTGTGTATTGTTTTTTTCTTATCTTTTCAGATTTTAGTAATAGAGATGCTGGAAGAGCGAGTGCTAACAGCATTTTCACGCCGTGTCCAAGAGGGCACTGGGCGTAGGCGCCAGGATGTACAGGATCAGGCACATGAGCTCCCCTCGAATCCATTAAGTCAGTTATCTTTGTATAGAATAGATTCAACCACCCTCAGACATTACTTTGTCCACTTTTCAAAATAAAGTTTTAACTTTAGATAATGATAATAAATAAATAAATAAAAATATAAAGAATGTGAAAGAAGTTAAATAATATTTTTAAAATTTAACTAACAAATATTTTTGTAAATTATGACTCGTTTAAAATGGTCATTGATATAATTAAAAAGTGAACAAAAATCCATCAAATTTGGATGGATTCGTGGTGTTTAGAGAACTGGTTCTTCAAAAGGACATTTGGCAAATTTTTATTATTATATTTACTTATATTTTAAAATAAATCATAAGAAAACCTAATTTGTGGATTTCCAGCAATCTTCCAAATTGTTCTGTGTGTATATTTTTACACTCATATTGAGCAAGTTTTGGTTTTAAATTAATTTTTATTTATGATAGATGGATCACTCTCAGTTATCAATTAACAAAACATTTTTAATAAAATGTTAACTTGATTAAATTAACACTTCAAAATTAGTTATTTAAATTCATAAAACATTAAATCTTTTCCTATACTATTGCATTGCAGCATGCCAAATTTTGTTTAGTTTCAACATATAACCTAAGATAAAATTGTCAACTTATGATTAGATTATTTTCCTCTCGTTTTTAAATTATTTTCTGAATAAGTTTTGGAAAAATTAAATAATATATTGATTCTAGTTGTACTCTGAAAAATGTTGTAGATAAAATTAATTTTTAAGAAAGCTTATAGTTTATAGAGTAGGCTAAATTTATAAAAAAGAATGATTCAAATATTTGATAGCAATTATTTTTATATATCCAAATTATATTATATTAATAATATTAAATTTGTTCTCCTTGTGGTAACCTTCGAAAAAATCAATAATTATAATGAAATCAAGTGATATCTTCGTCAGCAATGACAATAAAAAATTATTAACTTACAGTTCAGTTCAGTCACTTGCTAGAGAGAAACACTTTATTTACATAAATAATAGTGATGCTGCCCAAATAGAATGGGTTGCTAAACACACAGCGTACTGATCTATTGTGAGACATTACTTTAAATAATAAAACTAATGTTATGTACAATTAATTAAATAACATGGTCAAAACAAGTTATTAGAATGTTGGTTGAATCATAGGAAATGTTTCAAAAGTTGGCTATACATCACTATGCTTGTAGGGTGGGCCTTCATCATTAAAAAAAAAAAGTATTGAAATTTTGTGCTCCCAACCCCTAACTATGTGCGAATACATGATACTTTTATTAACTAATTTAACTCAAAAGTAAATCAATAAGTAAAGAGATAAAATATTTAGAGATATACATACATAGCAAAATAGTGAAAATTGGGGGAAAAAAGTTGTTTTTCATATGAATTTTGTAATTATTTTAATCATATAAAAAATATTTAATGTTTTAACATACATTAAAAGGTACTACAGGTTATGTGCTTCATATCAATGCATACCTATCATAGTTTTTTTTTTTAAACTAGTAACATACATACTAGTGGAGTCAATGAAGCTATAACATAAACATAAGCCACATTTTGAACGAAAAAGACCGTCTTTTGAGTTTGAAATTTAAAATAAAAAAAAATGCATAAAAGATATTCAAAATCAAAAGATGGTCTTTTTTGTTCAACATGTGGCTTATGTTATAGCTTCATTGAGTCCACTAGTATGTATGTTACTAGTTTAAAAAAAAAAACTATGATAGGTATGCATTGTTAATACGTATTGATATGAAGCACATAACCTGTAGTACCTTTTAATATATGTTGAAACTTTAAATATTTTTTATATGATTAAAATAATTACAAAATTCATATGAAAAACAACTTTTTTCCCCCAATTTTCACTATTTTGCTATGTATGTATCTCTAAATATTTTATCTCTTTACTTATTGATTTACTTTTGAGTTAAATTAGTTAATAAAAGTATATAATTTATGTAAATAATAAAAAAAACACGGATAATATTGCATTATAAACGTGATATTTTGAAATTTTCTAGAAAAAATCGCTATTTTATTGATTTTTTTTTATAACAATTTTCAAATAAAAAGAGGCATCATTTTAAATTTTCCGATTGACCTGAAACTTTTCAAAAATCATTTTTTCATGTATTCGCCAAAGTTAGGGGTTGGGAGCTAAAATAAAAAAATGTTCATTATTAAGGCACACCCTATTGAACAGTTAAAACAAAGCCTTTGAATAGTTAATTATTTTTGCTGCTTCTTAAATGTCCCGGTGAACAAATTATTAGGCTATTTCAGGTTCGGCCACTTTACTTATCTACTCGATGAGATCATCAGTGTGAAACATGTCTCACCTATCTGGGATTCAAACTCACTAGATATGTCGCTGCTTAAACCTTGGTTTCAGATGGAGTAGTGCTATTATGCTAACCACTCTGCTACGTCAGTCCCCTAAATATATATTTGTATAGTGTTGTGACTTTTAGTAATGGTACAAATATGATATTCCCGTCTTGAAAGTGAAATTTATCCAATTTTAAGTAACGCCATTCTATGATTCAACTCTCTCTCTATTGTGTATATTTAAACAGTAGATATGTGTGTACCTATTTTTGATCTTGAGACTTACATTTTATAGATGCGAGTATGCACTTCTACCTATTTATAATTTACATCTCTACAGTGTATATTTTAACTGTATTAGTTGTATATTTTAATACCCAGCTTCTTTGCTTTAAAGTCCTAATAATAAAATCTGTAGCGTTTTGTTTAATATTGATATGTTTCTTTTATAGAAATTAAAAAGATTTTCTTTTGTTTAATTAAATGAACACTAATACATTAAAGGATTCAAAGAAACCTCTCTCTTTATTTATTAATCACAGCAGCATTCTGGCATTATGTACCTATGAAGAAATGATATTTTGTTTCATAACTAAGTGCAAACATTTGAAAATATTTTACAGTAGCTAATCAAGTAAAAGCTCTTAACTAAATTAATGATAAACAACAATAGTACATTACGCGTCGAGTGCGGAAAGTAGCATTTTGCATACGAGTGTGGAGTTTGCACCCGAGCGACAGCGAGGGTAGTAAAACCACACGAGCAATGCAAAATGCCGTTTTCCCACTAGTTGCATACAGTACTTTATCTACGATTGTTGGATTTAAATAATTAATACAGAAAAAAATAAACTTGCTGTATGTAAGTTCGTATCTCTCTCTTGATAAAGATGACATAAATTCTTGAGTTGTATTTTTTGCCGAATTAATTATTTCTGGAGAAGTATTATTCTCCACTTTTTCTTCAAAGCCACTTGATTCATTCATTGTTTTTCACTAAAAACTCGATATAAACAGTTACTTTAATAAAAGAACAGCAAATTAGTTTTGTTAAATGTAAACAAACTCGCTAATCGTGCGTAAAGTTGAAGAATTCCTCTTCTTTACTGCCCTAAAGTGGTAAAGAAGAGGAATTCTTCAGAACTATAAGACGCGCATGCTCAATGAATACAAGTATGTAAAGAATCACTTTTCACACATCTAAACAGAGATACAATGTTTATATTTCGTAACAATCGTAGATAAACAACTAAATATATGAGCAATAACAAAAATTATATGCCAAAAATAATAATAATTAAACGTAATAAAGTCACTGAATATCTGGCTTAGCATTTAGCAGTCAACTTCTCTTGGGCTTTAATGTAAATAAATACTAAATTTTTAGTTGACTGGGTTTTCCCTCTAGAAAATTCAATTTGATTTAACCAATGTTCAGACAGGTCTAATCTAAAATACTTGTTCAGCCATACCTCTGTTAAACTACTGTATTATCCAAACTAGGTTTTATCTATTTATTTATTATATTTTATTCATAATTCTTATATTTAACTCCTTTATTTGATTGGGATGTGCATTGTGCATGTGGATTGTTTCGTTGTATTGATTATTCAATTGTTTATTGTGTCTGTTTTTCAAATGTTTGTTCTTAGTTTTTACATTTATTGTTTCTTCATAGACACAAATTACACATATGGTGGCCTTCATCAAATTAAGATTATTTTAGAACTAGTGAGCTCAGAGTTAATAAACCTTTGATACTTCCCATTCAACTCAACCAAGACTGATGGATGAACTATTGGTTCATTCTTACTGCCAGTAAGAATGAACCAAGGGCTACTAATTTCAAAGATTTAAATTGGAAACTAACGCAGGAGGGAACTTTAGATGTAGGTAAATTACATGTGGTTTTCTTCACATTTCATCCTGGGGAAGTTGAAACTTTTTTTTCTAATATGCAATGGTGATTTTGATAGATGGATTATGATATAATCTTGACCTTTTATCTACTTCTAAAAATAGTTTTGTTTAGATTTTAAAATAATCATGCTATTTTTTAAAATCTAAAGATAAGGAAGAGTATGTACTTCCTGTAAACAGTGGCAATTATTGCTAGATACATCTGGTTAAAAATCTAATCAGCTAATCTTCTTGTGGAAGAACACAAACTATTGTATGCAATTTTATTTCCTTCTACATTGACAAAGAAGTGAAACATTAACAAGAAGTTTGTCAATTGTCGGACAAATATATTATTTTATCTGATAAAAACCTGAGCTCCTATTATTCCCTTATATAATTTTTTATTGACATGATGAAGGTTCAATAATAAAAGTCCAAGAATATTTTCAATAATATAATTTTTATCTATATATTTTATCTATATTTTTATAAGAATCTATATAAATATAGTGATATATTAATGTTTTAAATTAAAAGTAATAATTTGGCCTTATACTCTTCTTTTAATTGTATTCTTCGGTTATAAAATTGTTCATATTTTATTTGATGTTTTCTTATTAATAAATTAAATGTTGGATGTTAATTAAATGTTTATTATTTTATGCTAATGCTTGTTTAGTATTGTCTGTGTAATAAGTTATAGTTAAGCTAAATATAAGTGTCCCTTTTGATTGCTTTATAGGTATTGTTATTATTATTGTTTTGTTTTTTTATGTAATGTACTTTTTATTATTGGTGTGAAGTAAAACTAACGGTTGTTTATGTGGGTGTGTGTGTTTACAGTGGCTAATTCAATAGGAAGAGACGAATTTATGATTCGAAGGATTGCTGAGAGGGAAGGAAGAAGAATCAGGCGGCAGAGACAACGAGAATTGAAAGGACTCAACATAGGACACAATGAGGGCATGTCTTCAGATGACGAATTGACTGAAGTTCAACAAATTGCTCACAACAACACTAGAGGTATCATTCCCTCCTCACTAAATTAATTTTATCTACGATTGATACAAAATATAAACATTGTAGCTCTGTTTAGATGCAGAGAAAGTGATTTTTTACGTACTTGTATTCATTGAGCATGCGCGTTTTTATAATTCCTCTTTTTTCTGCCCTAGGGTAGTAAAAAAGAAGAATTCTTGACCTTAATGCACGATTAGCGAGTTTCTTTACATTTAACAAAACTAATTTGCTGTTTGTTTAATTAAAGTAACTGTTTATATAGAGTTTTTAGTGAAAAGCAATGAGTGATTTAAGTGATTATGACGAAAATGTGGAGAATAATATGCCTCTCGAAATAATTAATTAGGCACAAAATTCAACTAATGAATTAATATCATCTTTATCAAAAGAGAAATACAAACTTCCATACAGGAAGTTTATTTATTTATTTATTTTTTTCTGTATTTATTATTAAAATCCAACAATCATAGATAAAGTACGGTACGCAACTCGTGCGAAAACGGCATTTTGCTTTGCTCGTGTGGTTTTACTGCCCTCACTGTCTCTCGGGTGCAATCTCCACACTCGCATGCAAAATGCTACTTTCTGCACTAGACGCGTAATGTACTATTGTTATCTAGTTTAAAATAATCTACCAATTAGTGTGGCACAGAGCTTCCTCGTGTCCTTTCACATACTTTAATGATGATTTGCTTATGTCCCATTATAATTTATTGCTTCTTTAATATTTTTTTAAATTTGTCACAATTTTTTAGTTTTTTTTTTTTACATGAATATAAGTATCAATAAATAAATTGATCAATATTTAATGCACGCTGACTGTTGTAATTAATATGGGACCATCTATGAGCTGTAATCTGTTACCATAATGAATACTTTCTTGTTACAGAAATTATAGAAAAAGATGCAAAACTAGTATTTGATGATGTATTTGAAGATTTTTCAACTTTAGAAGGAATCCTATCTAAATTCCAGACTTGGAGAGAAAAGGATATGCATTCATATACAGAGGCTTATGTATCTCTCTGTTTACCTAAAATATTGGGGCCAATAATAAGGCTTAATGTTCTCTTTTGGAATCCACTATTACCTGTGAGTATCTGAGTATATGTATATTTAAAATGGTCATCTATAATTCTTATTATTATTAGTATTAATGGAAGGATTGCTGATTAAGAGTCAGATATAGAGTTATTTCTCTATTGTGTGATGTCCTAATGTTTAATTTATCCCTTAGGGTTTATTTATAGAATGAGCAGTTGATCCTAAATAAAACTATTAAATTAGATAGTCTGCTAAATCTTTCTAATGATCGCCTCAAATTGACCAGAGTGTATAAAGCATTGATAGTAGAGGAAACAGCTCTTCCTAAATACTGGTTGGGATATTCTTCTTACATTTTGAACATTCTTACATTTCTCAGATAATTTCATGTTTTGCCAAATTAGCGAAACCATTAATAACCTGAACCCCACACTGAATGGACTTTTTTTAATCTGTTAATTAGCCTCTAATTTTCGCTGAGCCATCAGATTTCCCTCTGTTGCCTAACAATCTAAGAGTGTTGTTTCTCTACAAAACAAATTCAGTAAACCATATGTCCTGTCCCACTGAAGAAAAATGTGGAATGAGGTACTTTTTAATATGTAGAGTTTAATATGATAGAACGGACTTTTTTGTAAATATAAATTAAGTGGATATTGTAGTAGATTTGTCATATCTAATATTATAGAGACTGCCATTCTCAAACAAAGATATTATTTATAAAATGTGTAATACTTATCTTATTAACTTTTTTTCAGGGTTCTACTGAGCTAGATAAGAGTTCCTGGTATAAAGCTACCTTGCTTTTTGGTATGAAACCAAATGAATCTGAAGACAGTATTAAAAAAGATCCTGATGTCCAGCTTCTTCCTAGAATCATGGATAGGGTTATTCTACCTAGGCTCAACCGTGAGTTTATTTTAATAATATTTAGATTAAAGCTTTAATAAAAATATCTAAATTTTGACTTGGGTGAAGATTCTGTTTTTTTAATTACATATATATGACAATTTATTGTTAACTATACAATATTGAAACATGTATGAAAGTTCTCAGTTGTTAATTTTTAACCAAACAATCAAATAATATTATTAATAATTTAAAAAAAAAAAAAAAAAATAGAATGAGAAGTGTAATTTTTTTATCTCACCAAAGACCAAAGCATTCCATTTTTTAATTATAAATTAAAAGGAATAAACAAAAATATACTGAAGATATCCTGTTAAAAAGTGGTTGCTTGGGAATTATTTGCTTGTTTGCTTTCTAGATCAATGCCTTTATTGTAAACTTAAAAAATGTCCAATTGGACCTCAAAGTAAAACTGAAATATTTCTCAGAAACCGAAGGATCTAGAGAAAAATAGATTTTAGATAGTTGGAACAAGGAATCTTTATTCTATATGAACTTATAAACCACAACTACTTCTCATGGATATAATAATATTCTTTGTACCATATTAAATATTTCTCTAATAACCATGATTTTTAATAGTATATTAATAAAATATATTACTTTATTCTGTTTTAGAATTAGTGAAGGAGGGCTGGGATCCAATGTCTAGCTCACAAACTATATGCCTGGTGTCTCTAGTAACTCGACTCATACAGGAATATCCTACTCTTACTCACAATTCCAAAACAGTCCGTCAACTCATGGAATCAGTTATTGCTAAGATTAATTCTGCTTTGGACAGCGATGTCTTCATTCCATTATATAGCAAAGTGTAAGTAATAAACTAATATTTGTTATTTTTCATGGAACGTTTTATTTTAAAAAGTTTAAAGAAGAGATTTAATAAGAGCTTTAGACCAACATTAGGAACATTTACTTATATTAAAGGTAGAGGAACTTATTATTTATTATCTTGAGATAAAGCTGTTTTATTCTAGGGGTTAATCTATTGAGAGCTTTTGCACACCGAGATTAAGTGTAAAAAAATCAAAGAAAGTTAAGATAAAATATTTTAAATCTATATATATAAAAGTCAACGTATGTGTGTGTGTGTGTGTGTGTGTGTGTGTTTGTTCTTTATACAAATCTACAGTTTTATTCCCATCTCGATGAAAATTTGCACACTTGACCTTCAAAGCAAGGAAACAATCAAGGTCTACATGAATTTTCGAAATTTCAATTTTGGTACACAGGGGTACGGGGTACAAGTAATAAATACGGGGTCAAAGTAATGAATTCCCTTCATGATGCATATCGTTGAAAAGCTCTTTAAGGGTACAGTAATTGTTGTTATGTACACTTTTGTCATATTTTCATTTAAGAGGGGGGTAAAATAGAAAAATATAGCTATATCTTATTTGTTCTTTATACAAATCCATAGTTTTAGTCGGATCTCGATCAAAAAATGCACACTTGACATTCAAAGGAAGAAAAAATCAGTGTCTACATGAATTTTCGAAATTTAAATTTTGGTACACAGGGAACAGGGTACAATAATGAATACGGGGTCAAAGGACTGAATACCCTTTATGATGGATATCGTTGAAAAGCTCTTTAAGGGTACAGTAATTGTTGTTATGTATAGTTTTGTCATATTTTCATTTAGGAGGGGGGTAAAATGGAAAATATAACTATATCTATATAGAGAAAGAAGAGTATCTATATAAGAGAATGTCTTTTATACAAATCTACAGTTTTATCCCAATTTGATGAATATTTACACTCTTTTTCTTCTAAACAAGGTGAAGGTCACTGCCTACATCATTTTCCGAAATTAAAATTTTGGTACACAGAGGTACGGGGTACAAATGTCAAAGTAATGGATACCCTTTCTTGATGTATATCGTTGAAAAGCTCTTTAAGAGTACATTAATTATTGTTAAGTACGTTTTTGTCATATTTTCATTTAGGAGGGGGGTGAAATGGAAATGTAAATCTATATCTATAAAAGTCAACGTATGTGTGAATGTGTTTATGTTCTTTATACAAATCAACAGTTTTAATTCGATCTCTATGAAAATTTGCTCATTTGACCTTCAAAGCAAGGGGAAGATCTCTGTCTACATGAATGTCCGAAATTAAATTTTTGGTACACAGGGGTACGGGGTACAAATGTCAAAGTTGAAAACCCTTCATGATGCATACTGTTGAAAAGCTCTTTAAGAGTACAGTAATTGTTTTTACGTGCATTTAGGGGGGTAAATGGAAAAATATATCTAAAAGTCAACGTATGTGTGTATGTTCTTTATACAAATCCATAGTTTTAGTCGGATCTCGATCAAAAAATGCACACTTGACATTCAAAGGAAGAAAAAAATAGTGTCTACATGAATTTTCGAAATTTAAATTTTGGTACACAGGGAACAGGGTACAATAATGAATACGGGGTCAAAGGACTGAATACCCTTTATGATGGATATCGTTGAAAAGCTCTTTAAGATTACATTAATTGTTGTTATGTACAGTTTTGTCATTTGTATTTTCATTTAGGAGGGGGTAAAAGGGAAAAATATAGCTATATCTTATAAAAAAAGAAGAGTGTCTGTATGAGGGTATGTCTTTTATACAAATCTACAGTTTTATCCCAATTTGATGAATATTTACTCACTTTCCCTTCAAAGCAAGGGGGAGGTGACTGTCTACATGAATTTTCGACATTTAAATTTTGGTACAAAGGGGTACGGTGTAAAAATGTCAAAGTAATGGATTCCCTTCATATCATGCATATCGTTAAAAAGCACTTAAAGAGAAAAGTAATTGTTGTTATGTACAATTTTATTTAAGAGGGGGTAATATGGAAATTTATAGCTATATAATATATAAAAATCAACGCATGTGGGTGTATGTTCTTTATACAAATCTACAGTTTTAGTTCGATGTCGATAATAATTTGCCCACTTGAACTTCAAAGCAAGGGGAAAATGACAGCCTACATAAATTTTGGAAATTTAAATTTGGTACACAGGGGTATGGTTCAAGTAATGAATACGGGGTCAATGTAATGAATACCATTGATGATGCAAAAGCCCTTTAAGAGTAGAATAATAGTGTTTATGTATTGTTTTGTCATATTTTACTTTAGGGGGGGGGGGATTTTAGATATTTTAAAATTTGCTTATCAAAGAGGAGGGGGTATAGAAATAGGTGGGAGAGATAAAATCTAGATATTCTTGCATAGTAAAATAATTTATATGTTTCATTATGGTTTTTTATAATCTTATCTAATTATAATAACACTCCGTAGCGAAGCACGGGTACCCAGCTAGTTAAAATAATAAAACTAGCATAAATAATAAATGTGAATACATTCCTAGGCATAATTTGTAGTTTTTATATGCATTGTGCATTGTAGATTCAAGCTTTTTAAAAATTTTGTATTCAAGATTCTTATATGTTAAAATCTATTTGGCATTCTTACTGATGATGCACATGCCTCAGTGAATGCTGCAATACAATAATCCTAATTTCTAAAACTTATCTAACCTCCAGAACTTATTAGACTATCAGATCTACTAAACTACCATTTTAAATTATCACTAATTATTTATTTTCTTTATTGCAGGAGATTAACTGATGCCAAAGTAAATAATTTCTTCATGCGCCAGTGTGCTTCTGCAGTCAAGTTATTAGGAAACATAGCTCGGTGGCAGGGTTTACTTAACGATAATATACTTTATGAACTTGCCATTGATTCATTACTTAATCGTTACTTAATGATGGCTATAGGGTCAACTACTCCTTTACAGGCAGCCAACATCATTCACATGGTAAGTTGGTTATTACTTCATTTTTAACCTCTTAACAATTACTACACCATAACATATTAAATTATTGTTTTTGATTTTGAGGAAGGTAGGAGTATCAAATGAAAATGTTAATTGTGAAACGCCGGTCATTCCTTCTTCATAAAGGTGTTATTATACTTAGACTAATACATTACAGTCTTGATTCTTGGAAATGTTTTTGTCAAACAGATAATAGGTCTAACCACCCACCCTTAAGTCAAGTGAATCCTTGTGCTATAAATAATGGGGTTAGAAGAACTTATGCAATCATGTGTATTATATAAATAATGCATTGCCTATTTTCATCTCAATATTGGTTAAAGCTATCATTAATGCCTGTTTATTATTTGGGATGTTATCATATTTATTTATTAGGATTATGTATTTAATGTTTATTAATATGTGAATTGCAAGTAAAATGTGGTGGGTACTCCTTGACCAATTATCCTTTGTAAAATAAAATAGCATCTTTATTTAGAGTTATAATGGTAAAGTCAAGTTCAAAAGTTTGTAATGGTAACAGAAAGGAAAAAATAAATTTTTAAAATGTATTTATAGCATGTTAAATATACTTCAAAGTACATGTATATCACAAGTTACCTGACTTCAGGTGAAATGACTAGAATCGGAAAGATTTAAAAAAAGAAGAAGATAAAAAATTTCAAGAATATAATCAGTTAAATGTAATTTAACTTCTAGTCAATCAGCTTTAAAATTACGCAAGGAGTGGTCGATATATACTTAAACAAACTTTAAAAAAAAAAAACACTTTTTTGAACTTTTAGGACTATAAATCATTTATACGTCTTCTGAACATATACTTCATGTAAGAGTGTACAATATTTTTGTCTTAAATATTGCGGTAAATTCGGAATTCTCTGCTTTAATTCTGTGGTTAAATGTTTATAACTTTTACATTGTTGTATCAGATTGGAAGTGTTCTGCCGAGAATATGGATCAGTTCAAAGTTACCTAGACTCAACATATTTTTAAATCAAATCAGGACAATTTCTCTTCAACTCTCCGCAGATATACCCATTGAAAGGTAAATATCAATATTATATTGTGCTGAAGTAGTGAAAATATCTATCTGTTATATTTTGATATTTTTATATAAAAGTCGTAGCAGAGTATATTACTTGCTGAAAGTTGGATAATATTTGTTTACTTTAAATTATAGGAATGCTATCTCAAATACTGGATTTAATCTCTATCAATGCACTCAATGTTTTTTTTTCCCAATACAATCTGCAGATTAATATGCTTCACAAACTAAAGAATCAATATGAAGGTTTAGGTTAAAGAATGATGAGTGGTAGAGAATAACTACTAAAATGTATCAAATTCTGACATGAGTTCTTGTTTATAACAAAGAGATTGAATGGTCTCAAGTGTGTTTTAAATCTAATTATTGTTTTGTTTTTTAATAAATCATTGATATTTTTCTGTTTTAGGGATGCAATAGAGAGAATGTCAAATATATTGTAATTATTGGTCATGATCTTAAGGTACATGTTTAATAATTCACCTTTGGTCTTCTTTCCTGGGTGACTATAACAGTTGTCAAAAAGCCTACTTCTTGCTCAGCAAATATTTGTTATTTACAATTAATATGAATTGATCTAATTTAATTAAATTAATCATTATAAAAAATAAATTTAGAATAAAATAGTGAGATCTTTAATAAAATGTTAAAAGGACGAACCACTTCTTTTCTAAATGTTCTTAGTCATTCTGCATAGATTATCTATCTATTGATCAAGTCAGCTTGATCTATTTTGTTTATGTATTTATGTTTTAATTAAATTTTTGTGAATCAAATTCCAGCCTGTAAAACATACTGTCATCTTCCTTTATACTTAAATTATTTCACATTGTACCTATTTAAATATTTGTTGCCTATATTTAATTGTTTTATGATTAAATTCAGATTACTAAAAATACTAAATAATCTAAATGTTTTGTACCATTTGTTTACTTTATCAGTGTAAATGAACTGGTTATATGTCAATGTTATGATTTATAATATATAAATGCCTGTTATGGCTATTTTTTATGAAGTCAAGATTTATACACATTTTTTATAATGAGTTGGTTTAAAACCTTAATTCACTTTACAGAGAGTAGAGGATTAAAACAGAATATACATATTTAACTAGTATTATATTATAGAGCTTGATTTTGTGCATTTAAATTTGGAATGTTACTTAGAAATTTTGATCTAATTAGTAAATTGTGGTTAATTGTAGAAGATAATAAAATACTTAGTAATATCTGAGTAAAAGAAGGCTATTCCACAAGACATGTTTCTTTAGTAATTTATCCACATTGTATTTATTTCATTAATAATTATTAAATATAACGGTTCTTCTCAAAGTTCATTTATGCTTATCATTTAATTTGTTGGAGGTGATTAAAAAAAATACTCTGCCAATTAATGTGGCACATAGCTTCCTCGCAAATAAATGACCAAATTAAGAAAAATACCTCGATAATAGAAATCAAAAAGTTGGAACGGCACATCACTGTTACAGTAAATATTTAATAAAGTTGAAGAAATTTAAACATTTGTTGGAGAAACAAAGCCTCCAACAAGCACCAAAAGTTTGCGCACATAATTTAATTAATTTAATAAACAAATATAAAACTGAAACCAAATAGTAGAAACCGCTGTATAAACAGTTTTTTTAAATTTACCCCCTCAAAACTAAAAATAACACAAAATAGAATATAACAAAAATTAATTTTCTATGCAAGACCTTTTCAACGATATACATCATATTATAAAAGATTAACTTTAACATTTGTACCCCTGTACTCTGAGGTACCAAAGTTATATTTTTAAAAAACAAACAATACAAAAGGGCATTCATTTAACTAATAAATGCATATAAATAAAAAACCTAATATCAAAAAAGTATTTTAACCCTTTAACCTACAACAAAATTATAAATCGGTACAAAAGTATATGTACAAAATTTTTAAAAAACAAACAAATAAAATAGCTTTAATGTACATATCAAGGCCTTTAAAATGATATGCGACACAATATTAAAAAAAAAAAAAAGTGGTCACGTGACACGGCGCACGGGAAAAAGTTTACTCTCATGTTCTCAGCAAGTAGGATGAACTAATGAAATAAAATATAATCAATTTAAAGAACATTAGTGTGAGATTCAATCGCAGCAATCAGAAATAAAATCGGCCAACTATTATAGAAACTATGGCCATTGAAAGACAAAAATGGAAAAAAAATAAAACCAAAAAATAACAAAATTATCACCATCTATGGTACAACCGATGATGATACGACAAAAACTCATAGGACTAAAGTTGTGGATCTTTTAAAATCAGTCAGCACTTGTGCTACCCATTTTCTAATACGACTTACCGCTTAGCCGCAATAAGCCCCCAAACCAGCTTAAAAATCAAGTCACCCATTTATATTTTTTTAAGGGGGGAAGGAGGGGGAAAAGTGAACTTTGTATAGTTATTTTGGTGCACAACATGGACGTTGCGCGTCGAATGGCGCAAACCACAAGTCTCTAGCTCTTCTGGAAGTGGGTAAACATTAATGTCAGTCAGTAAGTCAGTTAGCCATGCGGCTTTATAATATAAGACATATTAATTTAGCAGGATTTAAAGTGCGCAGAAAGTTGAAATTAGGCAGGTGTTATCTGCAGGCTACTTTCGACAAACCATAAAAATTTCATAAAAATCAGATGATTACTCTTAAAGATATGGCTGTAAATAAATGTATGTTTGTGAGCATGTAGATGACAAACAAATAAGCGCAGAAGGTTGAAACTTATATGGGACCAACAATGGGCTAATTATGACCTACCAACCAAATTTCATTAAAATTGGACGTGTAGTTTTTAAGATATGGCGGTTCGCAAATATTGAACGACAGACCGACAGACCGACAGACAGACACGGAACCAAAAATGTTCCCTGATGTCTGAAACGGATTTCTGTCTTGGAATTTTTGAAATCGGAGACCTAAAATTTTTTCGTTCTTCAGAACGATCACATAGCTTCCGTTACCTTCGGTAAGCTCGGAAGCAAAATCTAATATTTAAAACAAAGGGAGTTATTAAAAAGAATAAGAGAGAAATGCGAACCTTTAGGAATACAGAGTAATGTATCATCCTCTCAAAGAAATAACAATTTTTACTTCTGTTTTAATTGTATTATTTTTGTCAGCATTCAAACTGTTAAGCCTTCAATAGGTAAAATAGGCCTTAACAATGCCCTGTGGAGTAACCCCTTGAAATAGATTTTTCATTGTAAAAATTAAAAAGAAACTTTTTGTGCAAAAAAAAGTTTGCATTTCATCTATGTATCAATTTGTCATTTTTTTAACAACCTAATTAGTATTGTTTTTAATTTTAAATGTTACATACTGTATAAAAAAAGAATTATGGTTTTTTTGTTTTGTCTAATTCTGTAAATACTGTGTTATTATTGTGAATACATTTTTTTAAAAAAAATTTTGGTTGTATTATATATAAATGTGTTAAGTCCTAAACTTATTTATTATTATAATGATAAAAAGATTTAAAAAAAATAGGTTTCAGCAGGTTTTTTTGCTTTCTTGTGTACATTGTACAGTAGACCCTCTTTGTATGGACTAATTGGGGCTAAGAGTTGTCTATTATAATAAAAGTTTGGTATATAACTTCTAATTAATATCTAAATTATAATGGACAAGTGTGTACATCAATGAGAGAGGCGGCCATATTCCGCCCTTTATGGTGGTCAATGTGATTTTCATTATCCTGAGTACCAAATTAGTTAGTAAACCAAAAATCAAATTGATGTTAGTTTTTCACTTGATAGGTTAGTTATTCAAATATTACTCCAAATAAAAGTGGTCACATAACAAGTGACCAAGTAACATCAATTTGATTTTTGGTCTACTAACTAATTTTGTACTAAGGATAATGAAAATCACATTGTCCACCATAAAGGGTAGGATATGGCCACCATCAACTGGTTTGTTTTTTTCAAATGTCTAATGCCAAGCTATGTCCCGCAGACGATCTTAGCCTACCACTTATTCTTAAAAGGTACTAAAAGATTAACTTGTATACAAAATTCTAGCTTGAAGTTAGTCACACAGTTTTATGCACGCTATCTCCTAGACTATCATTAGGATTAGGTATAATTTCAGGTAAATTTGATAAACCCCTTAAGAGTAGTGGGGAGTAAAAATAAAAAAATCTGCTCTAATTAATGTACCAGCTTTTATACAATTTCTGGTACCATAAAATCTGGCATATAATACGCAAGCTGTAATTTCAGGAAAATTAAAAATTCACGTATAATACTCACCTGAATTTCGGGGATAATTTTATGCTTGCGCACATTGTACAAATAATTTATTTAGAGGACAACATTAAAATTAAAATAGTTCTCGGTAATTAGGCCATGGTATTTTAAAATGTTAAATCAGAGTTTTTTGTAAAGTTCTGAAGAAAAGAAAAACTTGTTTTAATTCTGTTTAATTTACAATAGAATGAGTTGAACTATAAAATTATAAAGATTTTATAATTCAACACAAAAAATATTGTTAAAATAAACACACAATAATTATTTAAGAGGCTTCATTTGATTTCTTAAATGTAAAATTAAGAAGAAATCAGGTTTGAAGAGTCATTTATTGTGTTAAAAGAAACATTTACATTCATGCTTTCTTACCTACCTATAGCACAAAGTCAATTTGGAAAAATCAGTAGGTAATTGTTTTCACTCGTGTTCTATAGGCACCCATATTTTAGAACAAATGAAGAGGTAACAATTGTGTGTATTATACGTGAGATTTTACGGTATGTATCGTCCTCCTTATGCCAGAACCATGAATGTGCAAATTTTCATATCTGGGTTTATTAGCTATTTGGACTTGTTGTTTTATAATCTACGTTGCGCCAGAACCCGATTTTGTGCCTGCATTGTATCAGCTGTTATTAGCTATGGCAGTTTGATGAATGTGAAATACAGAAACAATAAATTTGCATTTTCAGGAAGAGGGGGGGGGATGCTTGGGCCAAAAACATTTGTCTGACTATTAAGCCCAATACCATCTTGCTGTACATAAAAAAATTCAAAATAGAATAGCTGAATTATGGAATAGAATGCTAAATATGGATTATAAACTTTAAAACGCCATTTACCAACAATGTGGAATTTGCACATTCGTGGTTCTGGATAAGGGGGACGATATGTACTTGGTAGCTAGACTGGCTTGAGGCCACCTAGTTTATCTATAATATACAGGGTGGTCCAAAAGTCCCCCCTCCCCCCTCCCCTCAACTTTTGAACGGTTTGAGATAAATTAATGCAACTTGGATCCGTACCATGTAAAGGGAAGTTTGTTTTCATGCAATTGGGCATTAGGGGCAACCACCCATTTTGCCCCCAGGCCACCCAACTTCAAAATTTCAAATTGGAGTGAACATTTTTGATAGCATATTTGGATTCTACAATGAAAAATAAGAAATTTTACGTGAAACGTTTTTTTCTATCTCCAATATTTTGCCCCTTATAGGGGGGTAAAGACAGTGAAATAACCCTTCTGAAAATAGTAAAAAAAAGAATACTTTTATCGGGAAAAATATTGGAGATAGAAAAAAAAGTTTGAAGTAAAATATTCTTATTTTTTACCGTATAATCCAAATATGCTGTCAAAAGTGTACACTCCAATTTTAAATTTTGAAGTTGGCTGGTCTGGAGGCAAAGTGGGTGGTTGCCGTCAAAACAAATTTTCCTTTACATGGGACGGATCCCCCAAGTTGCATTAATTTAAGGGGGAGGGGGAGACTTTTGGACCACCCTGTATAATCCTTTGTATGTTTAATACATATTATCTTATAATTTTTAAATGTATGATATTAATATTTTTTTGTTTATTAGAAAATTATATGCCATATTTAAAAAACGCACCCTTTTACATTACATGCACTGAAAAGGAGATTTCTTTTTTTTTAACAGCCATAATATTACAAGCAATCGCAGTATACGTGTATGTCACCCAAGATAAAATCATGAGGCACTTTCTTTAAAAAAAACTCATGAACTCTTGCATTAAATCTACTTATTTAACTCAATCCTATGATTTACTTCTCTAAAACAATAAATATGAAGTCTTGGAATTCAGAATTCGAACAAATTAAAAAAATTGTTGATAGTACCCCCTTGCTTTCATCTTTAGTGACATATTCATATACTGTGATCGCCCCTAGTACTGTGGCTGCTAAAAAAAACAATCTTATTTTTTGTGTTTTATAATAGTGTGCTTTTATTTTATTTTATTTTTTTTTTTTAATACAATATTATTTTCTGCTTTTTAGTCTTTGCCTCATTAAATTTTTTAATCTATTCTAACCTCACTTGGATGTCAGTTTTAATTATATAACTAGGTAATCTAAAATAGGTATCTATATTTACATTTATAATTTATCGGAAATTTGTTGATTTATTGGCTAATATAAATGATTTTATAAAACTAATTACTGATCATCTGAACATGTTTCAGCTTACTAGGTGGTTGGGAAGTGGTTCTAATTTAGGTTACAAGATTTGTCCCTGAGAATAAAGTGTCCTGGACAAACGAAGCAAATTAAAATCGTGCAAAAATATATATGCTTCCAGTTTTAGTGTATGCATGTTAATATTTGTTTTAAAGCAGTCAATTTATATCTCTTATGTAATTTTATTAATGATTACCCTAATCTATCTATTCTAAATTATCATTATGCTGATAAGAAGGCCAATGTGAGTGACGCATTCTATTGAACTAGATGCGTTTTAATGCAAAAGCAGCATGTAAGAACTAATTTTGTTTGCAATTTCACACATCTAAATATAAGAACTTCTACAATTTAAATTTCATATTGAATTGAGGTGAGACATTAAGGGCTTTAAGAATTAATATCTCTAACTGAGAGCTGGGAGGATCAGTGGTATCTATTGTATTATAATGACCCAAACTGAACTGAAGAAAAACAATCATATTAACATTGTTGTCCACTTGTTTATAAAGAACACAAATCCCATGTTAAGGGGTAGAGTCCCCTCTTGGATATAAAAATTAAAAGTTTAATCTAATCTGACATAGGTTTTACTCTTTTTATTTCACCATGTATGTTTTATTTTAGCAGACCAGTCTTCTGCTTGCTTTTAAGTTTAAATATGTTCCTTCTTTTTAACTTGTAGAGTTCATTCCTATTATATTATCTGACATTTAATTTTCTGCCTTTTTCTTAAACTGAGACACTTCTGCTCATCCTGGTATTATCAGCCGTATCTGTGAAAGAACCCTAGATCTCTTCAAAAAATGTTTGTTTTACACACCCTTAATAATAATTATTGCTTAATTTTACACTTTTTTAGATTATCAAACAAATGTCTTCCTTGAGATCAAATGAAATTCTTGTATATACAAGATAACCAAGTATGGGTGATTCTTATTTGAATTGGGTATTTGCTGTGTACCACTACTTCAACCGCATGCAACCTGTCACCTCCTTGGGAGACTTTGAAGTGAATAAGGGAGCAATTTGTTTATACCTGCAACTCTACATTGGTTAGATGATGTCTTTTTATTGGAATGCGCATAATGAATAATTGAAGGTTTTCTTAGGTGGACTTGAGAGTAGAACTAAAACAGTAAAGGTGTTGTTTGGAATAAAAGTCCGTTGTTAATTTCTTTTTTATTTTATTTCACAAAGCATTCTCCCAGGGAACCTGTTGTTGTTATGAGTAATACGGTATAAGCTAGAAAAATCCAACAGTTTTTAATTTTATCCAAGACGTCCCTAGTCACTTTTAAAATTATGACAGGGGTGTAAAAAGGTGGAGGGGTTAGAGGATTTTAGAAAGTTCACACACATTGTAGGGACACTTATTGCAGGACTTAACCATGATGTGAGTTACTGGCAACAAAATCGATACTCATAAGTTTATTATTTTAAACAATTGCTGAAGACTCATATCATGATCAATTCCTGCAATTGGTTAGAACATAAGGATTTTCACAATCTTAAGGTGTCCTTGTAGAAGATCTAGACTTATACCCAACAGAGGACCTATACTAAATAAATAATATTGTATGCATTTAAATTAAAGTTTTAGAAAAAAAGAAACTATTAACTAACAGTTAAATGGCTTAATATTGCACTCAAATGAAAATAACACTTAACATTAATCACTTTAAAAAAAATGATAGGGTAATGAATATGTTTAGAATTAAGTTAGTAGAAAGGTGGTCTTTGGGAAAATATTACTATGTGGTTTGCTATATTTTAAGTATCTCCTAATAGGAATAAAAATACTTGGTTTATCAATATTGATGCTTACCACCACCAATTTTTAATTACAAAATTGTACTCTATCAGTTCTGTGCAGCTAAATCAAACCTGATCTCTATCAAAGTAATAAAAAGTTGATCATCTTAGGATTCATTAACTAAAGAATTATCTGGAAATAATTAAATACTTCATAATAATTTATACCAAATGAGTAATTAAGAATTAAAGAACATTGATTAAAAATTAAAGAAATTAGTGATGTGAAGGCGTGAAATTAAATATGTAAAATAATAAAATTAAGGAACTTGAAGTATTATTTTGTAGCATTATTTATAATTAACTTAAATTATATTAATGAATAATGTAAACAAATTTTAATTAATATGACATAGATTAAGAACATATAAACAAAAAGGGAATTAATAAATGATTACTCACAAAAAAAAGTGTTTGTAAATCTATAAAAATTAAATACATGGAAAAATAATAAAATAAAATGCAACGTAACTGATAAATCTGATTAATTACATGTTTTTTTTTTTTTAAATTAAGTAAACAAATCTTAATTTTGTCAGATTTATAATAATTTATTTAATGCTATTAGAGGTATAAAGAAATTTTTATCAATAGATTTTTTTTACTTATTATTTTTATCTATTTTGTTTTTCTTTAAATGTGTACATGTATTTTTAGTGTTGACTTCATTGAGATAAGAAGATTATATTGATGTAAATGATAGGGGTTTTTTTATGGAGTAAATGTTTAAGAAGTGGGGGCAAATAGGAGAGGTGGTACTCTCTGCTGCTAGGCTTCTTCCCTGTGTGTGATCTTGATCAGGCTAGTTTAGTTTTTCCAGTGAAATAATGTAACAACTGATTTTATGCTCCTTCTCATTTGTTGTTTCTTAGATTTCTGATAAGGGACCCCCGTACTGAGTATTCATCTCATATCCTCGAGATAACCCTAGGGGTCAAGGGTGATAGAATAACACTTCTATTACATACTGTTAACACAAGAGGAGTAGGGATGAAAATAAAATTTGTTTTTGTACATCATTAGTGAATCATTCCTCCGAGGTTTTAAAAAAATAATAATAATAGATAAAATGACATCAGAAGTCTAAAGTTTGTTTTTATTTATTGCTCCTTTTTTTTACAATAATAATTTAATTAACATTATTAGATTGCACAAATTGTAAACTTGTTATTAATTAAATACAACAAAAAATAAAACATTTAAATTAAATTAATACATATCTATATTTAAGAAGTGAAATCATGTTACTAATAGTCAGATTCATTAAAAGATAATCGGTTAATCTGCCTTGTTATAATATTTCTCTCTCTCACTCACTCTTTTATGATCTCATCTTATTTGTGTGTGGAGTTTTAGTGATAACTCAAGAGTTGCATTTCGTGGTTTTTAAATTGTATATCCTTCAATTCAAACTTCTTTTCAGGATGATTGTTTCAGTGATATAGTTTGCTAACTAATTTATTTGTTAAGAAGAAGAGAAAAGAAGTTAGTGTATTATAAAAAAAAAAATAAAATAAAAACAAAAGCCAGAAGTTTATAACTTATATTTTATTGTATTTATATTATCCATTGTTTTAATTATGTTGAGATGAACATTTGGAATATGAAATCCATCTACATATCTTGTGAGTATATTGAATTTAAAATTTTTTGAATATAATTATAATTAATAATGTTATATATTAAAATTATTTCTTATTTAACTTATAAAAATAAATTTACTTTAGTTTATTTTTTTATAATAAGTTATAAGATTTTTGTTTTTAATTTAATTTTTAATTATAATACATTTTTTCTTTGATAATATTGTTTTGTATAGTCCGTAGAAGCCTATTTTATTGCACTTATCAAGCTTTCTTTCAATTTTTACTATTTGACTGTATGCTCAACATATAGCTTACTTTTTAATTACATTATAATCTTTAATTAATTACACTTACTAAATATAATAATAGGAGGGAACTTTTGGTATTTATGGAATTATTTATATCACATTTGCCATTGATACTAGTCAAACTAAGTTTGAGTTTGAAAGATTAAAGTTAATAAAATATCAACTGTAGTAGTTGTACACTTTGGCAAGTCATTAAATTACCCTGATGAAGGAAACAAATTACTCCAAAAAATTATTTAGTACATCTCGTTCGAGTGAAAATATACAAATAATAGTATTTTACTAGAAAAGTACTATATTAT
The DNA here is from genome assembly GCA_951217055.1 of Gerris lacustris. Classification (NCBI taxonomy): domain Eukaryota; kingdom Metazoa; phylum Arthropoda; class Insecta; order Hemiptera; family Gerridae; genus Gerris; species Gerris lacustris. Next base: position 119,518,009 of record OX578276.1, read on the forward strand.
AGAAATTCTAGACTTTTTTTATCCTGAAGCCAAACAAATTAATTATAATAAAATGTTATCATATTCGTATTAAATTACCCTTTAATCTAATTTATTCTTTAGTCTTCCTTAGGTCTATAGGGCATTAATAAAGTTTATTACTACTCCATGTCTGGCTATATTTCACCTCCTTTGAGGCATCTTCAGGCCTTTATTAATCCTTCTATTATATTATCATATACATTTTTCTTTGCAAATCTAACAGCCAGTTATTAAACCGTGCGTCAAACGTCTACACATTTCCTCTTTTCATATCCACTGTTCTTTATTTAATGTAATTTTTAATTATAAAATTATTAATTTTCTCATAGAGAAAATACGTCTTGAGTGTATTTATCTACACAGATAAATACACTCAAGACGTATTTTCTCTATGAGAAAATTAATAATTTTATAATTAAAAATTACATTAAATAAAGAACAGTGGATATGAAAAGAGGAAATGTGTAGACGTTTGACGCACGGTTTAATAACTGGCTGTTAGATTTGCAAAGAAAAATGTATATGATAATATAATAGAAGGATTAATAAAGGCCTGAAGATGCCTCAAAGGAGGTGAAATATAGCCAGACATGGAGTAGTAATAAACTTTATTAATGCCCTATAGACCTAAGGAAGACTAAAGAATAAAATGTTATTTTTATTTAGTTCAATCAATATTTTTTTTTTCTCAGTGTTCTTAAGTTCCTAAGGCTGGTGTAATTTTAAAGGTTTAGGCCTTTGACATTATCACTGAAAGATCTAAAATATTACTGCCTTTACTCAACTTTGGTTACCTAATGCTTTATAGAAAAACACACCTAAAGCTCTCATTGGAAGAAAGTGAGCTTTCTTCCTTCAATAAAAAATATCAATACACAAAGGTGGTGCTCATAAAGGTGGAATTATCAGTTTTTGCCATTATAACAATATCTATAAGAGAGTGAGAAAAAAAAAATCATAAATAAGATCTTACAAATATATATATATATATATATATATATATATATATATATATATATATATATATATATATATATATATATATATATATATATATATATATATAATAGTAGTAAATAAATAAATAAATCAATGAAAGAAAGGATTAAAATACAGACCTATGAATAATTGAACCACATACATTCTTGTATAATGATGTTAGAGGAAAAAAGGAGAAAACAGAATATCAACTGATCCAACAACTAGATGATAACTAATCCGAGTGTAGATAAGTAGGTACTTAATTAAGTTCTCAAAACCGCTAATGAACCTCGTGCTGTCGAAGCGGTTTAAAAAAAAACAATATCTTAAATAATGCATTTGCAATAACTACCCATAGGAATAATTAAACCTTTTTAGTTTTAGCTCCCACCAATTCAATTATAAAAAACTGCCATTACTTCTTAGCTCCTATTTAAATTAAATATCTAATTACAGTCAACTGTGACATGAAACACTTATATTGCAGGTATTAAGTATTAAAGATATAAAGTACTTATTTACTTGGAGTGGTTTATTTTGATGCCCTACAAGCATTTTTACCTTGTTGAGGAAAATGATTTTGGCAGTGAGAGTTGATAAAAATTTTGGCAGTAAGTTTTGATTAAAACTATAAAAATTACTTACGACATTTTTATTACATAGATTCTCTCTAAAATTATTATTTATTTATTTTTTTTTTTTTGTATATATGCTCTGGAATCTTCTTCCTTAACATCAGTTTCCTTTCATCCTTAACATCAATAATTAATAGCTATGACTTACAATTCATGTAATGGTTCTCAAAATTATTATGAAAAATAATAAATAAAGTTTAAGAGAAGAAGGTTTATGTATGAGGCAACTTGTTGTAGCCTCTTAATTGATTAATAATGTAAATTTAATTTTATTCAAACTTACGACTGCAATCATTGCAAAAATGAAATGATTCAGTATTATTTACTCATTTATGTTCATTTCTTGTTTAAAGTTGCTCAACAAGTCATGACCTGTTTAAATAGAACAATTATAGTTTGACGTAGGACATTCATTATATGATGTGTAGGCTGTCATTACTTAATCTAGGTTCCACCACAATTAGCTTTGCGTTGAGAACAGAGATCTCAACATATTCCTTCTAAAGATCTTCAAAGAAATAATAGTATTTTGGGAAAAACTATTACACGCATACATGTAATAATTATTGAATCAGATATTATGAAATTACCTACTAGTTAATTGATATTTCTATTTATTTATTTTTTTAGATTTTTTTGTTTTAAATAATGAAATCATTAGGGAAACAAACCTCTAGCAAATTTAAACATACAATTTTTTTTCATACAAATAACTTTAGAGCTGTTAAATTTCTGCATTATTCAGCAATATGACACTCATGTTTGCTGTATACACAGCATTAGAAATATTAAATAAAATAATTTAACTTTCTGTACAGTAATAGGTACCAATAAGTACCTTATAACTATAAAGGTAGGTTGTTATTTAACTATAAAGGTTTGGACAATATTTTTGTCTATGCTTTCCTGTATCGAAAAATAATAATGAACTTTCTTAGATTCTTACCTCTTTTTTAGTCCCTTTCCACCTCCAATCTCTCTTATTAGTTTATTTTAATTTATTTATCTTTATTTTTGCTGTTGCTATTCTGTCCTGAGTTCCTGAGCACACCACTTATTATATTACAGTAGAGTCAACCACTTTTCATGGCAATTTAATGCGATTTATAACTATGAAACATAGTTATAATTCTCTAGGAATCAATGAGACATGATGATGTTTTTGAACAAATTAAGTTTCACAATATCAATTAATCCACACTTCCAGTAGATATAATTGATTATCTAAATAGGACAACCTTTTTGATAAATAATTAATTTATAAACCTTTTAATTTATCTGTAATTAATTTATAGATTATCGAATTTCTAACTTTATACTTATTAATTAATTAATGTTGCCTTTACAAGTGCTCTGAATGTTATTCTTGTTAGTAATTGTTATTTACACGCCAAGGGAGTAATGTGATTGTACCCTGTACGATGAAGTTGGTCCCTGAGGTGAAACTGAAAGAACCATAATGTTAACTGCTGAGGGATTAATTATCGCTTGGGTACAATTGATTTTTACTCCCTAGGTACGTATAAGATTTTATCTACAGAATGGGGAAAAAATAAATTGAATATTATAATTGTATTTTACTAAACAAAAAGTAAATATTTTTATATTTATTTTAACCCTGGAATGTTAATGGTAATTGGATGGCTGGTATTACTAAACCTTCGTCGATTCAACTAACAGAAAACAATAATTTTGGTTTTAAACTAGACTTTTATAAAGAGAAAACTGTTAAGAACTCATTATTATTTTTTTTAAATTATATATACAAACATTTGATGAAAAATAAGTTGGTAGGAACATCAGAATAATCTAAAATTAATTAAACATTAATGCACCATGCACCAAGTTACCGGCCACTGGTCTCTGGCCCAAGGCCAATTACCCTAGGCCCACTCCCTCAGGCTATAGGCTCAATTAATTACCTACATTAGTCATATTACAACATTAGTAAAATCGACGAAGTCACCATTGCATACAAGCATGGAACGTTAAGGATCAAACTGTGCTCGTCGATATGACTACCATTAGCATTCCAGGGTTACAAAAGAATTAAAAAAAATATATATATAATATATTAACAATTCCCTAAATAAGGTTGTAATCAGGTTAAAATTAAATTATAGATAGTAATTATTTGAATTTCAGTACTAAAAATAGACAGGAGAATCAGCTGGAAGCTGAGTTGTATATTGAATAGTGTTGACAACAACTGATGTGTATACATATGGATTAGTTTATCTTTATTTAGAAATTATGATTTCACTTTTAACTTTTTTTGTTTTACTGATGAATCACCATGACAACCGTTGTGGAGGTTACATGTCATGTGTAAAGATGACATTATAGATTTAGGCATTAAACAAAAGTTAATAAATGAAATTGTGCACGGGAGCTAATCATGAGAGTTCATGATTTCCTTAATTTCCATTACTCCCTGTTAAACCTGACAGGGGGTAATGAGTATCTGTAAACTAGGGAGAAAAGTTCACGTTTTCTCCCTTCTAGAGATAAAATAATATATAACATCTAATTTGATTAAAACCAAATTTGGTTTTGTTATAAAAGTAAATTAGCTGATATCTAGCTAATATGCACTGTTTTCCCTACACAAAATATTGAAATCAATTGTGTAATTTAGGCAAGCACAGCAACAGAATTGATCTCAAGTCAAGAGACCTCAATTTTTTAATGCCAAGTTTAAAAATCAAAATTTGTGGCATCACCATATTATCTCACAATTCAATATGAAAAGCAAAAAACATAATATCATTACAAGAAATTAATCAAGAGCTCTTGATAATTCTCAGCTTAAATGTGTGTAATTTTCAAATAATTGTTTTTCACTTTTTAACCATTAGCATTCACTAAATTTTGCTTTGTCAGCAATATTAATTGTACAGATACTATTTACAGTGCCAAATCATTAAGCCAAATTGGGTGAAAGAGGTGGTCAAGGAAAATAGATTAGGAGTACCTAAATTATATGGACTTAACAAAACAATCTATAAACATTCACTAGTTATTGCCTTTTCTTATACACAAAAGTGGTTTGCTTTTTTTAACCCTAGAAGGTAGCGCTATTTTTTCCTTATTAAAGGTAGCGCTTAGATTTCTACACGTCCAAATCATAACTATAACTGAATTTATTTAAAAATTAAGGAGAAAAAAAATTTAAAAAACAAAAACAAAGTGTAACAAATGTTTCTTTACTAATTTATAGTAATTACAGAAAAAAAAAAAAAAAATTAAAATCTAGGTCAAATATATAAAAAATTGAAACAATACATATTAATTTGCTTCCAAGCTTACCGAAGGTAATGGAAGCTATGTGATCGTTCTGAAGAACAAAAATATTTAGGTGTCCGATTTCCAAAATTCCAAGACTGAAATCCGTTTCATCAGGGAACATTTTTGGTTCCGTGTCTTTCTGTTGGTCTGCGCTCAATTTTCGCGAACCAACATATCTTAAAAACTCCTCACAAATTTTAATGAAATTTGGATGGTAGGTCATAATTAGCCCATTGTTGATCTCATATCATTTTAATCCTTATGCCATTTGTTTTTATTTCACGTGCGCACAAACATACAATTATACATATATGTAATTATCATCAAAAGTACTTAAGTATATATTATGAAATTAGATGGTTCGTCGAAAGTAACCCGCAGATACTCCAGATTAATTTTAACTGCCTGCGCATTTTAAATTTTCTAATTGATTTTGTTCTTAATATTTGATACTTTAAATTACTTTTATATTTGTAAAAAATAAAAATATGACAGATTTTAAAAAAAGGGGGAAAATTAAATAAATTAGATAATAATAGGTTTTAAAAGCATAAAATCATTAAATTTTACGAAATAGGACTACCGGACTGTGAAACCTTTTTCTTGGTTACGTACCAAAACTTCTTGACTTTGCTTTTTGTTTGTTTTTCTTTGTTTCTTTAATATTAATAGAATGAATGAAGAACGCTTATCATGAGGAAGCTAAGTTTACTGTTATCTGCATTATATTCTTCAATTAAATCTTCTTCCACTCTGGAGGGCTCTCCATATTTCATGGGCATTTAAAAATAATTTGTCCATATTCTTTGGCCTAATTAGGTAGTGCTACGTCAATTGGACGTGTTGATCATATGCATGATTCCGGTAGCACTACGTTTATTGGACGTATGATATTTATTATAAAGAGTAGCAATACGTCGTTTGGACGTAGTACGTATAAGGTTTTTACCTATTAGGCGACGCACGACCTCCTATGATCAACATAGTATCGCAGTTTAAGGACAACTAAGTGTATGTAGCATAGCTAAAGCGACAGAAGTCCCATGTCTAATCACTAGGATTGGGGGAAGTAAATAAAACTATACACGTCCAACTGACGTACTGCTATCTTTCTATGGTTAAAGGACTCCTTATAAAACCTTATATAAGTAATCTGCAGATACACAAAAACTCTATCTACTTCTGCTTAAATATATTACTTTTCTCGTTGTTTCAAACAAATAACAGAAAAGGTAAAGCAATATTAGTAATACCATAGCAAATTTCATAATTAAGATTTTTATATCTGAATCTAAGATCTACATTTACAAAATTGTTATTTAAAACACAATTGATATTTAATAAAATTATGTAATATCCTGTTTGAATGAAGTATACACTGATAACCAAGTAGTGCACAAGATTACATAATATATTATCTAGAGCTCATTTTAAAGAAATAATTAGTCTCAATTATTTTGTTTATTAAATATTATTTGGAAACCCTTTTTTGGGTCAAAGCAAAATCAGTTCCTTTTGGTTGTAGTCAGTTTTAACTAGGTTTTTTTTTCCTTGCTTATCTTACTAGTAAAATTGATATATTAAATCAGTTAGTCACCCCAATAATTGAAATAATAAACAATTTTTCCTCTATTAAAAATTTAATAATGCCTTAAAAGCTATCAATCAGATGACGAATTAAAAAATTATAGCATAAACTCATTTTTTCCTTTTTTTTATCTTGGCTCTAATTACGTATGGGCTATGATGTCAAGGTTAAAACAGTTTAATTTTTGTACTTTTTTATGATTTAGTCTCCACTTGGTGAGAGAAATTATATCAACCCTATCAACCCCTCTGGTACTTACTTAACTAAATGTACTCCAAATAAAAATTGAATGAGTAAAATTAATCAATACTGCTTTAATGGAAACCCATTAAATGTTTTCATGAAAGGTAGAATAAATACCAGTAACAACAAGAAATACTATTTCTACTGTATGCTCTTTATGTCTAAAATCCTTCAGTTATTTATGTAGATGCAAGTAGTTATTAATTATTAAGTTATAAAAGTAACAATTTCAATTTTTCATCAAAGCTTTCAATTTTTAGTACCTAGGTCTTAATGGAATTTAATTTCCAACCCATCATTGGGTAAATATAAAGCTCACTAATTCTAATTAAAGATGCCAAGTAGGAAACTTGTTATTTGAATCATATTGATTCTCTTCTTTTAAAGTGGCAAGTTATATTCTGAATTTTTGATATTTCTTGCTGTAAACATTAAAAAGATAATATTGATTACTTGATCATAAGTTTATTTCTGAAATCTATCCACTTACTGTTAATTATGTAATCTACACCATTTCTTTTTTTCTTCTGTATTTTTTTTTTTTTTTTTCTACTCTATATAATATTTACGTAGGCAGGACATTTAACTGAACTCTTTCTTGCTAATTTTTCAAACCAAAACAATATAGTCTAGAATTATCTCTAATATCATATTAAAGATTCTTAGATATTTATATATAATTAATTTTAAATTAGAGTTCATTTCAAACTAAACCAGAAATAAAAAAAATCGCTCCTCTCCCCATGCTGGTTCATAAGTTATATGAGCCAAAGGCCCCCATACAAGATCAAACATTTTGCACAAACATGATGTTTGCACTAACATTTTGACCGTGTATGGGGGCCTTAAAGTTTTGTTATTTTGTCTCTGATCTATTGACTCATCATAATTCTAAGACACCTCTAGCAATCCTAGGAATTAGACATTTTGTATATTAGTAGAGTTTAATGTACAAATACAAATAAAGGAAATATTATAAAAATCCGCAAAAATCTGGTTTTTTGCTCCTCTCATGGCTTATAGAAAAACCGCCTATGCAAATTATTTTTAAAAAAATTATAACTTGTGATACTACTAGCGCTTTCTAGTAGAGAACTTTGAAACTAAAGTATTATTTTACTCTCATTAATAGAATTTTATATTAGGATTAGTGTGATAGTTCTTTATTGAGTATCGAGCTCAAAGAGTGTAAACTGACACTCTGCGCTTGTCCACACAGGTACACCAGATAATTGTTTAGTTCAATTTGAACACCCACCATTCATTTGCGTTTCAAACACCTTTTTCTAAACAATGATAATTATTCCCTGTTACTATTTATTTCCTACTATGTCCTTGCCTTAACTTTTCTTATATTATTACGTATTTCCCTATGGTTTATATTAACATATATTTTTTTAAATAAAACAAGATATTATGCAGTTATTATTCCTTGTTATGCACTTTATACTATACTGCTTAACAATGCAGTGTCGTATACAACTTTGTATCCTCATGCTGCTTAGTTGCCAAGTCAGAAAATGTTTTTAAATTTAAACGAGTACAGTGAATTGGGAAAGAAAATGTTTGAGTTTGTTGGGGGCAGAGAATAGAGAGGTAGAGAGGGGGGCAGACAAACAACATACTTGTACAGGACAAATTAGGCCCAGTAGATCTTACTCGGACAGGGAAAAACTTGGCTAAACCAATGATCTCACAACTTTTTACACGAGACATGGCTTATTTTTTTACACAAATGTTTTTGTTGGGATTCTATTAATTTATACAAAATTAAATATAAAATTATGAAGTAAAATACATCTTCAAATTACTAATAGTAAACAATATAAATCCTTTTGTTTTAAAGTAAGTTACCACATTTTGATGGGTGAAGTTTCTTTAATAAACAAAAAAATACTTTGACATAAAAATGTTGTGTGTATTTAATTAAAATTGGGTTTCCTTGACCTTAAGCCAATAGGATACCCAATGCCAGTTACAATTTAGTCCATAATAAAACTAAATGTGATTGTGTTACAATACCATAAAATGTAGGGCCACAAACATTAACTGCGGAAGTTGTCTGTTAATTACTTTATGTAAGAAAGCCATTTAATAAAGTAAGAAAATAGGTCAATAAAAATAGTAATTGAGACTACAAAAGCTTTGGGCAACCCTAAAGTAAATCTTATACTTAGCATTCTTGCACCCTCCCAAAAAAATTTAGGGAAGTACTATATCTTAAGTATGAAATCATGATAAAATCATATAACTAATTGATTTAATTGTATGACATAATCCAGGTCTGATAGTTCTGCTAAGTATATGGAGATGTCAGTGTGGAGAAAGAATTTTATTTCCTCTTGGAAAGGAAGTAGCATATCAATGGAAAACTTACATGAATTCAGGCACCATCCTGCCTTCCGAAGTCATATCACACTGGAACATGACTCTTGATATTATTGTCCAACAACCTGAAGCCAATTTAACTGTGATCAAGGTAAATTTAAGAAATTTGTCTATTTTTAAAAACTTTTAATGGAACACAATAATTTATGTTAATAATAAGTGCTAATACTAAAATTAATCTTATGATATCTTAGCTCTAACTTCAATTGGTGTCCTTTACAAGACTTAGAAAAACACTCAATAAAACTCTTATTTTTTCTTTTTGCCTCTAAATGCCAGTTTGAAAATTGTAATTTTGATTGTGATGATTACGATCAATTTTATCTTCACCTTCAGCATCTGTCCTGCTATAATTTTATAACTATTACATTTTTTTACTGCCTATCATGTAAGATAAAGTGGAAGATTGTGTTTTCTGTCTATTAGTTAATATATGTTTGTAGATAACTAACATGGAAGATGGAGATGATTTACCAGAGTTGGAGCTTCCGTTTCAAGCATCATTTAATAACGGAGAGCTGATTCAGATCAGCACTCATCCTGAGGATCAACCATGGTCAAGAAACATTAAGCGAGCACTGGTTTCCCTTCTTCAACTTAAACTAGATTTTATCAACACTATAGCATCCCAGTCTTTCATTACACAAGAGGTAGGTGGTGTCAAGTCAAATTAGACTAAGAAAATAATGTTTTTCCTATTTTTCCCTAAGGAAGGTCTTTAAAATTATAATAAACAGGTGGTTGTTTACTTTTTGTTTAACAAAATACTTAGATTTTCAAAAATTCATTTTATTTTCATCAATATCTCGGAAACAAGATTATCATATTCTTAATCAAGAGGACTACATTTTAAAAAAATTTAGTCAAAATCTTCACATTTTATCATAGTTTGTTGGGGTAGCACCCCCAAATTTAATTTGAGGGATAATTTTTTTTTTTGAAAATTATTGCACTCAAACAAAATATTGAAGGTAAAATGCAGAATACTCATAAAATGTTATATATATTTGTAATCTACTCTTCAGTAGTTTTCATTTGATACCCTCTCGAAAATGTTAAAAAATAAACATTTTTGAGCTCTCCAAATTTGTGGAAATTTGCTCCTGTGCATATTAAATGTACAGACATTCACATCACCTTTGGTGTAAGGGTTTTGAGGATGACCTACAAACACCTAAAAATCCTTACTAATTTAGAGACATTCTCTATTGTACTATTGACTTATTATCCTCAATTCTTGGTGGGGTGCCTTATGTATTATTATTATGTAATTATAATAATTATTATTACCTTGTGAAATTATTAAGCCTATTTATGTCTTTAGAAGATTCAAATAGTAACATTTTTCTTATTTGTTTGTCTATTTATTATAATCTTCTATTTTGTAATTTTTTAATAGAATCTTTATTTTGTTTTCAGGTTGGTTTGCAAGGGAATTGCAAAGCAGAGTATGCAGTATTTCAGCATTCTCCTAATATGTTACAAGTTAAGAAAATGATAGATGTCGACAGCTGTGCTCAGAAACCTGTTGAAAGAATTTCATGTTCTCCTCAGTACGAGTGTGCCAATGAACACACTGTAAGATTATGTTTATTTTTTATGCTCTTACCTTATTGCCAGATGAAAAAGTACAAGCTACTTTTGTGATTAGGAGTTGGTTAAATATGCATGTAATAGTTTCATTGTTATTTTTTTAATTATAATGTTTTTCTTATAGAGCTTTGAATCATTGGACAGTGAAAGAGTCTACACAGTGTCTTCACTTGAAGGTAATGATGTTCTTATTCAAAATATAACTGCTGTTGGAGTAATATTGGAACAACCGTACCAAGCTAAAGCCGAAGCACACTACTCTAAACTCATGTAAGGCCATTTTTTATAAATTTTACTATTATTTAAATGGTTGAATACAGAGCTATCTGAAAAATAGAAAACCTCCTATGGGAGCTTCCTCTCTTTATTTTTTATTTTTATATACAGTAGAACCCCAGAAATCAGAACCTCTAAAATCCGGAGACTTTTCGGATTTGTTTGGATTTCCGGGGTAATCCAAACTCTGTTTGACATTATCAAATATTAACCTTTTTTAAACCTATATTTATATATTTGTATGAATTTTTTGAATAATGAGTAATGCTTTTTTTAATTTTAGACAGCAATTGTCGTTTGTAAGAATGAGCACATTAAAGACACCCATCGCTTTTACTCAAGAACCTGAAACTGTTGAAGTTATTTATGAGCCAGTAAACTTAGATCCCACTTTTGGTAAAGAACCTAACAAAATCGACCTTCAAGAACAGGTAATCTTATTTATATTAATTAATTGCTGCAGGCAAGAGAAAGGTTTAAAAAATATTCTATGAGAAAAATATCTAGACCTAGCTGTTATAAATATAGAAGTAAGATATCAGATAATTTTTTAAAATTTTATTTTATTGATTATTTAAGATCCTGGACTTAATGGGTGAGATTAGTGACAGCTTGTCAAATTGGGAAGTGGGAGTCAAAGGATTGGCAAATCAGACTTGCTTCCATTTGGTGGATTTGATGTGGTGGCTTGAAATGGAAGGATGGGAAGAATTGCATCGCAATGTCACCTTAGGAACAAGCTACAGACAGGAAACTATTCAGTAAATATTAACTATTGTTCAAAAAATGTAGTATTTTTTTACTTTTTAAATTTAATTATTTTAATGTAGACGTCTTTAAAGCAAGTTTTAACCTCATTTCAGATCACTATTTACATTACAGGGTGACCTGTAATTAACTTTCATAACAAAACTGGTAGATTCTATGAGTCAAATCTTTCAAAAAATGCCAGATTTGGGGGCATTACCCCCCAAAAAACTTTGAAAAATCGTGAAAAAAATTATTTCTCGAAAACGTTTCAGACGATTTTAAATAAAAAATTTCTAAAATAGCCCATTTAAATACAAATCTAACGATATAAGCCGTTTTCCCGGGAAAAATCTAGTTCCTGAGAAAGAAGCTTAAAACGCGGACGGAGAGAGCCCGGGTTCGATTCCCCGCCCAGATGTTATTTTTATGTTAAATTTTGATGAAATGTTCAATAATAATTAAATGTACATACAATAACTAATAAATGGAAAACACTGGCTAAATAATTATGAACTCGTATATTAGAAAGTTTGTCTGAGTTGTCTCGCACCGATTTTTTTTTAAATGCATATCTCAGAAACTAAATGAGATTGAAAATTGAACCAAGGGTCAATTTTAAAGAGCATAAAACCTTTCAGAATCAGTCATTATTAAATTTAAAAATTTAAAAAAAGGTCCTGTTCATTTAAAAATTATGATTTATCAAAATTTGTCCCCAAAATTCCAGAGCTCTCTACTCACCTCCTACCATATTTCTAGCACACCTCTATTTGAGGTATGCTAGAAGTGTGGCAAATTCGGGAAAACTCTGCTTTTCATAAGCTTTTAAATTATATAATTAAAGTTTAGGACCAATGGACTTGTTTTTGAATTATGATGGATTGAAGTTACCAACCATGAAATTATTGGTACACGATCTCAGCCAATTCTTGAATATATGCACAATTCTTGAATATTTTTCCTCCTAGTCTGTTGTTTTAAATGAGATTACCAAAAAATACATACAACATAAATTAGTTTAAATTGACACTTTAGTATCAATCCATTGTTCACTCACTATTCATGAAAAAGTAATACAGAAATTAAAGTGTCATGATGTCATCAGTGTGTAAAAAATATTGTTTCTCCAACTTAAAAAGATTTTTTTTATTTATTTTATAAGTTTCTCTTGGCCTTTAAAAGGTATCATTATAGAGGCAAAGTTCAATAGTCACTTGTACTTTTGAAGTTAAAACACAAACACCATCAGATTATCTGAAGAAGGCTGCATTAAAACAGGTGAAACTGGTTAATTGTTAAAATACAATCAGTGTGAAGACCTTGTTTGCTTATTAAACTATATCTCTATAACGATGAATCGCTATCACATATTGGGGAAAACTTCAGTCAAGAAATTTAAAAGGTGCATTACTGAAAAAATGAATGAAAGATGAATCTAAAATATGTCAGAGACTAGTGTAAGAACCACTGTTGGAGGCCAGAGTTTTGCATTGGTCAATATACTTTACCAATTCTTTAACATAAACAAAAAATATTATAATAAATTTATATATATTATTTTTATATTATATAAAATTAAACAATTCTTTGACTATTTTTTTTTACTTAAGGCATTTATTCTGGGAGCTGGTACCGCAAGTTGGGTCGGAAGCCTCTGTATTATTTATTAAGTCTTTAGTAATGTCTGGAAGGATACAGCAAAATTTAGCCATTAAAATCTTAGGCCTTTTTCCTTTCTACATCCGGGACAACTCTGAGCATCTTCTAACCCAATTTGAGGTAAATTTATTTATTTGGTATAATAACAAGAAATCATACATAAATTGTTAGTACATTATACATTTAAATTGCAAATAATTACTTCAAATTTGTTTAGCTGGCCGTAAAAGCAAAAGCTTGAGCGCGGCTCTAAACTAAATATATTATATATATGTAGTTTTTAACATTAAATTCAAACTTTAACTGTTAAGTTTTAACATTTAAACTGTACTTATTGTATTTAAATTATCTATAATATTTAATCTTAGACTGGGCAACTTACTATTTAACAGATAACCTGTTAACCTGTATGAACCATTCGCACACTAAAAGCCTTGCCAACTTATCTGAGAATCAAATCTAGATGTGACGATTTTGAGAATTTTATTTCAGAAGTATAATTACTTAATATCACCTTACTTTAATAGCAAATAATATTTTTCCTCCAGAAGGGAGAAAACATTAACATTCCACCCTAGTTTATAGGGTGGAATGGATCCCATTACAGCCTAGTTGTGAAAATGAGGGAGAAAAGCAAAAATCAGGGCGGAAAGTTAAAATAAAAGGCAGTAGAGCCAACTTATTATTCTTGAAAAAAAATCAGTGTTGCCTGTTATGTAACAAGTATCAGTTTTGTTTAATTGAATGACTCGACAGGTTAACAGCTTTTTTTTTTAAATATTCTTTTAATTTATTTTGTTTGCGTTTTTTGACTTGAAAAAAGTTATTATTCAGTTAGTATTTTTTTTAGTATTAAACATTTGAATTAATATTATAGTTACATAGTTATAGTACTATTAAAGTTATAATGGAAATCGAAGAAAACATAGTTGGTATTGATAAATTGCACATTTAATTTTCATTATTTTTTTTCTATTAGATGTTATTTAACTTGTGTAAATTTAGTTATTAATACCTAAATAAATAGATAAATCGAAATATTTGGTTTTATTGTTATTTTTCTCCCTTCTAGAGGAAAAATCTTGTATGTACCACGGGAGCAAACAGTCATAATCTCATAATACCCTCGCTATAAATATTTTAGGCAGTATGGTTCCTGAGGCGTAGCCAAGGGAACCAAAAAAAACGCTCAAGGTCTAATGACTTTGTTTTCTCCCTTGGTGAGTAAATAACTATTTCGTTTTAACTTATAAATTTGTGGAGTATTTTGTAATCCTTTTGTTTTTAACTTTATTTTTCATAGGAATTTTTAAAACTCGATAAGGTCGAAGATGAAGTAAGACAAGCTGCTATTCTAAGTTTTGCTTCATTATTGAGAAGAACATGTGCGGACAACTGCAGGGCAGAAACTATTGACAGATATGCTAAACTTTATTTAGACCAATTCACAGGTAACTTAAAGCATTTGCTCACTAAACATTCTCAGAAGAGTGGAGATATAGCCTGAATGAATATAATAATATTACACTTAAAAAAGTGCCTGGATAAGCCACATGGAATGTTTTTGTACCTCTAGTCAAAATAAAATCAGCGAATCACTTTTTGCCCTAAAATTTTCCCCTTTCTTACTTAGCCCTATTTTCGATAATCCTTGAAGGCTCTGGTCCCAAGACTGCTGGAAAATACAGTAGTATTTCATTTTCTGGCTCTCTACCCCATTTTTAAAATTACAAAAAAATAGTATTATACTAGAAATATCTATTCTTACTTGAAATAAATATCTATTCTTACTTGAAATAAATATCTATTCTTGCTATAACTGAGCTATTAATTTGCTATTATTAACCTACTGTCAATGGCAATTTTTTACCCAGCTTGCTGAGTCAGCAAAAATTTCAAAAATTCGTAAAAAAAAAATAGAAAATTTTTCTGATTTTGCTGAAATATGTACCAATACTCTACAATACCTCTTTACAAGACAAAGATTTCCACTGATTTTCGTTTTTATATCTGCTGCCATTTTGAAAATATCAACTTTTGAAATTTGAAACTTTAACGCTAAAATAAGTTTGGAACTATTACAACAATATCAACAGATGAAGAAGTATTGATAGAAACAGTTTAACATAAAAAACAAAATGCAACAAGTCCGATAAAAATAAATTTAATAATTCAAAAGTTATAATCATTTATTTTTTTCAAATGGGTACATTATTTTTATGTAGAAAACAGTTTGTTTACATTTTAAAACATTTAATATTATTTATTTTATCGGCTCTCTAGTTAGTTGTCATTTATATGTTTATACGCCACAAGTCATAATATGGTAATCATTCTGAGAGATAATGAATTGCACATTGAATCTGATATTTTACTAACAACAGTTATTGTCACAGTAATATACATTATATTTGTATTGTAGTATAAAAATAAAAGTTTACAAATAGTCTGAGAGAATCGTCAGGCGTATCATTTCCTTTGAAATTATAATTTTCCACATTTCCATAGAAACTTTTTTCTATTCTATCGACCCTTGAATTATTTTGTGAAGATTATATAGTGTAGATATGGATGAAGAATACAGGAAAAACAGCTTCTCTACAATTTAATCGGTAGCCATTTTTAAATATTTAGCACAATTGAGCTGAAATTCGCATTAATTATTCATTTCTACAAGATAAATAATTCTTCCGTATTTCAACTTATATCTGCTGCCATTTTAGAGTTATTTGGTGAGGAAAAATTCCGATACGCCCTGGGTCAGATTTTTTATTATTGCTTTGTTCTTTGTATATAAAATAATTATTATTCTTATTATCTGAACTTATTTAGAGAGTAAAGACTATTCAACTCAAATGGTGTACCTTCAGGGCTTGGCTAACATGGAACTGAGTCAAGTTTTAGAATTTTTGATCCCTGTTATCACTGGCCATGATACAATTAACAGGCACATACGATTTCTTGCTTCCTGGGCAACTCTTCACGCTGTCAATACTGATTCAACAAAGGTACTTATGCTTGTCATAAACATTAAATGTTATCTGGTTAAGGGAAGATGCCAAATGCTAATTAAATGGGCAGATTAATCAAAGCTAATAAAATAAGTATTTACAAAATTGCATAAATACTCATAAAGTAAGTTCTGTTATACTTGAGTAAAAACTGATCTGTGAGTTTCTAATATTTTTATTATTGAATAAAATTGTTTTGAATTATTTTCTTGTCTTATAGATATTTGAAGTATTTTGGCCAATCTTTATTAATCGAGAGCAATCTCTGGAAATGCGTGTGTGTGCCTTAACGCTGCTAATTATGTCGAAACCCACTACAAGCAGATTCCTGTCCATATACTGGTACATGAGCACAGAGCCTAGTCAACAACTTTACAACTTCTATTACACCACCATCCACTCACTAGCATCCTCAAACTATCCTTGCTATGCTATTCTGTAAGTACTATTTTTTTATAATTGAATATCAAATAGCATAATTTTTATGTTTTATAAGTATTTTTTTTTAGTGAAAGTTTGACTGTAAACTAGGAAAAGCTTGTTACATATTTGGATCTTCTTTCACCAAATTAATATCAGAGGCTGTTCCAAAAATATTTCCCTAATTCTTGCCTCTTATACAGAGTCCTTGAATGATCAGGGAGGAAGATATGCCAGTTGACCATCCATGCTCTTTTAGCGAATTTTCGAAGAAAATTAAGCTATTGCAATGGCTTCAAAATTTTTGTAATGCGAATTTTTGAAAATTTTCTCCATGGAAATCTTTTTAGACCATTCTTAATCGATTCCTGAAATTTAACTTTTTTTATGTATGTGTCCCTCCAAACGATATCTCACCCAAGGTGCACTTAAAAAATCCACACAAATTTTAAAATGTCAATAATATCAAAATAAAGGATGAGTTCGTTGGCCAGAATTTTTGGAGTCCATTAAGGAAGACATACATCTTAAAGGGTACATACTATTTTGACTTTTTTATCCTGTACCCCTGTGTACCAATTTTTTTTTCCACCCATCCAAAATCTAAATTCTAAACCAAAATTTTCCTATATTATCATAAGCCAATAAGACGCAGATTTCTTTGAAAATTCGCTCATTAAGTCATGGTGCATGACTGGTTTTGTCTTTATCTTGGGTGCAGTTAAAGAAAATAATTATGAACAAGAGACAAATCTGTGAACAAGTAGACCTCGCATAAAAAAAAAAAAAAAAAAAAAAAAACCACTATACATGGCACATCTTTAGATTGTTACTCCCCTTATAAAAAAATCAGAGTCTAAAGAACGAACATTCCTTACACCTTCTTTAGATTGTTACTCCCCTCCCCTTAAAGTGTAATGGACTAAACATACCTTTGTCTTAATAGTTATTTAGTCAAAGTGATGTATATTCTAAAAAAAAAAAAAAAAAAAACATAGGGGAATAAAAATCTAAATAAGTTACCTAGATATATTGATCCATGCCAAATTTTAAGAAAATCAAACAATGTGCATGGTCGTAACATACAAATTTACAGACAGACAGAGAAATGCCTAACAGTCCAGTTGAACCGAGACTAGTTGAAACAGAGACTTTGCTCCCCTTGATCAATTATACATCTTTCACTTGTCTTTACTATTTAATAAGAACATACTTTTGGTTTATATTACTAAAGCTAATTTTATATAATTTTTATTGAAATAACCCATTGATGATACTCCTTAATATTTTAAATAAAAATAATTAGCTTTTGTATTAAGCTTTTCAATAGCTGATAATGTTTTAGGGCTTCCGGTGCAAATAAGCTTGCAAGATATATACCTCCTAAGTCTCGTCATTGGTCAACAGGTAACTACATTCTAGACTTTGAAGACAGTGAAAGAGGATTTGGAGGCTTACTACAAACTCTTCTCATAGCCAGTCAGTCAACAGGATTACCTAATGTCTTCATGTTCACTTCAGAGCAGCATGCTCTTGGTTACTCAAGGAAATACTATGTACGTTTGTGAAATGTATTTTGTTCTTCTTGTATCTTACTTTATATTTTTCTTCAAAATTAAAAAAAAATAAATAAATGTTATTATTTTATTTCAATAGCTGTACTTAAAAATTGCTGGCCTTGATGCTGCTCTATACAACATGTTTTACAAATTGTCAGCGAGGAAAGATGATGATCTCTCAGAAGTATTTCAACTTCTTAAGAAACTTAAGGTGCAAGTCACAAGCCCAGAAGAAATCCACCTTGAGCTTATATTTAAAGTCAACTCCATGACTGTTTACTCAAAATATATGAATAGAACCAACTTTTATGAATGGACTCAAGGTAATTAAATTTATTATCAGTGTTGTACTGCTTTGTAGTAGTAGTAGTTACCTAGTACTTCCTACTAGACGGGTAGGACGAACCACTTGTTCGAACCTCGCAATCAGGCCTACAGTGGACCCATTTTACTTCCCCGTGGTGGAGAGTTCCAGCTACTTCACACATCATACATTTGTACATTGTACCGCCGAAGCGAGTATGATGTGGTCATTAGTAAGCTATATGAGCGTGCTTCAAAGTGTGGGGGAAGAGGACCCCTCAGGGGGTCCCCTCGCCCTACTCCGTCCTCGAACCATAGGTACAGATCATATTTCATGACATGGATTGAACCCACTAGACTGCGTGGGGGAAGAGAACCCCTCAGGGGGTGTCCCTCGCCCTGCTCCGTCCGCGATTCATAGATGCATTCAGTGTATCATGGCCCGGGATCGAACCCACGACCTCGAGTTGCCTCGACTCAGTGATAGCTGCCCGGTGTCTTTACCACCTCGGCCACCCTGGCTCCCTGTTGTACTGCTTTGTATATGTATAGAAAGCTGACTTAACCATCGGGAACGCGCGGTCCTTTGAGGCCTAAATTTGAGATATAACTGTGAAATTGAGATAGATGTGGTTGCGATTGGAAGATAGGGATTTTTCTAGCTAAATTTCTTGCTTTTATTAAGAGATTCAGTCACTGTTTGACATCGTACATGATTATTTGATTATACTTCGATTCTGTGCCCATATTGTCCTGACAGGGGACCCGCGCCAGTTTAACTTAAATTTTATTATTATGCTAATTTTAGTGAAATTTATACATATAATACAAAATAAATTAATATGGTACCTGAATTTAAAAATAAAATAACTAGGCATTGAAGCGAGCGTAAAGTAATAAATATGTATTGAATATTGAAAAAATAGATAATCATGAATCATGATGAGTTGATAGATAATGGGTATAGTAGTAGTACAGCGGCTAGTAGTAGGGGAACCACCCTGCATTCTTACTATTCCTCTAACCACACCATCTCCTTTTCAATTATTATAAAATGTATCTCTTTGCTACAACACAACTACTGCATGTATCAAATTGAAATTTTGCATGCCTGTTTCAATTGTGCATTAGATGGTGTATATGAAGTTTTATTAAAATCGTTACGTTAGAACGTAAGATATCGGTAAAAAGGTTGTTTTCTCTATTATAAACGTTTAGGTCCGCTTTAATAGTTTTTGCGATCTTTATTAATTCATAGCGGTGTCGCTGTTGGTTTTACTAAAAAATGTATTTTAAAAAAAATGTTCGTCTCATCGAATAGGTGATGATAGAATTTTTTCCCGTCCTGAAATTCCAATTTTAAATTTGAAGCTCACGTTTACTGGAGCATTGCGCGCGAACTCTTGGACGGATCACGCTGTCCAACGAACTTAGCCTGAGTATTAGTAAAAGAAAGATGTATACCAAATTTCAACTAAATCGGTCAACTTTTACTCAAGTTATCGTCGGACACGTAAACGTTACACACAGACAGACAGACAGACAGACAGACAGACAAGATGCATATTTCGTTGAATGTAATAATCTCGCTTACGCTTGCTTCAATAAAAATATATAGAAAAAATTAAAAATTTGAAAATTATAATTGAGACTGACTAATTTTGTGCTTATAAACTATGAGACTAAACAACGATATTTTAAAAATTAAAAAAAATAATAAAACAATAAAACCAAGTTAAATATGTTTTATAATATTTTGCTAAAATGATTTCAAGTTTATATTTATTTTACCTGTTGTGCGGGCATATAAAATAGATTAAGTCCTATCAGGGTTTCGCACCTCCTCGTGTCTATATTAGACCGCGCGCACCCGAGGGTTAATTAGTATTTACAAAATTTAAGGTTGTAATAAACAATTGATTTGTATGAACTTTTTTTGCAATACTTCTTTGTATTATAATTGATTCTTGAGATGAGAATGTTTATTTGTTTATTTTTATTTTTTTTAAAATAACCTTTACATGTTAATTTCTGTGGAATTTTAGAGGTCTACCGAGTTAGTAGGTTGTATCTTGAGTTCAGTGTTAATCACCAGAGTGTTTCTATTGGAGACCCCGGAATTACTTGGTACAGACCATCTGATATTGGTACACCAATGGCATTTCTAGTCAGGTCATCATCCCTGTTCTCTGCACGAGGCTCCTTCTCTCAAGATCTTCAGGGAAGAGCCAGAAATGCTCAGCTTGATGTCAGGTCAGGATTTTTACTTTAAAAAGCTTACTAAGGGGTAACGTCTGTAGAAGATGAGAGAACCAGAAAATCATAATTCTAAATAAATTACTTTTGTAGTTTAAGGAATCGGGCCACCAGTCCTTGTGATACGGACAACCGACTTACCCTCTGCTACACGTGACAGAGCAACCACAATATCATTATCTCCTACCAAGTTCCTTCTTTCACATGATCCCATAGTAGTGCGAATCTGGGCCTCGTAAAAGGGGCTTTTAGTGGTGTTGTCAAATACTAGGGTGATGGCTCCGTTTAAAGGGGATTTAACTTGTTTCAATTTTGTAATGAATTATTTACTGAATGAAAATTTACCTCTTAAATTAATGAATAATTATCTAAATCAAATTTATTTAACTAAATGAGAAAATTTTATGGTCAGGACTATCCAAGAAATGTATTAAACCACCCTTAAACTTTCAGTTATTATTCTAATGGTTTTTATATTTTGACTTAGGTATTCTTGGAATGGGGTGACCAGTCTCAGAGTTTATGATCCACTGAAAAATGAATGGCATGGAGCCGATAGGACAAGAAACTTACATGTAAGGCTTCCATTTGCCACAAGGCTTAACCTTCACTTTGAAAATTCCTTTTTCAATGTAACAGCTGTTAGACATAAAGGTAAAAATGCTTACTATAAATTCAATTGAGTGAAAAGATTAAAATATGAATAATAAAATCATTCAAGACCTAAGTTGTATAAATAATGTAATATGATTTTATAATTTTTAGATTTTGTACCTGGATCAAGACTTGGTCTAGTTTGGAATTCATCAACAAGGCGTGTTTCAACAACACTTCTTCACAAGAATTACCCAAATATTTCTGATGTAAGTTTTTTGTTCTATGTCTAAATAAAACAAACTCATTTAAATTAATATCATAGTTCTAATTATTATAATGTGAACTCAAGTATATTTTGCTATTAAGACTTTCGGTTTTTGTCCAGCATACTCGTATGTTTTATTATTCAACTTTGAACTGAACATAAACATATAATTATTTGTTAGCGATCGAATTTCTCATTTTGTCATGTGTATAGAATACTATTATTTATGTTTTAGGATTGGTCCATGGACTCTGAAGACATGGGTGCTAAGTTAGGTGCAAGTGTTTTTGACTGCGGTGATCAGGATACTCTTCCAAATGCCTTGAATTTGCTCAAAAATGCCTTCATGATAAACCATAAAAATCACCAGTAAGTATTTTTGTATAAAAAAAAAAAAAAAAAAAAAAAAAATCAGATTTATTTTCTTACGTCGCGCATTATTTTTTATTATATTATTTTAACAAATAAATTCATTTTCTTCAGTATGGTGACTGGAGGTGTGATTATATTGGCGTTAATGTCTCTTAAGGATCAACTTCGTTTTCAACCAACAGGAAAGAGCTGTGGTGTCATCCTTTATTTTTCACCTCTTATTAGCAAGGTAAATCAATTTGTCATAATTTTATTATTTATAGAGAAATAGGGTTGGCACATCAGTGGCGATGTATCCAAAACATAAATGTATTCAACCTAAAAAACATCAATGTTTAGAGTTTTGATATATCAATGACATCAAATCGTCATCCTTTCTTTTGCTCAAGGTAAATTTTGGAAAACCACGATTCATTTGGTTCTATATAATGATTTTAACTAATAGAGAAAGCTTACCCTTTCAGTGCTTGGGTTTGAATTGGCAAACACAATCTATACATCTGCGACTTTGGAAAGAGCTTTAACTACCTACCTGTCCATTTCACATAATACACATTTTTTATTGTTATATATAAATATTCTATCCTTCTTTTTAAGATTTTTTGCACTATGGTACCAATCTTCAATAAATTTAAATAACGTTGTAAGAACTGGCCAGGATTATCATCACACTTTATAATCATAGATGTATGGTGCTAAAAAGTACCATTTAAGAACGATCTATGGATCTCAGCTTGAAACATTAGTTTCCTCTAAATATCCAACCCTAAAAAAACTATGCACAAGTATACTCTTCATAGCACACAAAAATTGAAAAACTTTATTTTATTTTTATTCAAATTAGTAAAACAATGAAATAAGGAACATTTGTATTTAACTAAATATATGAATGCTCAAAAGTGGTTAGTAAATATAAATTTATAGGGGAACATTTACAGCTAAGGTGGAATTTCATGTCTTTTTACTGGTCTTATATTACTTTGCTTTGTAAGTTTCATCGCACATATCCGTTTCCCCAATTTTGAACCACTTCCCGTCATTCAATCATCCCCAAATTTTGCTCATAGATACAACTAAGGTGAAGAATACAGAAACCAAAAAAAAAAAAAAAAAAAAAAAAAAATGGCGTCAAATTTATTTGCTTTTTAAGTTTCATCGCACACCTATTACCCCAATTTTGAACCACTTACCGTCATTCAATCTTCCCCAAATTTTGCACATAGATACAACTAAGGTGAAAAATACAGAAACCAAAAAAAAAAAAAAAAAAAAAAATGGCGTAAAATTTATTTGCTTTTTAAGTTTCATCGCACACCTATTACCCCAATTTTGAACCACTTACCGTCATTCAATCTTCCCCAAATTTTGCACATAGATACGAGTAAGGTGAAGAATACAGAAACAAACAAACAAAAAAAAAAAAGTTGAAAATAAGACCAGTTTTGAAAAATGGAATTTTTATATTAATTATTCTTTTGCATTTTGCAGGTGGAACCAGTTCTTGAAGTTGGAGAGAAAGGATTTAAAGTTTCAATGTATAGAGAAGATAGCATAGTCTGGGAGATTGTCGCTGGTAACAGGAGGTTACTGAGTGGTAACCAAGAGTTCACTATTAAACTTAACAGAGCTCCCAGGTAATAATAAATACCTTTTATTTGTTAGATAATTATTAAAATAATTAGTCTTAATACAAACAAATTTTAGAGAAGGATAAGAAAATAAACTTATAACTCAGCCGGGAAATATATTTAACTGACATTCAAGGCAGCCAAAATCTAATTGAATTTCTTCCCAAACTTATTCACATTATCACCCCCTATCCCTCCAAAAATAAAAAGAAGTTAAATACCACACTTATTACTTTCTAATAAGGAAAACTAATTCATATTTATAAATTATTACAAATTGTTAATACCTCAAATGACCTTAATTTTCTTAAAGGAATAACAAAAATCGTCTCTCCACGTAAATTGAAACTGGTTTATTTAACAAAGCAGCTTTCAGCCTTCATAAGGCCATCATCAGTGCCGATTGAGAAAGAAAAGTGTTACATAGAAAAGATAGAAAAAGATTATTGAGAGGTGAGCCTATACCATGTCGGAGATCGACATGAGACTAGTCAATTTCTCAATCGGCACTGATGATGGCCTTATGAAGGCTGAAAGCTGCTTTGTTAAATAAACCAGTTTCAATTTACGTGGAGAGACGATTTTTGTTATTCCTTTAAGATGAACTCCATAGACGCTCCTATATCTAACACTTAATTTTCTTGTAATATAGGCTCTCTTTCCATTTTCTTTTGTAATATAGGTTCTCTTTTCATTTTCTCTTGTAATATAGGCAAAAAATAACCAAAAATGCTAATTTTATTCTAATGAATCACAATTAACAAACTAAATTATTCAAATTAACAGATATGAGTACATATGGAAATATAATATATTGATCAATGAAAGGTAAATAAATTAATAATATATATTTTTTTAAAAAAAAAAAAGAAAAATTGAACGTAAGTCAAACGTTTGTAAGTTATGGGTTTCTCTGTTATGTTCATGTTTTTTTTTTAAAAAAAAAAGAGCTTATCAATATTAATAAGACACTTTATTACATATTAAAAACAGCAACAACTATATACTGCAATTAATAATTAAAATTTCAGTCACATTAGTAATTAAAGTCACAAACATGTGATGAAGTTTTATAAGGTGTGAAGTGTAGGAGGATAACTCCAGGAGGAGTTGTAGGGGTGAGATAAAAAGAGATAATTTTAACTTAATAAAATAAATACTGTCTACTATTTTACTTTTCTTGTTTACTTTTTTTATTCATTAACTTTTTCTTTTCCCTTTTTTTTACTTAATTTGTAAACCATAGGACATCCAGTGTCCCCTATTTAGAACTCATTGCCCCTAAATTTATCTTATGGCCCCAGGGGGTGATTATGTCTACTTTGGGAACCTGTGACATAAACTATATAATATTAATACCATTGGAATATTTTTAAACTTCAATCTAATATTTTTATTTATCATTGTAAAAGTATATATTCTAGGTCATACAGAAACGTTATTATACCAGAAAAATGTTTGTTCACATTCATGATTCTGAAACGTTTACACAGAAATATCTTGATCATTAAAGTTCTATAATATATATTAGTTTTATAATAATATAATATATTATTATAATAATATAATAATATATATTATTATTATAATATATATTATTATAATATATTATTTTGTAATATAAAAATGT